>RPFO01000079.1:1273284-1318284 GCA_009746045.1 Mesostigma viride
GGCTCCGACGAGATTCCAGCCGCGGTCGGGAAGCTTGCAGCCGAGTTCGAGGACACTGGTGTCATGATGCTCTTCCGGGATATCTGCAACCGCATTCTGCTGTCGTCGCAACCGCATGCACCCAGCGGCCTGGCAACACAGTTTTCACACGATGCTGTACAAGAACAAGGGGTCGCCAGCCGACCCCGGTAACTACAGAGGGGTGTGCATCCAGCCTGTGCCCCCCTCAAACTTCTCAGGCGGCTCATCCTGAACCGCCTGCGCACGGCCCTGGACGGCCACCTCAGCGAGACTCAGAACGGCTTCCGTTCAGCTATAGGTCGCAACACAGTACAGGCGCTCTTCGCTACTCGCCGCCTTGTGGAAGAACTGCAACGCCCGTTCAGCCTGGTGAGTCCCCTCTGCACCTTGTGCTGGTCAGACTTCATCAAATCTGGCCTGCGCTATGGGACATCCTCGCTCTCGGTTCCGGATCCCCTGCCCCCTTATTGCTGTCATCCGCAACCTGTATGAAGGGTCCACCACTTCGGTGCGCACTTCCTACGGGACCACGCCACCATGCCCTTTACAGAAGGGTGTGTGGCATGCAGGGCTGCGTGCTGTCGCCTACCTGTTCATTATTGTGGTCGAATACGTAATGATTCAGGCACGCAAGCGATTTGCCCGCATCGTGGGTAGGGAACCAGGGGTGCAGGTCGAAAACCGTTTCTGGCATGGCGGGGCGGAAACGGAGATTCGGCTGGCGGACATCATCTATGCAGACGACACCACCCTCTTCGAGGACACTGAGCACGTGCAGACGTGGCTTGACTGCCTGGCTATCGCGAGGCCCGCACAGTGGGGCTTGAGATCAGCAAGAAGACAGAGGATCTGAAGATTGGGCTCACTCACCCACCGCCCGACCTCTTTCTCCTTGACGGCTCTCGAGTCCTGTATCGGGACCGCGTCAAGAATTGCTGGGCAGCCTCCTCCCCAGCTGCGACTGGCTGATGTCAGTGGACCACCGCATCTCCCTCGCGCCTGGCACGCTTTACGCCAATACCGGGCCCTGTGGCGCAAGCCCCTGGGCAAGATAGAGAATCAGGACCTGTATATAAGCCGGTCCTCGTCCTCCCTGTTCTTACGTACGGGGCCGAGACGTGGACCCTCATGCACCGCCGACCTGGCCCGAAGCTGGACGGCGCGGTCACCAACATGCTGCGATCCATTTTCCGAGTAGGCTATGCTGCTCATGTTCGCAATGAGGACCTGTACCTCGGCATGCCATATATCACCAGCACCATTAAGCAGCGGCGCCTACAGCTATAGCTGTAGGGCACTTAGCTCGCACCAACCAGGTAGACACCTCACGTGGCCCCCCAAAGGGGCTGCGCCCAGCTCAGCCTGGCCGGCACCTCCTTACGTGGGCCGGGCCCAGCAATGCTCGCCGCCGCAAGGCCCGTACCTGAACAAAGAACAGCTAGTCGCAGACATGGGTGGGCTAGGCCTCTCCGTGATTTGGAACAAGATGATGGACAAGGCCAAGTGGGCCCAGGTCATAGAGGACCACGAACCCCCTCCCGTGGGGAAGCGCCCCCGTGTGCAAACATACGGGAAGCACGCCAAACAGGTCCCCTAGGGTAGAGAGCTTAGACTAGTTGTTGTAGATAGATGTCGTAGATAGATCTTGTAGATAGATCTTGTTGATAGCTTAGACCGGTAGGACTGTTTGCACCCATCCATCCATCCATCCATCCATCCATCCATCCATCCATCCATCCATCCATCCATCCATCCATCCATCCATCCATCCATCCATCCATCCATCCATCCATCCATCCATCCATCCATCCATCCATCCATCCATCCATCCATCCATCCATCCATCCATCCATCCATCCATCCATCCATCCATCCATCCATCCATCCATCCATCCATCCATCCATCCATCCATCCATCCATCCATCCATCCATCGATCGGGGTTAATGCTCCGTGACTCCCCAACGGGAGCACGAGTCTAATTAATTAATTAATGCCCATGAGTCTGGACCTGTGGGCATGCAAGCCCCCCCCCCTTCCCCCCCACGCGGCGGCGTTAGATAGATAGTTTAAATTGGTAGCCTAATTCGCCTGGCCTACGGATTCGATTCCCGCGGCTCAGCCACCACCCACCGGCCCCCATCAGTCCGGCATGGAATGTGTGCTACACATGACCCCCCAACGGGGGCATGTTCAAATTTAATTTAATTTCAATCGACAGTGGGTCCAAATCGGACACACACAATCTGCCGGTAGCTAGCTGGCGCCCAAGGGCCGGAGAGTTCCATTTTCAAATGCAGCCGTCCATATAAAAGATTGTGGACTCGAGCATCACCGGGCACGGTCGTAACCCTGGATAAACACACGATCCCTACGCAGAAGGGCGCCAAAGGGATAGCTAGAGTCGTTAAAGGAGGACAAGGCAAAGGCAAACTAATCAATTCACACATATCTCAGACTGATGCAGTGACCACTAGCACCACGCATGTCGCCCAGGCACTGCATGCATGTACCTAGCATGAAAAATGCACGGCATGTACTCGCATCATACGCATGCTTTCAGCTTTCTGCATCCAGATTTTCACCCAGCTTTAGACATAAATGTGCATTAATACATTTAATAGCATTAATAGCATAAAAATGTGAATACATGGTTGCTCGTGGATAGAAATGGGTCTCATTTTAGTATTCCTCCCAATCCCGCAATACATGGCCTAGAACGCCCCCATGTTGCGCTGCACCATGCACCCATGTAGTTCACCTCCCTAGGGGACACCCAGCGCACAGCTGCTGCAGTAGCCTGTGAAAATCGACGCACGACTGCGCGGCAGAGCTGTTCATGAGCAGGACACACAGCTGGCAGCTGGTGGACAACACCAGCACCAGCGTGACAAAGAACAGGCTAAACTCGCGCAGCGCCATGGTGGTGGCAGAGAAGATGGCCATGGCTGACTGGACCCTGTCCACCAGCGTCGACAGCTGCAGCTCCATCGCCGTCACACCAGGGATCCCAGCAGGTTGCCCCGAGGGTCCTGCTGCCCCCGGCATGCCGAACGCGCTACCAAATAGGAGGCCATCCATCGATATGGGTGTTGGCTCGGCTGTTGTCGTGTCTGCCCGTTGTACCTCCTTGCACCGGTTGGCACGCTGCCCCGAGAGCATGTACGCAAAGGCGACCACGGTGGCTTGCGTCAGCAGGAGGAGCAGGAGGGGGCTGTGGGATAGGACGTTTAGGCCAGGTAGTGACGGCGCAGTTTCGCCCAGTCGGTAGCTGGGGGAAGTGGTGGGGCAAGCGGCAGCAGAAGGCACAGTGGTCGCAGCATCCTCAGTTGGTGAGGGGTCACCGGCGAGTGAGCAAGGGTTGTAGTGGCTGGCGCGGATGCCGAGCGCCACGATTAGTCCAAGAAGAGCCGCGGTCACCAGGCGCAGCCGGGACGTGGATTGGACACACACCCACAGTCTTGTCCTGAATGGCGAGGAGCTAACGCCAAGTTTGGTGACTTGCAGAGAGCTCGGCGGCGTAGTCCCTGGGCTTGCCGGAGGGGGAGGTGTAGCGGCGACAGCGCTCCTAGACACAGGCTGTCTTTCAACGACACGTGCTTCACCGACGCGTGCTTCATCGACGCGTGCTTGCTCTTGTGGTAATTGGTCACTCGGTGACGGCTTGGAGGAAATCTCACATTCTACAGCTGGCGCTTTCTGCACGGGAGTTGACAAAGGCTCGATTACAGGCGGCACGTGCACAGCAGACGGTGCGTCTGGAACGGGGTCTGGCAAGCTTCCTTGCCCAGTGATGTATGCTAGGCGCTTACTCCCACCTTGCAGGATGCGCCGCCGGCGTGCTTCGCTACGAGATTCAAGCTCGGAACGGGGCTCGTCTGTCTTCTCCATGTCGTATTGCCTTCGCGTCGGTCAAACTTGAAGAGTTGATGCCCAATTCAGTGGCATTCTGGTGGATCTCGAGCGTGCAAACCTACGAAAACCTGTAGCCTGGGGCGCTCTGCAAAATCGATAACAATAATGTATTTATCTGCTTATCTGGTCCATACGGGCGAATCCCAACAGCCGAAAAAGCTAGCAGGCCGAGTTTCTTAGTACTAATTGTCAATGTTGGGCAGCGTACGTAACACACAGCGATGGAGAAGGGGACAATTTGGCTTCCCAGTTCCCATCAAATTTCCCCAGTTTTTTCATTTTCGTGCAGGTTCGTGCGGGTTTCACTTCATTACGTCCGTGGTTGGATGTGTGCAATTCAGACATCAAGGATTAATCAGGCGGAGCCAATTTTCGGAAGAACCGTCAGGTTCGCCAGAATTGGCGAAGCTTATAAGGCCGTACACGTGAGAAAACATAGGAATAGGGGATGAAAATCCGTCAATCCATCCATACATACATCCATCCATACATACATCCACCGAATTTGTCCCGAATTTGCAAGCATAAGGGTGAGGTTCTTCCGAAAATTGGCTCCGCCGTAGAGTTTCAACGGGCAAGTTGCAAACACGCACGTTACTTGATACATAACCGGCGCGGGAATAAACTCAACTCAACTCAACATCAAGGATGGTTTTCTAATGCTTTTGAACGTCCCCCGAACCCTACCTACAATTGGCGGGAAGCCCCTCAGCCACTGAGCCTAGGTACAGTACATACTGAACAGTATCCGAGAACAGGCATCGGCCGACGGCCAGCATCGGCCTTTCGCTCGAATTCGAGTCGAGACTCGAGAGCCTGTCGAGAGCATAAACTATAAACTATGATACAAGAACGGGGGCTTCGCCCCCGGGCCCCCGGTAGTAACCAATATTGTGCCTGTCCGGCGTTTGTGGCCGGTCTCCGGCCGGACACGTCACCTACTCTACTACAACCGTCTACGGAACGTGTGCACATTTAGGGCCCACTGAACGCGAGCAAATATTCCAGTCCGGGCGACCAACTGGAGTGAAAATCTGTGAAAATCGTACGCTAGTTCCCGGCCAATCGGAGATTCTGGAGACATTTGCCCTTCCCATTGCGCTACGGAGATGTGCGACTGAGGCCGTAAGCATTTGTAACCGTTGGGGTAACACAGCGAACACGTCTTGCACTTTGTTCACTGTGCGATGTTCAGACGGAGGTACGTGTAAATTACGTATGCGTATATCATTGCTTGTGCGTTAGGTTTAGTTGTGACATTTATTGAGCGTTACGGAAGCATTTATATTTCATTGGTAAGGCAGGGAGGACCATGAGCGCGACATTAATCTATTCATCCATTAATTTATCACAACCGGTTATACCGTAGGACAATTTACAGTAAAGTTGGTCGCCCGGAGTGGAAGCAATATATGCATTCATTGAGAATATTAGAGGCGGGTGAGAATGGCATGCAACATAGGGAAATTAAACCCCGAAAAGAAGAACCTGAAATATATGTATCAAGGAGACAACCATGTATACCTGGCATTATATACTGCTTTACCAAAGATGCCCTCTACCTACATGCAGTTTCACCCATGGAGTATGCCCCTTAGATCAACCCCTGTCACGCAGTGCGTTACCAATGATGATAGGTATTGGGCATACGTACATGCAGCTTCACCCATGCCGTACGCCCCTCAGGTCAACCCCTGGCACGCACCGTGCCTTACCAATGACCGGACAGGTAAGGAGTACCTAGTGCAGTTTCGCCCATGCAGTATGCCCCTGAGATCAACCCCTGTCACCTTTCTTTCCAGCACAACCCTTTGGTAAGAAACCAAAGCTTGCCACAAGGCCAAATTCAATATACGCATACGCATAATGCAACCTACGCATACGCAAGATATGTATACACATAACATACAGCCTTACCAATGATACTCCCTACCTGCATGCGTTTCACCCGTGCAGTATGCCCCTCAGATCAACCCATGTCACTTTCTTTCCAACACATCCGTTTGCTAAAAATACACAAGCTGGTGAGCCTCCAAGCACAGTGAAGCCTCCAAGCACAGTGAAGCCGGTGCTAAGAAACGTTTAATTGCCTCAATATTTACATACAACTGAGCAGCCTGCAGCAAACACCTTCCAACAAACCACTCAAAAACCACTCGATAAAACCCCGACAGCCGACATGTTTCGCTTCTTAGCAACGTTATCAACGTGAGGTTATGCCTTCTTTCCCGTCAGATAGCGCCAGATCCCTTGCCATGCCGCCCTGCAGCGCCGCCGGAGTTTTAATGATGTTATCTACGTTGCATGCCTGTGAGGTGTCAAGGCGCGAGCCACCACAAAAGATGATCCCACCACAAAGTAGATCCCACCACGAAAGGTATCGTCCCTCGCCCGGGGGCATAAGAAAGGGTCCGAATTCTCCCGATTTCTGGCCTGCGCTAGATGTCTCCTTGATAAAAATTTTCCCCCTTCCATGCAGGACGCGCATCCCGCGAGACTGGTGGCGCAAACCGATAGTTATGGAAATCTTGACGTAAAGCAGCACACTTTCGACTCAAAGGCCAGTATAAACGCTTCCTTGCCGTTGATTGAATCCCACAACACCTGACTTTTCAAAATGCACAAACAACATCATTCAACGACCTTCTTTCACGAGTTCGCATGATTTCTCTGCATTCCGCATGCTATCGTTGTCTTCGTCCCTTCGTGCCTTCGTTGCATCCGTTAAAATCTGTTGAAATCATTGAAAGCAACGCTACCGAGCTGTCCTTTGGCACGCAGCGACTGCGGTCGCCACGACACGCAAAAACCAGGCAGCAACCGGGGTTCTTGCAAGCCCAAAGGCGGGCGAGTCTGGCGCGGCGCCGGCCATTGGGCCCCGGAATAAGAAATACCCAGTCGACATGCAAAGTGACGAACCAACACGCAGCGACTGGGCAACAATTCTGTGGTCAAACTGACGCTAGTTCCCGGCCAATAACCGGGCAACAACCCCACCACGTTTGTCGCACACATACCGCTTGAATCGGTCGCAATGCCGAAATTCTGTGGTCAATAGGCCACGCTACTCGAATACGGAAGAGTTTGCGCAACACTTTTGGCAAGAGTTTGGGCAAACAACTTTAGGCACGCCAGCCAAAACGCTGTCTGACAAAAGTTTGGCCGCAATGGTGGCACAAATGGGCCAAACTTTGCCGCGCAACCAGTGGACGCAACCAAGCCAACGGCACGCATGTAAGGGAACCCCTACGGTCGACCCCCCAATCGCGGTCGCCGCGGAACGCTACTCGCACGCGGCAACAGTTTGCTTTTAGGGTTTGCGCAAACAAATCGCTGTCTAAAATTGTAATATAAAGGGCAACAAGAAAAAAGTGGGGGAGGGGGGGCTATCGCCCCCCCTCCCCGACTTGAGAGGACGTGACTCGCCGCTAGCGGCCCAGAGGCCGATAGTCGACCTTCTGGGCGCCAACCGCACCGGCCCGCGCGACGCGCCAAGACCCTTCCACGGAGGACGCGCGAGCGGACGATTCCGACCGGGACGAACCGCCTCCGTGCGCCACTCGCAACGGACCCTTCCCCGTGAACACCGTGAAAGCTCTCCGAGCGTGAGATACTTGGAAATTTCGTCACGTTCGTATCGAAATTAAAATTTCTGACAAATTTTCAGCTCGGACTGAACCACAATGAAATAATTCTGACAAATTTTATCCTGAACTATTTCGCATCATAACATGACTCCGTTGGGAGATCATCATGTAGCACTGGCTAACATATTCCCTTGCTGGATGGATGGAGGTAGGTGAAGAATTAAACCTTTTTGAATGACCTTATTTGTCTAATTGTAATTGCCTAGCACAGTCTACCTAGAGGAGGGCCCTGATTGGCACAATTGTGGCCATGTACGTAATTATGCTACATGTCTGTCGTACATGATCTCCCAACTAGTCATGTTATAATTTAATTTCATTTTAATGCTAGCATGTCTTGTTGCATGCCCTCAAAGCTAAAATTGTTTATCACATGCAGAGAGAGCCCGCACAATGAATTTCAGCGTACCATTCATTAATTAATTATACCATGCGATATACTTTACAGATATTTCGCTGTCAAATACTTCGAAATTTGGGTACTGCTTTTTGCAAGCCAGCCATAAGGACCAAACACTCCCATGCAAACTCCCATTTTCATCATTAATTAATATTCATTGAGTGGCAATCCTTTCATTCCTTTGTTCACACATGCACCATCCGTCATTCCCATTATTAAATTGAAAAAATTAAAACATAGCATGACTCCGTGGTGCCCACTATGACTTCATGGGGGGGGCTGGCATGCTTGCGTGGGTGTGGGGGGGCCTCGCATGCGTGCGTGGGTGTGGGGGGGGCTCGCATGCGTGCGTGGGTGTGGGGGGGAGTGGCATGCATGCGTGGGTGTGGTGGGGGGCTGCCATGCATGCGTGTGGTTAGGGGGGGGCTGGCACGCGTGTGTGGGTTCGTGGGGTGGCTGCCATGCGTGCGTGGGTGTGTGGGGTGGCTGGCATGCGTACGTGGGTGTGGGGGGTGGCTGGCATGCATAAGTGGGTTTGTGATGGGCTGGCATGCGTGCGTGGGTTGGTGGGGTGGCAGGCATGCATGCGTGCATGTGGGGGGTCGCTGGCATGCATGCGTGGGTTTGTGGGGTAGCTGGCATGCAGGCGTGGGTGTGGGAGGGGTTGGCATGCATGCGTGGGTGTGGGGGGTGGCTCGCATGCGTGCGTGGGTGTGGGGGGGAGTGGCATGCATGCGTGGGTGTGGTGGGGGGCTGCCATGCATGCGTGGGGTTAGGGGGGGCTGGCACGCGTGTGTGGGTTCGTGGGGTGGCTGCCATGCGTGCGTGGGTGTGTGGGGGGGCTCGCATGCGTGCGTGGGTGTGGGGGGGGCTCGCATGCGTGCGTGGGTGTGGGGGGGAGTGGCATGCATGCGTGGGTGTGGTGGGGGGCTGCCATGCATGCGTGGGGTTAGGGGGGGGCTGGCACGCGTGTGTGGGTTGGTGGGGTGGCTGCCATGCGTGCGTGGGTGTGTGGGGTGGCTGGCATGCGTACGTGGGTGTGGGGGGTGGCTGGCATGCATAAGTGGGTTTGTGATGGGCTGGCATGCGTGCGTGGGTTGGTGGGGTGGCAGGCATGCATGCGTGCATGTGGGGGGTCGCTGGCATGCATGCGTGGGTTTGTGGGGTAGCTGGCATGCAGGCGTGGGTGTGGGAGGGGTTGGCATGCATGCGTGGGTGTGGGGGGTGGCTGGCATGCTTGCCTGCATGTGGGGTGGGGCTGGCATGCTTGCGTGGGTGTGGGGGGGCCTCGCATGCGTGCGTGGGTGTGGGGGGGGCTCGCATGCGTGCGTGGGTGTGGGGGGGAGTGGCATGCATGCGTGGGTGTGGTGGGGGGCTGCCATGCATGCGTGGGGTTAGGGGGGGGCTGGCACGCGTGTGTGGGTTGGTGGGGTGGCTGCCATGCGTGCGTGGGTGTGTGGGGTGGCTGGCATGCGTACGTGGGTGTGGGGGGTGGCTGGCATGCATAAGTGGGTTTGTGATGGGCTGGCATGCGTGCGTGGGTTGGTGGGGTGGCTGGCATGCATGCGTGCATGTGGGGGGTCGCTGGCATGCATGCGTGGGTTTGTGGGGTAGCTGGCATGCGGGCGTGGGTGTGGGAGGGGCTGGCATGCATGCGTGGGTGTGGGGGGTGGCTGGCATGCATGCCTGCATGTGGGGTGGGGCTGGCATGCGTGCGTGGGTGTGGGGGGGGCTCGCATGCGTGCGTGGGTGTGGGGGGGGCTCGCATGCGTGCGTGGGTGTGGGGGGGAGTGGCATGCATGCGTGGGTGTGGTGGGGGGCTGCCATGCATGCGTGGGGTTAGGGGGGGGCTGGCACGCGTGTGTGGGTTGGTGGGGTGGCTGCCATGCGTGCGTGGGTGTGTGGGGTGGCTGGCATGCGTACGTGGGTGTGGGGGGTGGCTGGCATGCATAAGTGGGTTTGTGATGGGCTGGCATGCGTGCGTGGGTTGGTGGGGTGGCTGGCATGCATGCGTGCATGTGGGGGGTCGCTGGCATGCATGCGTGGGTTTGTGGGGTAGCTGGCATGCGGGCGTGGGTGTGGGAGGGGCTGGCATGCATGCGTGGGTGTGGGGGGTGGCTGGCATGCATGCCTGCATGTGGGGTAGGGCTGGCATGCGTGCGTGGGTGTGGGGGGGGGCTGCCATGCGTGTGTCGGGGGGCTGGCATGCGTGGGTGGTTGGCGGGGGGAGTGGCATGCATGCGTGGGTGTGGTGGGGAGCTGCCATGCATGCGTGGTTTTAAGGGGGGGCTGGCACGCGTGCGTGGGTTCGTGGGGTGGCTGCCATGCGTGCGTGGGGGTGGGGGGTGGCTGGCATGCGTAAGTGGCTGTGGGGGTTGCTGGAATGCATAAGTGGGTTGTGGGGTGGCTGGCATGCGTGCGTGGGTGTGGGGGTGGCTGGCATGCGTGCGTGGATTGGTGGGGTGGCTGGCATGCATGCGGGCATGTGGGGGGTGGCTGGAATCCATGCGTGGGTTTGTGGGGTATAGCTAACATGTGTGCGTGGGTGTGGGAGGGGCTGGCATGCATGCGTTGGTTGACATGCCATGGATGAAAAACGCCAAGAAGAGTATATGGCCCCGCTGCCACCAAAAATCACCTGGTTGATCAACCAAGGGGATAGCCTGCACAGTGAGACACAAACACAGCAGACCCAGCAAAGCAAAATTCAGGTTGTAAGCGAGTGGAGATTACTTTTGACATGCTTGATGAAGAAATATATAACACACCTTCTATTGTCACACCTTCTATAAACAAATGGTTGATTGATCACCTTATACACCACGTAAACATGCTACCAGACGCGCTCTTCAGTCCAGTCAAAATCCACGTGCAAAGCAAGTCAGCTTACGCAGAAAGCACCATGAATGTCAGCCAGTACAGCAGTAAATGACGCCCCAAACCCGTGACCAGGCAAGCATCCAGAGGGGCTTTCACCGCCCAGTATATTCCAGAAAAAAGCATCACAGATCCTTGGGCAACGGACGTTCACACAGGACATGCGAAGGACCATGAAGATGGCGTCCTGCACGGCTAAGAAAATAAAACGCAGACCCTTGCTACGCTATGTCTTTGCTGCGACTAGGTGGATTCGGCGAAATGGAAAGAACGCAACCATGAAAATGCATCAGAAAGAGAGCAGGTACTACCCCGGTCATCGAAACAAACGCCTCACCATCGGCATCGCCGGTTACGTCCCGTGGCAAAAAATCCAGCGTTCTTTCCAATATGATGTGGCGACAGCAGAAGCTCGTTGGCCACACCCCAAGCCTTCCACGAACAGCAAACTGATTTCACTAGGCACCCAATACGTAAAGCAGTTAAGCATGATACTACAATACCTAAATCTACAACGACATTCCATTTCCAGGTCGCCATAGCGACACGGACCTCTCCCACGCAGGTATCACTCCGTTGACGCACCTCCAGCTCAGAAAATTTCGCACTTGCTCTTCAAACATAAAATTTTGACGTATAAAACCATGGCTGCGCATTCCCCATCCCAATTTTCTAGCCTACGTTGCCTGCCATCGCCAGCCAGCACAAGGAAAATTGCTCGCGCAGCACGTCACTTTGTTTTTCGCCCCGAGCATGCCGCACGCTTTGCCAATAATTCCCAGTTCCCACTGCTATTTCGCCCCACCCTGACTGAACGCCAGTTCGGCTCTGAACCTTCCAACCGTCCTGCAAATTTGATCCATGCGTTCAGAAAATCGCATTCCATTCACGTTGTGGCCGTTATTCGAGCGCGTTATTCGAAACGGCGTGCACCGGTTGGTCCCCGTCCAAAGTGGTGCAACGGGAAACTGTGAAAAGTTTTAGTACAGATATCGGTTCGCCAGTAGCTTGTTTGACGCTTAAAAAAGTCAACGTGCCGTAATTCCTGAGGCCGCGCGGATTGGCGAGACGCCCCACCTGCCCGCAAAAGTCTGAACATGTTCAGCGTTTCAGCACCCGTTCAGGAAACTCGAGAATCGATCTCCAAGGTTTGGGGATTTTCTTTGTACTACGCCGATTGGCCATCTCGCTACGGTCCTGTACGTCGTCCGCTCCCGCGCTAGGGGGCGCGGGGGACGGCCCCACCTTCGGCCTACGGCCTCGGCCAAAGTTTTCGGGCTTCATAAATCGTAGTTACATTAGGGGACAAGATCGGGGGCTCCGCCCCCGAACCCCCGCTACTTGGCAGATTCTGTGCCTCAACGGCTTTTTGTGCCTCAACGGCGAGTACCAGCACAGCCGTACACTCCCGCTCACACAGCCCGCCCACTAGCAAGACAGCCGAACCTGTACGGCCGGCCACAGCCTGTGATCCCCTGGATTACGCCTCGATTCCATGCAAACTCATGGTGCCGGACGGTTTGCTGGCCTATTTTGGGAAGCCGGTGGCTGAACCGAACCGCAACTAAACCTGTTATGTCAGTACGTCAGATCCGTCCGTCAGCTTTCTCGCTTTTTGCCAGCAACCGCCAAATACCCCTTGAATCGGTCCTCTCCTCGCCGTTTTCCCTGCCAATTTCCCTCGTCCGTTCCAAACGCCTAGGCCAATTTCAAGCTCAACTTGGCACGCATCGTTTTGGCTCGCTCCTACGCTGAGCTACTAAATGTATTAGACCGTTACTCAGCCGTTACGTATATTTCCTCTAATGCTGGCGAAATTGGCTGGAGGTTGTTTGGCTACTCGTCTTAGAAGAGTTTGGGCGCCGGACGCTACGCGGTGACAGGCCGCTAGAAAGCCTACGGACACGATTTGCTGAAAGATTTTGTGGAAACAAATTTTGCGTTCCGATTTTCGCGCTACTAGTGTACGGACAACGTTTGCCGGAAGAGTTTGCGGAAGAGTTTGCGCAGCCAAAAAGTAGTATAAAGGGCAACTGGTAAGCAGTGTTTTTTTTAAGGTTTTCGTTACTAGTGGCGCTAGGCCACTTGTGGCGTTTCGAACTATGAAAACTTCAGTTTACTCGGCCAATGTGTGGCTTTAAGCCAATTAAAATTGGGCTTGGCACGGCCACGTGTGGCGGGCTGGCTTTTTGGTGCAGCAAATGACCCTACCGGCAGCGGGGTCAGCGCGGCGCGGCGCCGTACTGGCATTCCAAGTTCAAAGTAGTTCAGAACAGTATGTTTAATTATCTTAAGTTCAAACTAGTAGAATTTATTAGAATCATTCACGCCTTAAGTTGGGTTCACGCCTGAAGTTGGGTTGACCAAAAACCTCGAACCCAACTTAAGGCGTGAATGCCTGTACACAAGGCGGGCGAGCGTCTCCGTCTCAGGCATCGGCGCCGGGCGTACTTGGTAAATTAACAACAACGATTACCACTACAGCCACTGCTTAACAAAACGATTACTGAAGTGCCGAAAGTCGAAACACATAGTCAATGCAATGCAGTACAGTACTGTATGGCTGGCGAGTGACTGGAACTGAGGCGCCAGCCGCCAGGCCGCCAGCCAGCTGAAGCCAGAAAATGCACACAAGCTGCAGTCTGCACAGTGCACTCTGGTCTCTGGCAGCGGGCCACTTGCCACTTGGCACTTGGCCGGGCTCTACGTACATGCACTATGCAGTCAGTAAGTCAGTCAGTCATAGTAATACTCATAGTAGTTCTAGTACTAGGGAGGCTTGTGGCGGAACGCCGGCCGGAAGACCGGCTGACACCGCCAATTGTGGCGTAGCCTGTACTAGAGTGAACTTCAGGCACGGCCACCCTGTGGCGAAACGAAACTACAAAGTAGAACAGCACGGCCAAATTGTGGCTTCTTGGGTGCCCTGTCCAAGTGGGTGGCACCGCCACATTTTGCCAAAAAAAGTGCCACACCGCCACATTTGGCGGTGTATCGCCACTAAAAAAAACACTGCTGGTAAGGCTATTTCCTATGCATGACATGACTATTGACTTGGCAGCAGCGTTTCGATAAGTGGCGGATTTGAGTTGGCAGTTGGCATCTGGCAAACACTGAATCTGGTGAGTGGATCGAGAAGTTCGGGAGTTCGGGATTCGGGACCTCGCTCCTCGATCGATGAGTTCGGGTCTTCGGGACCTCCTCGCGTTCGTGGCCCTTGCCTCCACAAAAAAATTGCAGCTCACGCTCACGAGCTACGCTCGCGATCAACTGGACGTGGACGGTTTGTCCGTTTGGGAATTCCAAAGCATAATTGCTGCTTCCACTACCTAGGTAGTAGGTGATTAATGCCGAGCGTATCCTGATAGCCCAGAGTTCACTGAATTGTGCGCTGTCGAAACTTCGTTTGCTGTCCTCCGCCGCACTGGTACCGCTCAAGAGTCCCAAGGCTTCGCCATTAGCAAACCTAATTTTGAACTGTTTACCGGATTAGGAGTCTCGAGGCGTGTTTGCCTTGATTCAACTTGCTGCCGTGTAGCGGAACGACTTGAGCGGTTTTCACTCTGTAGCGTTGTGCAAGAGCAACAGCAGGCTCGGTCGGTAAACTGCGAGTACGATCGTCATCTCGGTGGCATAAGCCAGGCCTGTTGCTGAATCAATTTAGCAAAAATGGGCGGTGGAGACGGCGAGGTACGCTCTTCTGGAAAATGTTCCGTCGATGTCACGTGATGTCGCCAAGTATGCGAGTCTTGTCCGCTGATATCCCTTAAATTTGCTGACTTTTACATCCGTGAATTCCTGTCGCCGTCCTTGCAGCCCCCTGGCTTACCTCAACCGCGCAAGGTGATACACAGCTACATGGGGCAGTCATCTGGCCAAGGGTTCCAATCCCAGAGCATGGGGGGCAGCTTCCAGCAGGGGTCCACGGGAGACTATCAAAACTGGAGCTACAGCAGCAGTAGTAGCTGCTGCCATTCGCATGGGGCATCTGCCAGCAGTCAGAGCCAAAGCGGGTCGGCGGGCTCGATCAGTGTGTCCACCATGAACGGGGCGGTGTATGTAAACGGACAGCCTGTCTACCACGTCCCCGCGGGCCAGCCCTGCAGCACCTCTACCGTGGACGGCACGGTGTTTGTCAACGGTGTCAAAGTGTGGCCGCCTAGTTGAGCCTCGTCCCTCCTCCATGACATATGGTACGATCTTGTTGGGTGAATTTTCCCATGCCGGCCTTCCAGGCTTCCACAGGTTTAACCAAGATCTCCACCCATCTGTGGGGAATGGGCTAGGGATTGGGAGGGCGGGGGTGGGGATGGGGGAAGCATCTACCTTTTCAACATGCTTCTTCTCGATGCTCGGCATGCTGCCAGCCATGGGCAGCGTTGGCTATGTTGGCAACATGGCAACTCACTCCTCACCAAGTTGTCACACCCCCGGACGGGGTGTGAAGGTGTACAGTGTCATATATGGCAGATAATAGATACCACCGTATGCAAGCCACAAAACTGAGTGTTGGGGTGTCTAGTTTCTAGTCACCAGTGCCCAATGAGGAATCACACTGTAGCTACTAGTCCCTTAACCAGAGGCTGACCATGGTTAGGTACTGCTCGTTCCATTTACCAGCCGAGGCAGTACTACTCCATTGTATATACGTACGCCACCAGCGGGGTGCCTGCTTGATGTTAGCTTATTATGCATGGAATGTTGGCATCGTTCCTAAACTTATCAATTGTTTTTTCCCTTCAAATTCGTGCTCCCGTTGGGGATTCACTGAGCATTAACCCGTGTTTTTTTACAACGCGATACATCGCGTTGTAGGGTTAGAACGCGATGTATCGCGTTGTAATCTGACAACTGCCACACCTATGAAACATGCGATTTTTGGTCTGAAACTTTCAAAATAGGTCAGAAACATCTCATAGAATTCAAGAAAAATCCTGGTATTTTTGTTTTTTTTTTGTGACAGCTGTACACAGAAATGCACCACTGAAATTGGGTGTTTTTGCACGGTACCGCGCGAAGACGACGGCGATGGCGGCAACCTAATCTGGCCAGTTCCCGCCAGATTTCGTGGTCAGAGATGGTGTTCGACGTGAATGCTAGGGACAGGGGTTTGCTAGGACATACTTTACGAGTGCCCACGTCGTATTGGGGCGCTGGCTATGTCGCCAAAGCACAGAAGAAGTATAAAAACAGACAAGATGACAGGTGTCGTCAAGAAGCTGCTGGCCGGTAGGGGTAGACAGCTAGTGGACTTGTGGAAGGTTTATTTCGCGGCTGACAGGAGCACGGAAAAGCTTACGGAATGGCAGGTCTTGCTGTGGTTAGAGACTGAGAATGAGCAGGAGCAGCGCAATGTGCAGCAGCGGATTCAGGCGATAGAAAATGAATGCGGCACAGGCGATGCCAGCGATGGTGATGACGGCGCCGGATCAGGTGGGGATGGCGAGGAGGATGGTGATGAGGAGGATGGCGATGATGAGGATGGAGGTGGCGATGATGTCCAGGAGGAGGAGGAGGAGGAGGAGGAGGAGGAGGAGGGGGAGGAGGAGGAGCTGGAGGAGGAGGAGGAGGAGGACGTGCCGACACCTCCTTCCAGTGGCAAAAGGCGTCGTGGGCGCCCTCGCAAATCTGATGAGGAGCGAGCGAAGGTGGCCCGGCCTGCAATCACTGCACCCGACACGAGCGATGACGAGTCTAGTTCAAGGAAGACACCATGCCGGAGTATATGGGGATCCCGAGCTGCAGGCGGAGATGGACGAGGCGCCAGTGGCCAGCAATGCACGAGACTGGGTCGTCAAGACAGGCGATCAATGGGACGAGAAGGGCGCCGAGGAAGAGGGCGTGACCATCGACGTGCACCCCTGCAACCGGCCAGCCAAGGCGCAGCACCTGCCCCGGAATTATAAGGACATGGATGCCCTCTGGTGGTTTCATCTGATATGGGAACGCGAGGAGTGGGACAAGATTGCAGAGGCGACCAACGCCTATATTGATTGCAAGCAGGGACCTGACAACGTAGGGGACATCACCGCCCATGAGGTGGGCGTGTTTTTCGCGCTCCTTGTTGCAAAGGCGTGCATTCCGCTGTCCAACGAGGGTGACTACTGGTCAGGGAAGACCCACGGTGCAGTCCAGTTTCCTGACTGGTCAGGCTTCATGCCCAAGGCGCGGTTCTACAAGATCAAGCACAACCTGCATTTCCGCCACCACGACGAGCGCCCTACCGACCACAGCTCTCGGGAGGGCAAGCTGTACTTTTGCGACCACCTGGAGGAGATGATGAACAACAACATCAAGCATTACTTCCTGCCGGGGTCTTCAGTCGCCATCGATGAGTCGGGGATTGCTATCCGCAACCAGATGTGCAGCATCCGGGTCTATGACCCCAGCAAGCCCCACTCCTACCACATTCGGATATGGAGGCTCTGCGACTTTGAGACCAAGATTCCCTACCACAGCCAGACCTTCGACAGGATCAAGGGAGAAGGCGGCATGCGGGCAATCGTCAAGACGCTGTCGGAGACGCTGCCCAGCCCAGGGGATACTGAGATGGCGATCGACCGCCTCTACACAACTGTGGACACCATGGAGGACCTGCGTGAGATGGGGATCACTGCAGTGGGCACTGTCATGACGTGCCGGGCCAGGAAGTGTTAGGCTGTGAGCTGGCCAAGGTCAAGCAGCTCATGGGCAGCAGGCCCCCGCGGGGCAAGTGGGTGGCTGCCGTGCACAAGCCGACCGGGAAGGCCCTCACCATGTGGCAAGACCGCCAAGCTGTCACCATGTCAGGCATCCTCCCACGCAGCGTGACCATCAGCAGGAGGAAGCTGGGGAAGGGCGCACGGGGGGGGCACGGGAGGAGGTGCCCTGCCCCGAGGCCATGCTGCGGTACAACCGCATCTACAAGTGTGTGGACCAGTTTGACTTCCTGCTGACGGGCACGTGGGACATCGAGGGGCGGACCATCTTCCACAAGTGGTACTGCCGCTGGGCCTTGGGCCTCTTCTCCACGATCGTGCGCATGGCATACTGCCTGCAGAAGCTGGCTCTTGGCAAGGACGCCATGGACCACAAGGTGTTCATTCTGGCCTTCCACACGCAGCTGCTCAAGAACACATTTGACGGCACCCCCCGGCTTCGCGGCATGGCCGTTCCCAGCATCGGTAAGGGGCGTGCTGGGCGCCACTCCGGCACTCACGGGGTTGGCTCCCTGCTGCCCGACCTCAACCTGCCCACATCCCACTCTGGCATGGTGTGCGTGGTGTGCCGGGTGCGGTCGATGAAGGCCTGCGCACTGGCCAACACAGACCCACCCAAGCACCGGGGGCGCGCAGTGACCCGCACCTGGTGCAAGGAGTGCGACCTGGCCATGTGCTCGCCAGACTGCTTCAACGACTTCCACAACCCACTCATCAAGCTCCCCTACATCGACACGGCCCCCGTGGCCAAGAAGCTCCTGGTGGGCGTGGTGCTCACCAGCACCAGGACGGGGGGCCGCAAGGAATACAAGAAGAAGGCGCAGTCCTAGGCGCTATGCGCTAGGCTACGGCACGCGTTGGGGATTAATTTATGGTGTCAGCATGCTTGTATTATACAGGGAGTGTGCACCCATCGTGTATTTCACGTGTATTATCATGTTGACGCACCCTACTTGCAATATTGGTGCTTCCATGGCCTTATTAGGCCCCCCACCCCATGTGGCATGTTGTGATGTTAGCATGTGCTTCCTACTGCGTTGTACTGCGTTGTAATTGTGATGCATAGGAAAAATAGCTGCAGTGGCCAAATGGGCCTGGCTTTTGTTTCACAGGCTCTACATATGTTGCACATAGCTCAGGCAAAAGGCCAGATTTTTTACTTTATTAATTTCTGAATAAACACGTCGCTTGTCACCTAGGGTCAAGAAATCGCGGTCATGACCAGACCCCCCTGTATTCATAGCACCGTATCTCTGTATGGAATAGGAATTTTGTAGGTCTGAGTAGCTCAAAACAAACTTTGATTTATGGGCTTTCAGGAAAGTATATACATGACCTTGAAAAAAAAATTTCCTTAGGTGCTATACGCGTTCTAAAAAAAGCTTACAACGCGATGTATCGCGTTCTAATTAAAAAAAACACGGGTTAACCTTCACGATTGGCTTATACCAAAGCTGCCCCATCGAGCACGTCCAATTTAGCCATAATGGCAACAAGAAGGCTACACATTTCCATCGATCCATGAACATAGCCATCATCCGGAACGACTCAAAAACGCTGATAAGAAAACGGCAGGCTCAAGCTACCATGGTCCGGCTTCTCCAGATATAGATCTGGCCTGCGCTGGTTGTCTCATTGATGTCCAATGCCTCATAGCTATGACTCAGATTTTTGGGGGCGTTGGAAGGCAAAAAGGTGGCTTTAATAACTACAGCAATGCCTGTATTTAAGCATTTTCTTAGACCGGTAGGATTGTGTGTACCCATCCATCCATCCATCCATCCATCCATCCATCCATCCATCCATCCATCCATCCATCCATCCATCCATCCATCCATCCATCCATCCATCCATCCATCCATCCATCCATCCATCCATCCATCCATCCATCCATCCATCCATCCATCCATCCATCCATCCATCCATCCATCCATCCATCCATCCATCCATCCATCCATGATCCATCCATCCATCCATCCATCCATCCATCCATCCATCCATCCATCCATCCATCCATCCATCCATCCATCCATCCATCCATCCATCCATCCATCCATCCATCCATCCATCCATCCATCCATCCATCCATCCATCCATCCATCCATCCATCCATCCATCCATCCATCCATCCATCCATCCATCCATCCATCCATCCATATCCATCCATCCATCCATCCATCCATCCATCCATCCATCCATCCATCCATCCATCCATCCATCCATCCATCCATCCATCCATCCATCCATCCATCCATCCATCCATCCATCCATCCATCCATCCATCCATCCATCCATCCATCCATCCATCCATTCATCCATCCATCCATCCATCCATCCATCCATCGTAGGGCACCTAGCTCGCACCAACCAAGTAGACACCTCACGTGGCCCCCCCGCAGGACTGCGACCTGAGCCCAGCCTGGCCGGCACCTCCTGACGTGGGCCGGGCCCAGTGATGTTAGACGCCGCAAGGCCCGCATCTTCAAAGAACAGCTAGTAGAGGACATGGGGGGGCTAGGCCTTTCCGTGATTTGGAAGAAGATGATGGACAAGGCCAAGTGGGCCCAGGTCATAGAGGACAACGAGCCCCCCCCAGTGGGGAAGCGCCCGCGTGTGCAATCCCGTGGGAGGCACGCCAGACAGCTCCCGGCTAGGGCAGCGGCTGTCTAGATAGATGTTGTAGTTAGAATGCTGTTAGCTAGATGTAGTATGTAGCTGATGTAGATAGATTAGACCGGTAGGACTGACATTTGCACCCATCCATCCATCGGGGTTAATGCTCCGTGACTCCCCAACGGGAGCACGAGTCTAATTAATTAATTAATCCATCCATCCATCCATCCATCCATCCATCCATCCATCCATCCATCCATCCATCCATCCATCCATCCATCCATCCATCCATCCATCCATCCATCCATCCATCCATCCATCCATCCATCCATCCATCCATCCATCCATCCATCCATCCATCCATCCATCCATCCATCCATCCATCCATCCATCCATCCATCCATCCATCCATCCATCCATCCATCCATCCATCCATCCATCCATCCATCCATCCATCCATCCATCCATCCATCCATCCATCCATCCATCCATCCATCCATCCATCCATCCATCCATCCATCCATCCATCCATCCATCCATCCATCCATCCATCCATCCATGCATCTGTGGATTCTTCTACGATCCACGAGCCACGAGGTAGCCATGGCTGTCGGAGCTCATAACTTTCACGTTTGAGCACCGAATTTAGCCGTGAATATCACTATCGCTTCGTCTTTCTAAGACGCACATGCTGATATAATTTTCCGAATCTAAAACGCAATATATGACGAGCAAACGCACGTCGACGCAACGCAGTTTGGCGGATGCGCTCGCCTTTGACAATGCGGCAGCTGAGGCTGCCGCTTCGCCAGATCCGGCAGGCAGCGGTGACACTAGTCGTGCACTGGTGGTCACCCAGCAACCTCCCGGCCTCAATGCCTCGCCATCGGCATCGCCTGACCCTAAACGCGCCCGCCCCGCCGACAAAACTGGAGGGCCATGCTTCTCGGAACCGCGCTGTCGGCTCCAACCTTTCCAGGTCGATGATTACGACTGGACCACCATTTCTCCGAGTGATGCTATGCATCACATCTTCTTCGGGGACTACGCCTCGCTTTACGACCTGTGCCTCCATCTCCATGCCACTGGACGCCTCCTCGTCACTGACGGCCGACGCCAGTGGCACAACATCAGCCAGATGTTCGGGTGTCCCCGCCCCCAACTCCAACACGCCGTCCTCAACTCTCTTCTCCAGAAGTCTGACGGCGAGATCTGGGCTCCATCCATCTCCGCCCCCGCATTCCGTAATTCCATCCTCACGGAAGCCTTTCAGCAGCACGTGACCCCTCTTGCTGCCGACATAGCAGCAATCGGCGGCACGCTGACTGCTGAACTTCCTCACATTTCCACCGCCGCCGCCTCCACCTCCACTGCCATTTCCGCCTCCACTGCCGACATCAAAGCCCAGCTCCTCGACCTCGACCACCGCCTTCATGCAAGCCACCGCCAACGCCCTTGAGAGCTTGCATGACACCGCCGGCCTCACCGCCCAGGCGGTGAAGGACATCGCCGCCCAGCCGGCTCCTGCTGGCCCGGCCGGCGATGCTCCCTCCACCTGGGCGGACTTGCTTAAGCAGCACACCACCTCCACCACCTCCACCTCGGCACAACTCAAGCAACAAGCCCTCGACCTTCGCGAGGAAGCCGACATCGCCCGGCGCAGCCACAATGTCATCGTCAAGCACTTCACTAGGAGTTAACCCCTCAACCGTCTTTGACTCGTGACTAAAATGAGTCACGAGTTGCACAGTATGCCACACGTGCCCCCATTCAGCCTAATTATTTTTTCTAGACCATACTAGGAACCAAGCATAACCATATTAGGGCCCACCTGGGGGTATAGTGGGTGGTCCCAGTGCTAGCCCCCCCTGCTCTATAAATAGCCCCCCCCTCAGGGGGGTACGGTGAGTGTGCGCGGTGACACCCTTATAATGGATGATAGACCCCTTTCCTCAATGAGTTGACCCTGGGGTTGGTTTTGTAGATAGATTTTTTAGTTAGGATGGGATACAAACACTAAAAATTGTAACTCCCCCAGGGACCCATCAGCTGGTGCTAAAAATAACTGGTGACTATTTTGAGTCGCGAGTTTTTTGGGGGCAAAAATAGGCATCCTAGTGCAGTTTTGAACATGGAAACGATAGGTAAGCAGGGAGTATGGGCAAACATGCATGCTAACACTTATTCCAACCTGTGTGCCACCAATACCTGCCATAAGCACTACAGGTCCCTGCCGGATATGATTGGAGACGACTACGCGCGGGCCGCGAGTACGGGGTTCACAACCTTATCATGCATGATGGGGCACGTATACCTTGGATTTCACCCTAGTATTTCAGGGGGGACTGCAACTGTACCCAAGCACTACATCCAAACACTTACATGTCTTGTTTAACCCAGGGACCCACAAGATAATGCTAAAAATAGCTGGTGACTATTTTGAGTAACCAGTTTGGGGGGGCTAGAATAAACATCCTAGTGCAGTTTTGAACATGGAAATGATAGGTAAGCATGAAACATGCATGATTATGTTTATTCCAGCCTATGTGGCACAAATATATGCCACAATAAGCGTAAATGCTTGCAGACCCGCTGATACTGTGGTACTTATTTTTACATGCATGATGGACCTTGCACACAAAGTCAAAACATCCCAGCACTCCTAGATAAATTAGTGACCAAGGGACCATGCATGCAGTAACACTGAAAATTGCCAACTAGAAATAGGTGGCACTGTGACCATCACGGAGCAGATTTTCAAACTGCACAAGTTATGCATAAACATGAAAGCTAATAAGACATTACCATGAAACAATAACCCATGCAGGCTAACAACATGAAACCAAATAACACATGCACAGGTGGGTCCATGAAACAATAACACACACTTCAAACCATGCCGGCCCATGGTGATACACGGCGCGCATGAGCGCGGGCAGGAAAGGCCAAACGCCATGCCACGTAGGCAACAAATGCTAGCATTCTTAGTCAGCCTCCGTAGGACTATATCCCAGGCGGACATGCTCCGCCCTGAGATGGCGGCGCCGCGCCACCCCCTTGAGCTTCCGGGTGGTGGCTGCTGCCCCCCTCGTGGTAGTGGCGCCCTTGAAATTCTTGGCGCATTCGCCACGCTGGGAGAGGCGCTGCCATACCCGCTGCTTCGTCACGTTGAAGTCCAGCCCCTCCACCTGCCCGGAGTGGAAGAGGCCGAAGCAGTTCCGCTCGCTGTTGCTGCAGAACGCCATGTCACAGTGCTCGCACATGACCGAGGTCTTGTGCTTCCTGCCTTGCGCGCAGCACAGTTGGCACAGCACCTGCTCCACCCAGAAATTGGCCCATCTCATGCATTGTTAAGGGGTGCCACTCACGCTCACCTGGCTTGCCCGCCCCCTTGAGCTCAGCATAGTCGTTGGTCTCCTTGACAATCTTGGCCACGACATCACGTTGGGACCAGAAAAGGGAGAACAGCCTGAGGGGCCCAAACTTGAGCTGGGCAGGGGAAAGGTTTTGATAGCAGGCGGTACCCGTCATCGGCGACAGCACCGGAGTATCGGGAAAAGGAAACACACCTGGCTTGCCGAAACCAGATTTCCAGAAAGTCTCGGCTGGCTCCTCAGTGGCAGGAGTGTCGTTAGGAAAAAACGAATCATCGAGCTCAGCCTCACCGCTCGGCACCGGACCCTCCGCACCCTTCTGGTAAACAAAGTCGTCATCGGAAGCGTCCGAGACAACGCTCTCGCTGGCCGCCGCCTTGGTCTGACGGCGCCTTTTCGGGGCGTGGCTGATGGCTGGGTTCTTCTTCGGGTTGCCGACAGCGCGCTTCCCCGGCTCGCGTCGCTTGACCGGTGTGGGCAGCTCGATATCCTCGGATTTGTCGTCGTCGTCCTCGCCGGCGTCAGAATCGCTATCCTGGCCCTGCTCGCTATCATCGTCACTGCTACCTGCCGTTGGGACCTTCCTGGCTGCGCATTCTTTCACTAGAGCTTCGTACTCATCTGAGCTGCACGAATATATGAAAATCTGCTCACGGGTGAATGGGTACGTGAGCTTGTCGTCCGGGAAATAGCACCGTGCACCATCTCCGGACCTGTTCACTGTCACTACCTTGCCCGGCAAACGTACGTCGCTGTGTTTTTCCCCATACTGCTCTATCACCCAGTCTCGTCCGAATTTTTCCACAGGCACTGCCATGAAAATGCCCTTCTTTACCTTGAAAGTCCGTATATCTGCCTGCATTTCGTCCGCCATGTCTACGTCCGCGCTCCCCCCTTTTTTCGCATCCTTCGTTTTCGTACGTTTTTGTCAATTTTTTTTACCGCCCAAACCTGCATGCACCAGGGTGCCCTGTTGACTTTGACCAGGGTTTCCACCCTGATACGGTGGTCAAATACGGTCAGACAAGTGTCCTACGGATAGAGTGAATCTAGATCTTTTCGGTGGTCTAGTTGGTTCCCGCCAAAACCTTCCCGCCAAATCCCTACAGGGCGCACAAACTCATGCCGAATGTGAGGCATGAGAAAAACTCGCAGTCGAAAATCGGCACGAGGACGGTTTAGGGGTTAATTTTACGGGGCGTAAACGCCCCGGTTGAGGTTACCGGGGCGGTTACTGGCCAGTAACCATGTACGTTTCAGGTTACCGGCCAGGTTACCGGCCGGTAACCTTAAACGCGACAGACTAAATACCGGCCGGTAATGGTTACCGGGCGGTATTAGTTACCGGAACGTTTACTGGGCGGTAACTTTTACCGGAGCCGTAACCATGCCCGTAACCTATCTGGGTTACGGTCATGGTTACGGCCCAAGTAGAAGTTACCGGGCGGTAAACTGGTATGGTTACGGGACCAGTTCTGAGAACCGGGATGGGTTACCGGCATGGTTACGGGACCAGTTCTGATAACCGGGCCTGGCTACTGGCCTGGTTACGGGTCCGTCAACCGTCCCGTAACCTGCAGTAGTTACGGCCCAGTAGTTGACCCTGGTTACTGCGGTGGTTACGGGGCCGGTTATGCCCCAGTAATATTAGTAACCCATGCCTACAACGCAGCCTGTCCGGGTTATGGCCCCGAATTCTAAAAGCATTGACCCCGGCTATGGTGAGTGGCTTGCATGATATGGTGCTTTTCAAGATGCATTTTTGAATTAGGCATTTCATTAAAATGTTTAAGAAGTCATTAATAATCAATTGCACGAATCACTTCCATCCGATGTTGTCAACGTGGGCTTCATGATGAAATCGTGGAGATGACGCACATGAAGTTCACGGAACATCTTAGGTAATAAATTAAGCCGTTACGGCAGTAGAACTTGGCCGATGAGGGTGGCGTCTTGAAGCTGTTGTCACCCTCAAGTCCGCTCGGCCAGGGGTAATCGCCCATGTTGATTTGAAAGGTACCGCCGTCCATATGGCGGCTCCGCTTTTGGTGCGAGTTGACCAACTTCCCGTCTTAATCATTCCGGATTGCCTGCAGTTCATTCCGCCTTTGTCCAAGTAAGACAGCAACTGTCACGCACTCATAGAAAACGCAAAATGCCCCGAATGCAGTTACGGCCATACGGTAGCGAGGAATAGCAGTTGAAATTTCTAGTACACAGGCAACTAGTAAGAAAAGGGACGATGCGTGCACCACCACCAATACGTACGTGCATCCCTCTCTTGAAAATGACAGCATCTTCCATGCCGTCCAAGAAAAACGCAACGTATTTAACATGAACCCGAATGCAGTTACGGTCGTAGAGTAGTGAGGACTGGCAGCTGAAAGTTCTAGTTGATGGGCTGAGAATAAGGAAAAAAATGATGCGTGCACTCACCTACCCTATTACGTCCCTCCCATGGCGAGGAACCAGCAAAACCACCCACATACCCTGTTGTGTCCCTCCCTTGACAAGGAACAAGCACGTGCACATGCCCCACCCCACATGCATGCCTCCCTTGACAAGAATCGAACGGGCACGTGCACCCACCTACCCTATGTGCACCCCTCCTTTGACAAGGAACAAGCACGTGCACGTGCCTACCCCACATGCATGCCTCCCTTGACAAGAATCGAACGAGCACGTGCACCCACCCACCCTGTGTGCACCCCTCCTTTGACAAGGAACAAGCACGTGAACTCACCTACACTACGCGCGTCCCTCCCTTGACAAGGAATAGGCACGTGCACATGCCTACCCCACATCCATGCCTCCCCTGACCAGTAACAAGCACGTGCACCCACCTACCCTACGTGCATCCCTCCTGTGACATGGAACAAGCACGTGCACCCACCAACCCTATGTACGTGCCTCTTGACAAGCAACAAGCACGTGCACCCACCTACCCTAAGTGCCCCCTCCTTCGACAAGGAACAAGCATGTGCACTCACCTACCGTACGTGAATCCCTCCCTTGGCAAGGACCAAGCACGTGCACCCACCTACCCGATGTCCGCCCCTCCCTTGATAAGGTACAAGCATGCCCACCCACCTACCCTACCTGCATCCCTCCCTTGACATGGAACAACCATGTGCACATTCCTACTCCACATGCCCCCCTCCTTTGACAAGGAACAAGCATGTGCACTCATCTACCGCACGTGCATCCCTCCCTTGACAAGGAACAAGCAAGCCCACCCACCTACCCTACCTGCATCCCTCCCTTGACATGAAACAAGCACGTGCACATGCCTACCCCACATGCATGCCTCCCTTGACAAGGAACGAGCACGTGCACCCACCCACCCTGTGTGCACCCCTCCTTTGACAAGGAACAAGCACATGAACTCACCTACACTACGTGCGTCCCTCCCTTGACAAGGAATAAGCACGTGCACATGCCTACCCCACATCCATGCCTCCCCTGACCAGTAACAAGCACGTGCACTCACCTACCCTACGTATGTGCCTCTTGACAAGGACCAAGCTCGTGCACCCACCTACCATACGTGAATCCCTCCCTTGACAAGGTACACGCATGCCCACCAACCTACCCTACGTGGGCCCCTCCCTTGATAAGGTACAAGCATGACCAGCCACCTACCCCGCGAGCCTCCCTACTTTGACAAGGAACAAGCATGTGGGCCCGCTAGCATGGCAGCAAGGAAGACATTACCCTAACATGGCATGGCCAAAGCAAAAGAGACAGAGAAGTCAATGGAGAGAGAGCTCCTAAGAACTCCTAGTAAAATTGGAAACCATGGAGGGCAAAAAACGTTCAACAACTTACGATGGGCATCGGCACATACAGAGAAGCCCAGGTGTGCCAGGTGTAAAATAAGCGAGATTGAAGTGTCGCCTACCTCGTGGGAGACTTTTGGTATCTGGTAAACAATGAAAGCGAGTGGAAAGATGGACAACGTGAAAATAACATACAATCCACTGCAATGCATGCAAAGAGGACAGAATCAGTAATAAAGCGCGCTGCATTCAGGCAGCGCTGAGCAATTGAACGGTGAACAATTTAATCCGGAACGAATTGTCTACGCGACTCGATGCGACTAAACGTGGCATGCATACGCGGTCGCTGACTGAAGACATTGTGTACCTGGCTCAGCAAGGTGCGCTTGCAGCCGCTTTCTTAAATATGCCGCAGGCGCACGATGTAACGAATTGAAGTTTGCATGTAGTAACAAAGGCAAGAAAAGCGGTGTAGCTGGCTACCGACTACGCCATAGTAAGCTGTATCGGAGTTGGCGCTGCCGATGGCTGGAAACGGATGACCGAATCATGCTAAACTGGGGCTCCAAAAGGGCTTGTCATGCATCCTAGTGCGCCTTTTGCTTTTTTTTCTTCAAGCATCGTGAGCATGCGGGTTTAGGGGGGCGCTTATTCTTGCACCACTATCAGTCGGCTGGACTGCAATCGGCATAGCCAGCGCAAGGTGATGCAAGGGCAGGCAAACTTTACCAGCTCGTTCAAGGCTCGTTGATGAAATTCAAACATCTAGGCGGCGCGTCTGCAACGGCTCATCGCAATTCGAATTCGCAAGCAGAACCCTCGTTACACGTGGCGCATGCAGAGATCTGCTTCGGGCGGCTTGGCGTATCTCACTGCGTCGTGACTCGAGTACATAGTCAGCCTAGTTAGTACTCTGGGGGCCTCGAGTTCGGCAGTCCCCTATTCGGAAATCCCGGATCATATGTACTCCACACTATGTACTCTTGGAGTACATAGTGTGCCACCCTATGTACTCTTGGAGTACATAGTGTGGATTACATAGGTAGTCACTCCTTCCTATGTAATACGGGCGTGTCTCACCGCGTCGGCAGTCCCCTACTCGGAAATCCCGGATCATATGTACTCCACACTATGTACTCTTGGAGTACATAGTGTGCCACCCTATGTACTCTTGGAGTACATAGTGTGGAGTACATAGTCACTCCTTCCTATGTAATACGGGCGTGTCTCACCGCGTCGGCAGTCCCCTATTCGGAAATCCCGGATCATATGTACTCCACACTATGTACTCTTGGAGTACATAGTGTGCCACCCTATGTACTCTTGGAGTACATAGTGTGGAGTACATAGTCACTCCTTCCTATGTAATACGGGCGTGTCTCACCTTTCCGTCTGGAAGCGCATAATTTGGCTCTGATGACACAAACTCTAGTGCGGGGGTGAGTGCGGGGTTCCGGGACACCACCGCACTAAGTCCGACGCGCCTGCCCAGGCCACGCCGCGCCGGACCGGCACACGAGTTACGCGGGAAAAAAGGGCCTGGCGCGCCAATTACTGTAGGACTTGGCTAATTTCTTTGTTGACTACAAGCGCAGTCAAGGATGATAAAACGTAGCAATGGCGGACATGTTAGGGTGATGCTCGGCTTAGGGACAGTGGACATGTTTGAGTGATTGCTCGCCAGACTCGAGCTCGCTGGCATACACGTCCGTGGCACCCTCGGCATTTAGCTGGGTTGACGCAAATCCTTGTACTGTTTACTGGTGTGTGCGATAATAAAGGAATGGTTATGCACGACATCTAAATGCGAATATCACACAAAAACTGGTTCCTGGAATTCTCGCGAGCTGCGCGGTGTATGACTGGCGCTTTCCGTTTTTAATTTGCTTCTCGCCTTTTGTGCTCCAAACAGGGGGGTCGTTTACATCCACTGCAACAAAGTGCTCGTGACCTCCAGCTTTCATGGCCCGGCCCTGCCTTTGCTGCTTGACCAGCACCAGACAGGGTGTGCTGGTGGCCATCCTCGCAATTTTTCTAGCGGTCAGCGGCATCGTGTGGGTCTGTGCCTTAGGTAAGGCGTTAAGCCCTTATTCCAGTTTCTGTCCAAATGGCACATCATATTAACTGTACTTGCTTCGTCTTGCGCATGCGGACCCCCCCCTTGTTAATGATGCGTTGTCCTGACATTAGCTTCGCATGTGCATTAATGGGACGTGTTCCCGATGTGCATATTTCGGCCCATTATTACTTCAACATACAATTTCATGGCGATATTAACTATATGAATTAAATGCATTTCCTCTTTCCTTAATCCTTCTAGTTATACCCTTTTTTCATGTTTGGTTGGTGGTTATCCATGTAGGGCATGTGGCGGTGCAAGAGCGCGCGCGGGTGCCTGCGAAGTTTTCAGTTGTCGCGCCTATCAACCCAGGTAAGCAAGGAGTAGAGGGAAAGACTAAGAATATATTTTCTGAATTTCTAGGTCATAGTTGTCCTTTTGCACGAGATGGAAGCGTTATGCCATGGGGCTTTATGGTTGGGTAATAGCCCTCCTGAGAACGGCTTGCTCTGCAACTTTGTTGGTATGTTCATACCTTGTCACGCGGCAATGTGGTGCAGATCTTCATGCATCCACATGGTGGATCACCTTGGCGTTATTGGCACTACATGTTGGTCTGAGGTAAGGAATCCATGCTACCCTAAAACGACTAATGCACTGAATGCTCCTCTTTCAGTTTCCAGCGGAATACACAATGATGAGTTGTTTCAGATACTTCTTGGCGCCACGTGCGGCACGCGGTGGGCCTAGCCTATTGGGATCTAGCGGAAGCTATTCTTAAGTTAGGGTTTATTTTTGGAGTTATATTGGCAGCCCCATGCAGCTATGCCTAGACTTGCTTGGCCATTTTGAGGTGCGATCGAGGTAGTTCATAACTTCTTTCTTCGCTGCCCTTTTTCCTTTTGCGCGTTGCTGAGCAGGGATATGCCGAGGTGCTCTCCTTATGTCCATGTCTGCATTTGGCACAAGGCACAATGCATCGCTCCAAAACGGCAGTCAGTTCGGCGACCCAGGCATCGCGGTATTGTTCGCCGCCTTCTCGCTCGGCGTAAAGCGGTGCGGCAACGCAAGCATCCTTCCTCACAGCGCGGGGAAAGCATCCCTCCCCCTCCCCCGCCACCTTCCCCGCAAAGGGAAATAGTGTGGCATATGATACGTTTCGTACGCAGACTATACATCATACGCAGCTTTGCCGTACGGATGTTAAACGTATGCCTACGGATACGCGTACTCTTGCGTATTACGTACTCTCACGTATTATCTTTCTCTGCTTCCCCGCCACCCCCACCGCCACCGCCACCGCCACCGCCACCGCCACCGCCACCGCCACCGCCACCTTCTCCGCCACCTTCTCCGCCACTTTCTCCGCCACCTTCCCATGTTGGAGCACCTCCACCTGCGGCAGCGCCGGCACCGATTGGTCAGCACGGCGGACAACCGTTTTCCAACGTACGTTGCCCTTCCATGTCGTTATCTCATTTTCCCGTTCGAACTCGCTCATGCTTGGTAGCGACATGGTCTGGAATGTTCTTGTTGTAAGCATCTTTCCATGATAATGGAGTTATTTGCATATAAGGCAGTTAGTGAGCTTCATAATGGCAACTTATGTTTATGGCGTCCCCAGCTAATTGCACCCACCAAATCCATGACTATGTTGTAACTTGTAATTAGTTTCTGAACATCGTGTTTAATTTCTTATGTTGCTGACCCAAAACAGGGAAGTTCAAGACAAAATCCAACACCAGTGCCCAGTTGTGAAGGCACAAACAAGGCAACCAGGAAAAGGAAGGCCTCCTACAAGTGTGCTCGCAGAGGTATTTCTGGGAGGCGCTGCTGTGACAACACGGGCACCCATCCGGACAATCCACTTGTGGCCGGCCTTGAACCACTTCAATTCGTTGGCTCTCATTTATACTGCACGGGGTGCGCGGATGCTGTACGCTCCAAGAAAAGGTACGCTTGGGTATGCGCGTGTTGTTTTTACTCTACATGTCATCAATACATTGAACAACCTTTTTCTGATTTGCGTCGTTTATCAAGCACAGTCTCTTAGTTGCCTTAGCTTTCATGGTGTTCACCAAGGCCATATCAAATATTGTAGTAGTGCATAATGTAACTCTTTTGGCTGAATGTTCTTTGGGTTTTGTTGATTGGCCTGTGATTGGTCTTTATGGCCTGCTAGTTTTGGTTTACGGTATGGTTTTGCTTGGAAATAGATTTTTATTCTACAGAAGCCTTATTGCAGCGTTTATGGTAGATGAGCCCGTTTGGCAGCCCTATGCCGGGCGTAATCTTATCTTAACCTCGTGGCTTGTCCTTTCCTACTAGCACATTACTGACAAGCCACACACAACATGGGGTCGCAAGAAAACCTTAGCATAGCGCTCCATGGGGTGTTCATGGCAAGCCCAATGCGTGGTGGCTAAATGTTTAACCTGACTCGGGGGCTCGGCGTGCCATGCTTCCAAGTTCGTTGTCTCTTTTCATTAATATAACTCTCCCCATTTGTTACCCATTTGTCCCGCATTGTCTTACATGAATGCTTTGTACTTTGCTGTATTCCGTGTTTGTGGCGTTTCAATATCGAGCAGCACCTTGAGCACTACGGAGATTAACCAATTTATTGACGCCCTGAAGCCTTACCCCAATGTTGACTGCGGTCAAATATATGAGACCCCCAAGCTCGCTAATCAGGCGCTCGACAAAGCCAACAAGCAAGAGCTCAAGAATGGGCCCCTAAATTTTCACGACCTCAACTGGGTGTTGGTGTTTTGCGATAAAGGTCCAAAGCAAAGGGTCCTTTTGCGATCTAGCTTACCAACCAACAGAACCGCTGACTATTTGAGCGGCGAGGGCGAAAGGGCAAACTGCAAGCCTCGTTGTAGACGAAACGAGAGCAATGCACAAAAGACATCAAAAGCTTGCGCCCCGCCTTCGGACACCCCACTGGATGCCGCCCCGGCTGCCGTGCCCTCTGCCCCGGCTGCGGTGCCCTCCGCCCCGGCTGCCGTGCCCTGCGCCCCGGCTGCCGTGCCCTCCGCCCCGGCTGCCGTGCCCTGCGCCCCGGCTGCCGTGCCCTCCGCCCCGGCTGCCGTGCCCTGCGCCCCGGCTGCTGTGCCCTCCGCCCTGGCTGCGGTGCCCTGCGCCCCGGCTGCTGTGCCCTCCGCCCCGGCTGCTGTGCCCTCCGCCCCGGCTGCCGTGCCCTGCGCCCCGGCTGCCGTGCCCTGCGCCCCGGCTGCCGTGCCCTGCGCCCCGGCTGCCGTGCCCTCCGCCCCGGCTGCCGTGCCCTGCGCCCCGGCTGCGGTGCCCTCCGCCCCGGCTGCGGTGCCCTCCGCCCCGGCTGCGGTGCCCTCCGCCCCGGCTGCCGTGCCCTGCGCCCCGGCTGCCGTGCCCTGCGCCCCGGCTGCCGTGCCCTGCGCCCCGGCTGCCGTGCCCTCCGCCCCAGCTGCCGTGCCATGCGCCCCGGCTGCGGTGCCCTCCGCCCCGCGGGGTGCATCATCAACATTAGCTGCCGGACAAGAAGTGCAGGAGGATGATCCGGACAGCGATTCACGCACGCACGCACGCACGCACGCACGCACGCACGCACGCACGCACGCACGCACGCACGCACGCACGCACGCACGCACGCACGCACGCACGCACGACTGCCCGACTGCCCGACGGCCCGACGGCCCGACTGCCCGACTGTCCGACTGCCCGACTGCCCGACTGCCCGACTGCCCGACTGCCCGACTGCCCGACTGCCCGACTGCCCGACTGCCCGACTGCCCGACTGCCCGACTGCCCGACTGCCCGACTGTCCGACTGCCCGACTGCCCGACTGCCCGACTGCCCGACTGCCCGACTGCCCGACTGCCCGACTGCCCGACTGCCCGACTGCCCGACTGTCCGACTGCCCGACTGCCCGACTGCCCGACTGCCCAACTGCCCGACTTCCCGACTGCCCGACTGCCCGACTGCCCGACTGCCCGACTGCCCGAAGTCCTGTCCGACTGCCCGACTGCCCGACTGCCCGACTTCCCGACTGCCCGACTTCCCGACTGCCCGACTGCCCGACTGCCCGACTGCCCGACTGCCGGACTGCCCGACTGCCCGACTGCCGGACTGCCCGACTGCCCGACTGCCGGGCTGCCCGACTGCCCGACTGCCGGACTGCCCGACTGTCCGACTGCCCGACTGCCCGACTGCCCGACTGCCCGACTGCCCGACTGCCCGACTGCCCGACTGCCCGACTGCCCGACTGCCCGACTGCCCGACTGCCCGGCTGCCCGACTGCCCAACTGCCCGACTGCCCGACTGCCAACCTAACGAACTCCCTCTCACTGCGTCTCTCTCTGCTGGGCTTCCTTTTCCCTTTTTCTCCCCCGTTATTGTATTGTGGTTGTGCATGTGCATGTAATGCCCATATGTACGCAAATAGAAAAAGAGATTCCTGAAGTTTTTCATCCATAGCTTGTCACGAATCATTGTTTGTGTGTGGTTGAGTCCAGGGTTCTAAACTCAGTGCTTGTCTATTTGCTCTTAATGCAGGAGGTGGTGACCGAGCTTTCGGCATGAAGATTCCAAGACTACCCTCATATTGGAGCATTATCAGCTGGCAGCTGCAAATGCCCAAGGGCTGCAATGGATGGAGCTCTCGAGTTGAAGGGCCCATTATCATAAAGGCCTGCCTTCACGTTGGCCATGTTACACAGTCATGAATGAATAAATTAATAAACACGTAGACAGCGTCAGCATATTTCCTGATGGAATGGGGAAGGGGGGATGGGGACAGTCATAAGCTAGCCGCAGTGGTGCAGTATCATGTGTCTTATATGCATACTGCTATAAAACTGGGCACCTTGAAAATTTTCCTCGTGGGCTAGCTAGGATCCATGCGACAACTGGATGATTGTGAGGTTCTTCAACATCTACCTGGTCAGTAATAAAGTTGCAGTAGTAAGTAAAGTTGCAGGTGGCCGGCCAACACAAGGTATGCGTTGCTAACATTCAACACATGCATGCGTCTGCTGATTTAATAATGCATACCGATGCTGGTTGACCTTGATAGCTAATTTATTGGCGGATCCACACGTCACGTTGCCGTAAGTAATAATCATAAGATGTCATGATTGACTGCGTCAACGAGCATACATCCCCATTGGAATGGTTGAGCAATGAGCCCCGACCAAATTATCAGTCAAACCTTAATTTGGGTTGAAAGAGCGTCAAACACATTCTTGATTGTCCAAATTCTTACTATATGATCTGACGTGCATCCATCCTCACAATGCCAATGGCCGCTATCTCATGGATGACAGGAACATGTTTCCTGCTCTAAAATTAAATTAAATAAATTATAGCATGCCTCGGTGGGGTGGGCATGTAGCACCTAGAGTGCTTTCCAGTCCCTGTAAGTTGCACAGTGGGAAAGGGGCAAAGACACCTGCGTCCTCACTCATGCCCGAAGGCAGGCCACAGCTGCGTTCAACGCTCGTTGGACTATGGCAAACTGTGGGTGTGCTAAAGCTGAAATATGCGCGAGTATGCTGGTATGTTGGCTGCTCTAAGGACCGAGCCACTGATGGCCAGTGGTGGAATCATCTTGCACGTAGTCTAGCTAGCCAACCCCAACACTGTCCCAAGGTACCTAGCCACAAAGACCCCACTAGCTGCAGGCATGGGTGCCAACAAAGTGTGATTCGGCTAGGATCGGCTCCCAAACATGCGAGCCATACATGTGTGCTTTACATTTACGCACACACTGACAACCTCAGCCCAGGTCGATCCACGTTGGTTGACATTAGACAACGTATTGACGCTGTAATTACCAAATAAGCAAAAAAGCTCACCATGGGCTCAACAATTTTCAGGCACGGCATGTGCACGGCAGTTGCCTGCACCTATTTTACAATGCACGTCAGTGGTAAAAAGCTTGGTACTGTATTTCATTGATATTTGTAATGCCATCCTTGCCTGCATGTCCCAAGGGCTACTCCAAAAAAAGAAGAAGCAGTATCAACGACAAGCTTTCTACTTTAGGACACAAGGATCCCTATACAAACACTCATACAAGAACAAACCCAGCATTCAACAAACCCATCACCAAATGATACAGTGGTCAGTCACACTCTGCAACACTAAACTTGAAGGATACAGCAACACTAGCAACCTACGCAAAATAAGCAAGATACTGTAACAGATACATGTGGTCCAGTTCCCAGATACGGGCTGACAGTTCCGCGAGGGCCGACAAGGTGTGCTACCAAGCTTTACGCAGAAAATCAGAAGAGAAAGGCGCGCACGATGACCGCGTCCAGACGCATTTCCCGGTATATCTCTTCAAGGTCTACTTGGAAACTTGGTAGCGAGGTATGGAGAGGCAATGCATAAAAAGCTCGGAAGCTAACGAGAGAAGGCAGGGTGGGGGGAAGAAGACAGGACGGGACGTTGGAGGAACGCATGAGACGGAGGGAGGGAGCGAGCAAGGGAGGGAGGGAGGGAGAAAAAAACGAGAGAGGGAAAGATTGCCAGACAAAAGATCGATTCGAAGAGGAAACTAAGTGTGCCGACATTACTGCGAGTAGAGAAAGCAGAATTTTTATTGCTATGGATCCCAGGGACGTCAAAGACTGTTTGTCTCCTACTTTAGACAAATTAGGGTCCGATGATTATACTTTAGAACAACCATGGCATTCTCGTCGCCCAACTTCCCGGCTGCGCAATTGCCAGGCAATAGTCACTACTGCATCACAAAGAAACCAGATTTTTGCCACCTTCAAGCGTAAATTGCCAGCACCTTGGCAAAAATAATGCAATGATGCCAATTGCATCCTTGACTGCGCTTGTAGTCAACAAAGAAATTAGCCAAGTCCTACAGTAATTGGCGCGGCAGGCCCTTTTTTCCCGCGTAACTCGTGTGCCGGTCCGGCGCGGCGTGGCCTGGGCAGGCGCGTCGGACTTAGTGCGGTGGTGTCCCGGAACCCCGCACTCACCCCCGCACTAGAGTTTGTGTCATCAGAGCCAAATTATGCGCTTTCCGTCTCACCGCGTCGGCAGTCCCCTATTCGGAAATCCCGGATCATATGTACTCCACACTATGTACTCTTGGAGTACATAGTGTGCCACCCTATGTACTCTTGGAGTACATAGTGTGGAGTACATAGTCACTCCTTCCTATGTAATACCGGTGTAATCATGCGTAATCATGCGTAATCATGCGTAATCATGCGTAATCATGCGTAATCATGCGTAATCATCAGAGTAATCATCAGAGTAATCATCAGAGTAATCATCGTCCAGACAAGCTGCACTGCCCCTAAGACCCTAACTTACACAAGATGGCGATGGTCGTCGCCGGCAGCTCGACAAGTTCAGGGCAGCACGAAATAAGACAGGCAAGCCGACGCTGGCGCTCATCCCAATGAGGCCATTCATCCGAAGCAGCCTCCATAACCTGGCCGCTCTTAGGGTGGCGAATCGGGGCGTCGTTGTCGTTGCGGAGCTTCAGCACGCTTGTCACAGCGGCGTCATTGTAGGCGAGTAAGGTATCGATGTCTGCCAGGCTCAAACGCTGGCCTGGCATGTAGAATGAGGAAGAAATGGCGTCCGGCAAGGAGGTTTCAGCAGCTATCGGAGTTGCTTCCGAAGTTGCTTCCGAAGTCTTGGATCGCTTGTTAGCGGCGTTCTTGGCGACGACAATGTCGTGGGCGATTTTGTTTGCAGCAATCTGGGCATCAATAGAATCGGCGGCAAGAGCTGAAGACGATGCGGGGACCTCCATAGCTACGTTTAATAGCACCTAGACGAGGGCAGGGGGCGCAGGCACACTGATCACGTGCGTGGTGCCGCCATAATGTGCAGAAAAATAGCGAGATCTGCTGGGCAGGCCGCTGGCGATAACTTGCGAAATCCTGGGCGATGGCTGCCAAAAATTAGATCGGCGTGTTCGTCATCAAAAGGCGAGTCTATTGCAATTTACCCGACCAAATTTCATCATGGAGGGAGGGAGGGAGGGAGGGAGGGAGGGAGGGAGGGAGGGAGGGAGGGAGGGAGGGAGGGAGGGAGGGAGGGAGGGAGGGAGGAGGGAGGGAGGGAGGGAGGGAGGAGGGAGGGAGGGAGGGAGGGAGGGAGGGAGGGAGGGAGGGAGGGAGGGAGGGAGGGAGGGAGGGATGGATGGATGGATGGATGGATGTTCTTAATTAATTAATTAATTAATTAATTAATTAATGGTCAAATTAAAGGCAATCATGGTACATGAAGCAAGACAAATCATGCCTGGACGCATGGCGATGTAAGAGCCCCCCCTCCCCCACGCCAGGAGGAAGGGGTGCGTGACTGAGTAGAGTAGTTAGGATTTTGTATTAGAGAGACAACTTTGTATATTATCAAGGAGACAACTTTGTATATAAGATTAGAGTGAGATCAGCTAGTCTTCGCGGCTCAGTTCTAATGCACCCACCCCCATCAGTCCATGGAATACGTGCTCCTGCTCCAGATCCTTAATTAAGGCCAAAATGAGTCCCTTCCAAACAACGTTTGCACTTAGATAGTTAGACGAATTATGCCCGACGAAGCTGGAACTTAACAGCCACAATGAATTACGGTTGTTCAGACCTTGTACAACGCCTCAGGGCATTTGGAGCCCTGAATGGTAACAAATGCTAACAAGGTAGTGTTGCTATCAATAATGATTTTAAAAATTAATATGATGTCATTAATTAATTAATTAGTTATCAACATCACTCCGTTGGGAGTAAATGTAGCACATATCCCTGAGAAGGGGCATATGGCTTTTAATACATTCTAGGCTACTTCATGCAAGGGTGGGAATGTAAGCTACCCCTGCTCTAGGTGCACCAGGGCACCTGCACCACCATGTCATATTACAACCAAAACTGGTCGTCATCATGCAAGCATCTGAAGCATGGTCGCAAAACTTCGTGTGCAAAATCTCATGTCATAAGGAGCCCAACATTATGACAATTGCCAGGCTTTGTAAAGATTTTTGATTTAACGATGACTACAGCACAAACAGTGAGCGAAACCCTGGTGCATGTGAATGCCTGAGTGGCGACTGTTCCTAACAGAATGCAAGATGTAAGGTAGACATTGCGAGTATGCCACAAATGTGTGATGTGCAGTGCACATGCATGTGAGCTACCATGGTCCGGATTCTCCCGATTTCTGGCCTGCGCTGGTTGTCTCCTTGATGTATACCCCATGACACCATACTTCTAAACTACTTAAGAACCTTGGCACATTGCAAAATGGGAAAGAAAGCTGAACAATACATGCAACATCACTCACTAACACAGCCATGTGATTGCTACCAACACGTACCATGTACATCCTGTGTGAAATTATTGGCAACGACACGCCAAGCAAACGCCAAGGTATAGTATAACTGCGACAGGCTGGCACATGTCACCTGGCATCCACGTATGCTCACCCCAAGGCATTGGCATATCCCCATGTCTATATCCGTTGCCCTTTGTGCGTACCGAGTCACCCATGCAGTCACCCACCCATGCATCCACCTGGCCCACCCACACAAGTACTCATACACTTGCGCACCTGAGTACCCAGCCACCCACTGGTCCACCCACCCGGTGACCCAGCCAGCCAGCCACGCACCTACTAAACCAACCTATCTAACCACTCGTGCACCCAGGCACCCAGCCACATACCCACCCACTGGGACATCCACCCACCCAGCTAGCCACATATGCAATCTACCCACCTAGGCAATAAGGAGGCATTCACCCATCCTTTTATCCAGGCACCCATTACTAAAACCACGCAGCCACCTAACCACCCAGCCAGCTGGCCCCATGTGTGCCCACCAGGCCGCCCACCCCTGACCCACCCACGCCCCTTCCCACTCGACCACTCTTTCCCCCCATACCCTTATACCCACCGACCTGCACCCACTCACCCTCACACATCCACATCCTCTCAGCCAGTCACCCACCCATCTCACCCCTAACATGCACAGCCCTCCACCCGCGATAGGTGAGTCGATCCCAACTACAAAACCACCCACCCACCCATATCCGTGCACCCACCCACCCATCTACCTTCCCCATCGCTCACCCCACCCACTTCTAATCACAGCTACACATCCACCCGCCACAAACCAACGGTGCAAATCCTCCAGCCCATGCAACAGTTTCACTCAGGCATCCAACAATGCACCCACCTAGGAGTTCCCAAACCCCGTCGATCCCCCAGCCACCTGGCGATTCACTTATAAGCAACCACCCTTGCACCCATCCACCCACCATAACCACCCACCCACCCGCCCTCCCTCCCTCCCTCCCTCCCTCCCTCCCTCCCTCCCTCCCTCCCTCCCTCCCTCCCTCCCTCCCTCCCTCCCTCCCTCCCTCCCTCCCTCCCTCCCTCCCTCCCTCCCTCCCTCCCTCCCTCCCTCCCTCCCTCCCTCCCGCCACCCCACCCACCCACCCTCTCCAACTGCATGTGGACTGCCTCTCCCAGCGACTCGGCCAGCCGTTTGAGTGTGTTTGGGACCATATGCTGATGCCCATGGATATTACGCGCGCCATCAACCAGGCAACACCAGTGACACTTGAGCTCCTTGTTATCCTTCTCATCGGATGTACTGACGACACCCTGCACAATTACAGCTCACAAGGCAACTAACATGCTGGAGGAACGCATCCGCCGCAGTGGACGTCAGTAACGGATGTTGCAATGTTGCTGGAGGGAGGTCAATCGACCGCACCCGTACATACAAGGGGCAATTATTGATGCGTCATACCCAAAACAGGAAGAAAATGTGGCACAACTAACCTTGCCATCAACATGGATGGACGGAGTTGGAGACCAACTGCAGCGCGGCATTCGCAAGGGCACAGGCTGTGTTGTTCAGCAGGTCCACCGCTGGACTGCCCGATGCCGAGTCCAGGTTCTTCCTTACACAAACTCTCCACAAGCGTGATTGTCGCGTCCTTGGCTGCCAACTGCGGAAAGGAGGCCAGTGCTCGCTTCAGCAGGAACTCGGCAATTGCAATCACGGTGGGCCCTGGCACGATTTGCAGGCCTACACATGCTTGCCCCGCATGTGCCTCCCCCACGTGTGCATCCACCGCAGTTGACGTGCTCGCTCGCAGCTCCCACTACCGCTGGCTTCGTTGCCATGTTCCTCCACCCGTTGCCTCTTGCATCTTAGCTGTTCCTCGCGCTTCTCCGCAGCCTCTCTTTCCCTCTCTTCCTCTCTCTTTTCTGCTGCCGTTCATGCCTTGCTCCAGATATAGATGTGGCTGCTTAGGCGTTCAATCTGCATCACAGAATTGGACGATATGCACGTCAAAGGAAAGCCAACCAAGCAGCAACATTACCAACAATGTAGCGGGAGGGTCAGTGCAGAGGCCAGCAACATAACTGCCTTAGTCTTGTACTCCTACCATACACATTAGGGAAGACTGCTGGCATGGCAGCCTGCATCACAGCAATGAATTGCCGCCAACTAAAATAAGAGAGTGACTCACCGCTACTCTTCCCTGAAGCCGACTGGTCACACCTCCATTGTGGCGTTGTTTTACCACTTTAAGGCTCTTCCACAGCGTGCGATTTTGTTGATGCCATTTTCTCAATTCCTGTAGCATATATTTTGCCCCCGCCGCACGCTTCCATGGGTTGCCATGTACATCATACTTTGCTGATGCTGCAGAGAAGTCAAGCGGTTCTTTGCATTCCCTCACCTGTATTCAACGGCAACGCCAAAACGGAATGCCAACGAATGCGGAGCGGGGGAACAAGGCATAAATCAACGCATGGTGAACCGGCAGATGCTGAGGCAGACACGACAATGCACTGGGTGCATGGCAACCATGTGAACACTGATGGTAGCACTCACATGCCTAACAAGCATTTTCTTTGTTTCCCCTGGGTTAGAGTGTAAGGCCTATGCCAACCAAGGTAAACAACAAAACAACACATCCTAAACTGCCCTAACTGACATGGGCAACAAACATGGCCAATGGAGGACAAGGAACCAAGTAGGATCATCCAACAGGATCATGGTATTATGGCAGCTTGCATGCAGTAAATTACATCAAGCATGGTTGGCTCAGCACATTGAAGTATTGTCACATCATTAGAACAAGGGAAAGTCAGAAATCAACGCATGGTGAACCGGCAGATGATGAGGCAGACACGACAATGCACTTGGTGCATGGCAACTATGTGAACACTGATGGTAGCATTCACATGCCTAACAAGCATTTTCTCTGTTTCCCCTGGGTTAGAGTGTAAGGCCTATGCCAACCCAGCTAAACAACAAAACAACACATCCTAAACTGCGCTAACTGACATGGGCAACAAACATGGCCAATGGACACAACACCTTGAAATGGCCTTTTTTTTACATAAATTATGGCCCATGGCAAGTTTATTGTCCGATTGACCTAGGATTGGATCCCACCACTCCCCGGGATGTGTCTGGCTAGTGGTGGAGTAGTTGAGTCAAAATGTTAAGTTTACATGGTACTCCCTGCTTAAGTTAACTCCAGATCCAAGGCCAAAACTGGCCACCTAAACCACTTGCACTTGCATAGAAACAATAGTTGATCTCAGATTATGCTGTAACTTTGCAGTGGTGATGAATAATAGTTGTTCTGACCTTGTACAAAGTTCTACGCCATTTGGAGCCCTAGTTGGTGACAAATGCTAGCAAAATTTTGCTAGCATTTGTCATTAATGGCCATTTAAAATCAATATTTAACCCAAATAATGTCAGAATGCCACCAAAACTTATTGCCATCATGCCAGCACCTGAAGCAAGGTCTCAACAAGTCATGAGCAGAAATTCAGATCATGCAGAGCCCAAAATGGTGACATTTGCCAGCAATTGTCACCATTTTTTGCTTTTTTACCCACAATTTTAACAACATTACCCACCAAAACATTCTCCAAGCTGGGGCGCATCATTTAAATCTTTGCAGGCAACTCAAGAATGACTAGTACAAACAGTGTGCAAAACCTTGGTGCATGTGAATGCCTGAGTGGTGACCATTGCTAGCAGAATCCATCATGTAAGGTAGGCATTGCCAGTATGCCACAAAGCTGTGATGTGCAGTGCATGTCCATATGTATACCCCATGACACCGTGCCTCTAAACTACTTGGCACATTGCAAAATGGGAAGGAAAGGTGAATAATACATGCCACATCACTAACACAGCCATTTGAATGCTACCAACACGCACCATGCATGATATACACTGCGTGTACAGTAATACATGTCGAGAATATGCCGAGCGAGCATATCAAGGTGCAGTGACCCCAACGCTGGCACATGTCACCTGGCATCCACGTATGCTCACATGATATGGCATTGGCATATCCCATGTCTCCATCTCTTGCACTTTGTGCGCACCAAGCCACCCATGCAGTCGCCCACCCATGCAGCCACCTGGCCACCCACCCACACAACTGCTCACACACTCGCGCGCCCGTGCACCCAGACAGCCACCTGTCCTCCCACCCAGTGACCCACCCACCAAGCCAGCCGCGCACGTGCTTACCCAACTTATACAACCATGCGTGCACCTAGGCACCCAACCACCTACCAACCCACTTGGACATCCACCCACCCACCAAGGCACCTGCGCAACCCACACACCAACTAGGTAATAAGCAGGCATTCCCCCATCCAATGAGCCAACCACCCAACCACCCAACCACCTAAACACCCAGCCAGCTGGCCCCATATGCACCCGTCCGGCCACCCACAGTTGACCCACCCACGCACCTACCCACTCAACCATTCACTGCCCCCACACCCTTATACCCACTGACCCACCCACTGACCCACCCACACATGCATTTTCTCAGCCAGCACCCCGGCACCTACCTCACCCCAAACCTGCACAGCCCTTCACCCGTGATAGGTGAGTCGGTCCCAACCATAAACCCATCCACGCATCCATATCTGTGCGCCCACCCGTCCATCTACCCGTCCCTTCGCCCACCCACCCACATCTAGTCATCTACACATCCACCAGCCACCAGCCACCAATGGCCCACCCACCAACCCACACACACACATACATCCCTAACCAACCAACCACCAACACACCACCCTCAAAAACGTGCAGTTGTTTCACTCATGCATCCAACAACCCACCCACTTCAAAGTCCCCAAAGCCTATCATCACCCAGCCACCTGGGCATCTGCCAATAACCGACCGCCCTTGCACTCATCCACCCACCATGACCAGCCAGCCAGCCACCCACCCTCTCCAACTGCCTGTGCTCCCACCTACGCAGCCAGCCATTTACCAAAGCATCCACCTATCAGCCACCCACCTGCCATTGAACCCACCCACGCCTAGGCATCCCTTGAAGCATCTATAGCCCAAGCCTCCCACCCAAGGCTCTCTGGGCAATCAAACAACCAAACAACCAATCACCCAGCTATACAACCACCTAACCACCTAACCACTCAACAACACAATCACCGAACCACCTAACTACCCAACACCCAAACCAGCCAGGCATGTGCCCGCCTCGCATGCCCTCACCATTGCAACACCCCATACACGCCCCGCTCACCTAGCCAGCCACACACCCAGCCAGTCTCCTGCTCAACTCACGCATGAAGGCAATATCAGCCATGCATGGCCTCACCTTGCATCACTTGCATTGCCTGGTTAATTTGCATGAGACAGTTTCCATCTCATTGTCAGCAACTGAAAAGGCTCTTTCTTCACAGTAATGAATAAGCTACAACGTTGGAAACGTTCTCCCATCCCTCTTTAAAACAGTCTTTAAATCAGAAAGACAAGGGCAAATCTCTGGACAAGGTGGCAATAACCACTGCACCATGCTCTTGAGAAAGTCTTAACAACCCAGCTTTCTACCCTTTTAGAAGCTGCCTTGCGTTAGCAACGATTCTGGGCCCTCTGGCTCGCTCACCTGGCTTAATCTGCGCTTCTTTATGGCTGCCGGGATATGCGAAGCTTGGGCCGAGGGTGTCGTGGCGAGGTCGTCTGCCCGACTCATCACTTCTCGAAACCGCACTGCCGACTAATAAAAACGATGCCCCCCTTTGCCTTTTGTATCTGGCGTCAAAAGAACAATGAACTCGCTTGGAAACACTGTCGCAAAGAGCTTCCTACAGGCATTATAAGCAATTTTCGCAGCTTTTACCGCACTTACTGCACATCCGGAAGACCATTAGCGGCCTTCGCGCGGAATCTTGGGCACGCCATATCTTCTGCTGGCTCATTGCCGCAGGCTGGCAGTATAGGAAGGTCGGGCATAGCCTAAAGAGCTGATTATCTGACGACAAAGATATGCATTGCATGAAGCAAGAAACAGACGGATTTCGCACCCCCATATTTATTCACGTCAATGCCGGACAATTAAAAGCGAAACTCAAAAAACGAAAACACTAACGTTTTCGGGAATATTATAACGAACAAGCTGAGCTGCCAGCTATGTCGCGGTTTACGATCCAGTTAACGATAACGGCTCCGTAACCGCCCCAGTGCCTAATATTGGGGCAGCTATGGCGCCGTAACCACTACCTGACCCGTCCCGTATACCCCAACGTAACCTGAACCGAAGCCGTTCACGCCCCCGTAAACATAACCGGCCCAGTTACTGGGCC
>RPFO01000079.1:1320784-1588284 GCA_009746045.1 Mesostigma viride
CCATCCATCCATCCATCCATCCATCCATCCATCCATCCATCCATCCATCCATCCATCCATCCATCCATCCATCCATCCATCCATCCATCCATCCATCCATCCATCCATCCATCCATCCATCCATCCATCCATCCATCCATCCATCCATCCATCCATCCATCCATCCATCCATCCATCCATCCATCCATCCATCGGGGTTAATGCTCCGTGACTCCCCAACGGGAGCACGAGTTTCATTAATTAAGGGGACGTGACACCCCCGAATTTTTTGGCGCAAAAAAATTCGCGCCGGAACCGAAGCTAAAATTTCACGTTCACGGAAAAATTGTGCGAGACGAAGGTGCGATGGCGGCGGTGATTGGCGATCAGGCCCTAAAAGACGCGGCTGTTCAGGCCATTTTATCAAGGAAAGTGTTAAATATGGGTATGGTACATTTGAGCTCGAACAAATCGTGTCACAGGAAAAGCTAATTACTCTCGGCTCGACCAGCAGAAATCACACCCCTCCCCAGGCGGTCACGGACTCGAACAATAAGTTTAGAAACGCAGCGTATCGCTGGTTTGCTGCGATAGTTGGGTGGATCGAGCCAGACGGTAGTGCCAAAGAGCTGCCAAAAGAAGTCTACGACATTTTTCGCGCTCAATTTCCAGATTCGGCGTATGTGGGCTTCATACCCACGTCGGACAGATAACTGGTTTTTTAGTGCAATATACTTATCACAACTCCTGCAAACAGTAGAAATGGCCAGGGCAAAGAGGAATTCAAGGGCGGGCGCAGCAGAGGCGGCGGGTTGCGGAGGTAGCCGCTGCGTGGCTAGGCGATGATCTTCAGGCAGCAGCAACGCCGCAACCGAGCAGGGGCAGGGGGCGCCCTCGCGGCTTGACCAAAGAGAAAGGGCCAGGTCGGCGGAGCACACAGTCGAATAAAAAGAAAAGCAGGGCATCAACAAGCGTCAGCCCAGCAACACCAGCAACGGCCGATCGACCCCTGGCAGCGAGGGTGCATGGTGCGCATTCAACTCTGTCGCGAGCACTGGGCGCAAGAGGAAGGCGCACCAGAGCTCATGTATGGACCATCGCCCAAGAAGATCGACCTTCGAAGAAATCACATCAAAGTATACACCTCGCGTCAGACTGCGCCTGCCCCTACTCAGTACTAGCTCGTGGCCAGCCATTTGAGATGCCTCGTTTGCTGGTAGATGCCCACAATTTTGAGGCCATTCTAATTGGTGCCATGGCATGCCCGTTATGCAAGATGTGCACTGTCAAGATAGGAGAACCAGAGCTGCACGCGGGGTCTGATCGTGGCATGCAGCCCATCTTCTGTGGTGCTGTGGTGCACTAATAGCAGCTGCACGGGGGTGGATGGCGGGCCATGGTGGTGTACCAATGAAGACATCCTGTCACCCAACTCTGACCTGCGGCCGGGTGTGGATCGCAACATGCTCAACAGCCTCATGTGGCAGTCGCTGGGGCCGTTGTTTGGTATCAGCCAGCCCACGCTAATTGCGCGTCTAGTCACGCTCCTAGGGCTGAGGTGCACGACTGGGCATATCACGTGGCGCAAGGATGTCGCAGCTGCCACGTCTATTGTCACTGATCAAGGAGCACCTGCACGATCAGCTAATGGATAACAGGGAGACGGTGCGGGCATGGGAGCAGGAGCACAAGCGCTTTGGCGTAGATGGGGAGGGGAGGCAGGGCTGCCGCCTGACGCTGGATGGGTCATCATGGTTCAACCGCGGGGGTTTTGCATCCCCCTTTGGCCAGCAGTCGGTAATTCACGATGGCACTGGGCTGTGCGTGGGGCCGGCACCATGTCTCTGGCAAGTGGTGTACATGCATAATAAGGCCTGCGAGGCGGCTAGCAAGGCAGGCAAGGAGCCCGGGCCCCGTGTGTGCTATCTCAACCACACAGGCACTCAGTAGAAGCATGGAAGGGGAGGGGGCTGTCTTCTTGCTGCGTGACCTGCATGGCATCAACGGTTGCGGGCATCAGCACAGGGCCGAGGTGGTGCACGGGGAGGAGGGGGCAGCAGGGGAGGAGGGGGCAGCAGGGGAGCCGGAGGGGGCAGGAGGGGAGAAGGAGGTGCTGCCAAAGCTGCAATGGCGCAACGCCTGTACGCTGCTGAGGTGCATGGTTAGGGATGGTGACACCACCTGGTTTGCACGGGTCAAAGAGGACATTGAAGTTCCTCACAGAGGCAGGCATCATCCCCGAGAAGAAGGAAGACATCAATCACTTGGGGGGGTGTTTGTACAATGCACTGACCAAGCTCAAGAAGGAGCACCTGGGCAAGCTCAGGGGGGTGCTAGATGACCCCACAGTGAACTCCATGTGAACATTCCATTTTCCTTCCGCACGTGCATCCATGCCAACGGGCACATGGGGGCAGTCCACCTCAAGGGGGCACTAGCCAACGCACTGCTGCACTACTTTAACAAGCACGACAAGACTGCATATGTGAGCAGTGGCCTAACCGTATACGTGCGGCAAGCGGATCCAAGCCGGCAGCCGCATGTTGAGCAGCAGTGGTGTGGCTCTGTGGTGGGGGACACAACTCCCGGGTGGGGTGGGACCACGTGGCTGCCCGTCGCGGCGAGCACGCCTCAGGGTGTGACGGTGGATGCATGTGCTGGGGCTGGTCAAGGCTCAGCTGTCTGGGCCAAGTACACCACGATGGAGATTCTGGAGGCCTGCACCCACGATGCCAGCAGCAACAGGAATGAGTTCCTGCACGTACTCCCATGCAGCAGATCAGGGCTGTCCCCGGTGGGAAGGGTGGGTTTGGGGCAGGGCTGTACCCAGGTGCATGCGCGGTGGGCATACTGCACGTGCAGCACGGTGAACAGAGGTGGCTAGAGGATGCAGAGGACTGGGTGTGACAGTGACCCCCGCTGTCGAGGCGCAGCTGGGGACCATCCAGGCCAAGAGGGAGTGGCAGCAGCAGCTCAAGGGGCAGCATGACTGGAAGCGGCGCAAGATGAAAAGGAAGTTAGAGAAGAAGAAAAGGCACTGGAAGGATCGAGGGCAAGCAGACTTACTGTCCTGACCGCTGCACATACAGCAAGGGGGTGCAGTATGAGGAAGAGGGGGCAGGGGATGAGGATGGGGATGACATGGATATTGATGCTAGACTGTGCATGTTCTGCGGTGGCCCCACGCACTCAACTCACAACCCCTTCCTCATCTGTAATGGCACTGACTGTGCACAGGGGGCCCACATGCTGTGCACCGGTCTCACCCGGCCTCGAGACCGTGCCAAAGGGGGAGTGGTACTGCCAAGACTGCAAGCCTGGGGACGCCTATAGTGATGATGAATGAGCTTTTGGCTAGTGTCTGGCGCTACCAGGTGTCAACCTATGAACGTTAATAACTGGAGCTGTGGTTGTCAGAATGACCTCAAAATTTGGGGTTGCATGTCCCCCAACCTCTAGTATTTGAAAATATGTGGTATGACATCATTGGAAGTGTTTATGATTCGTTAATTTTTTTTTTGTGTGAAAAAAAGGACCCTTTTTGCGGGAAAATTAATAACTGGTGCATCCATGCTTATTTCTTGGTCCCAATTAGGCATACTTTCTCAAAAGTCAGGGAACTACATGGAAATATGTGATTTGGTCCCAATATATGTTTCCCCACTGCCCTAGGGAAAATGTGACAAAAATAGCGTCTTTTTTCTATTTTTAGCGCATTACCGGTGTATACTGTGGGGGCTAGTACCCCCCCCAAGTGGCTGGAAAATTTTTTTTATCATATTTATGGTCCCCAATCATCATTGGATTTTTAGCACATGCATAGGTATGGTTTCCAGAAAAGTGCCCTGTAGGGGTGTCAGGGGACTCGGCGCGGCGAATATTTTCCGCGCCAAAAAAATTCCGCGGTACCCTCCGTACCGTGAAAAGTGGGTGCACGGTGCGCGCACCCCTTGCGGAAGTGGCCATGGCGACTGCTTTTAGACGAAACGTGACAAATCTGGCTCGCGGAAAGCAGAAAAAATGCTCGATTGTTGGAGAAAATTAGTTACTGATTCTAATTTATGGCGGGATGGTTGCGATCTATAATGTCGCGGGCTTTTTTTCTTTGCCATCGGCAGGGGGGGTCCGGCCTGAATTTCTGTCGGGATGAATAAAGTATAATGGATGCCTGCCGGTGTGATTGTCGATTGTTGCCAGTTTTGATGGTCGTAAGGAAAGCTAGTTTAATGATGTTTCTAAAGCCGTAAAAATTCCCGCTGCTATCTTTACCTTTCCCGTCATTTTGCGGTAAGATAACATTACATAGGCCTGCGCGATGCGTGCCCAACCTCTCCATGAAAGGGTGGCCTTTCTTGTGCGCCTGGGCACGAATAAATGCCCGTTATGGTACGTTCTTGTATTAAACGCTAGCAATTTCCTGCTTTCTTAGCTCGTTGAGCGTAAGCTTTTTGCCTTCTTTCCGGCCAGATGCAGCCAGGAAGTTGCGGGTCCTGGCGCTGCATCGCTGGATTCCTGGGTGTCTTTTAGCAAGTTCGTCTGTGACGTGGCTGGCTTTCTGCAGCGCGTGGCCCGCAACCTGTCGGGAAGGTGTAATGCTTTTATTTCCATGCTTCTCTGAAATTTCTTTTGCTTTATAGACAGTTGTGTTCGAGGAAATTCACGCGGTCTTCCTAAGCAGCGGCATCATTTTCCCCAGACAATGACGAGCTGGCACCTGTCTCCTATTTAGAAAGCGGCTCGTGCTTGTTATAGAAAGGAGGCAGTGTGCATTTTGCGGGACACAATGCTTTGGTGGCACATGCGTCAGGTAGGCTGTTCCAATGGTCTCTTCACCTTTCCCACTGAGTAAATGATAGCCTTTGTCATGCTAACCAGAGCAGCTAGCCACAGGTTGGCTGGATAAAAAGTCAGCTTATTTTCTCTTTATATATAGTACTGCGTGTGTGGTCCTCCACGTGTCCGGCTTGTTGGGCATTTTGGAAGAGTGCTGTCTTTTATTATGGCTCGCAGTCACATTGGTGGGTAACCTATAACAACCTGTGTTGATTGGTGAACCAACTGGTGGTAATTCATACAAGTTTGTGTTCACCCATGCATCTTGTCTGTGTTAATTGGTGTTGGTATTTGATGAGCTGATGTGGGCTATGTGTTGATATGGTATTGTGACTCATCGAGTGGGCGGAAGTCTATCAGTGATCGGAAGTTGAGTACTTTCCTCCGATGTGGCCGATGTGTGTGGCGCCGCGCCGGTACTTGTGCAGTTTTACTACTTGCGGTGGTATCGCTCTATTTCTAGTAGGTACTTTGTGGTGTCGCGTTGATAGCTTCAGTTCGCGGTATGTGTGTCTTGTGGTCGAGCTGATGCGTTGCGGTGATGATCCACAAAGGCAGCCGTCATTACATTTTGGGGCGCAATCACCATGTGAGCGCGCGCACCTACGGGCCTAAGGGCTGCGGGCTATGGATCTGAGCACAATACCCACTACCATCATCTTCGAGGATCTTCGCCAACTCCTTAAGCTTGTAATTGATGCTTATTTATTTAACAAAGAGGGTTTTTAATGTGTTGTTGGGTGGAACAACTTGGTTGTTGGCACAAAATCACACATTATTAGCCTGAGATAGGCATAACTATTACATATGCTGCTCAGGCGTGTCGTCCTACCAGCCTTGTTGTTAAGGGTAGACTCACAAGGCTGGCTGTGCCGATGGAGGGGTGGGGCGTATGACGCTCCGGACATCCTCCTCACACTCCGTGATCAAAGTGGGCATGTTTTTGGGTGTCTAGGGTAGCAAAACAGATGTCATTTTGGCTCAGCACTAGCTCAATTCTCTTTTAGCGTCTACCCGGCAGGTGGCATCACAGGAAAATCAATAACTTGAGCTACGCTTGTCAGAATGAGCTCAAACTTTGGGTTTGTGTTTCCCCCCACTCAGTGGAATATAAAATGTATGGATGCAGGATGACCCAATCTGATGTGTTAATGATTTGATTTTTTTTTTTTGCTCAAAAAAGTACCCATTTTGCGGGAAAACAAATGTGACCATTTTGGCGATGTAAATAGCCCAGCTTTTAAAAAAGTGGGGGAACTTTGCAGAAATGTATGGGCAGGTCATTTGGATAAGTGGTTTGTCTTGGGCAAAATATCTCATAAATAGCGTCTTTTTCTATTTTTAGCTCGCCACCGGTGCGTGGTTGGGGGTAGTACCCCCAACAAGTGGTGGCATGAATGTCCAAACATCATATTTATGGTACTCAATCATCACTAGATGGTTCCCGAGTGCATTGGAACTGATATTCATTAAAGTCAGTTTTTCAGGCTTTTGGACGTGCGAGTTCCCTTAATTAATTTACTTGCATTAATTAATTAACTAATTAGGAACATAACTCCGTTGGGAGTGTATCTCGCACATATATCCCAGAGAAGGGGCATATGGCTTTTAATACATTCTAAGTTACTTCCTGCAAGGGTGCGAATGTGAGCAACCCTTAATTGCTCTAGGTGCACCAAGGGCACCTGCACCACCAGATCGAGCTATCAAGCTCAACCCAACGTTATATAAGGGGATTTACTTGCATGTGTATCATAATGCTGGCCGGCGTGCACTATACATGCACTTGGCAGTTGGCACATTTAAATGGAAGTTAGACAGGGCATCCTACCGCCTCGTCTGCCATTACAGTAGAGGACAGCTCGGATGAGGATTACATCCCCATCTAGTGCTTATAATGGTTGGGGAATGATGCAGACGATATTTGTTTAAACTTTTGTGTAATTATTTTTTTCTAATGAGATTAGCATAGTACTCCGCGGCATGCCTTTGCGCATGACACGCAAGTACTTACTTACTACTTACTAGACAGGGCATGAAAGTTTCAGATCGCTGTATATATAAGTCTGCATGCACCTAGAGCTCCAAAGGTTAGGTATGTCAATAATTATCTGTACTCCCCATGCAGGCCGCGCGCGGCAGGGCCGCCACCCGGCCGTGGACTTTTCGTGATAGACTCGGCATGGACATGTGCTACACTAGACGTGACGGGCTCACAACCGGGCAGCCTCCTGGTTTGTCTGTAATATGGAGGCAGATGGTACGCAAGGATAGATGTAGTGTGTCCCGGTACGGGTACGGTGAAATACGGTACGGTCACGGGCCGGCAGTAAATACGGGAAAAATACGGGAAAGTACAAGAAAATAAGGTAAACACGGAAAATAGCCCATTTTGTATCAAGGAGACAAGCAGCATTTTGTATAGTTTTGAAGGGAATTCTGATGTCCTACATATTCGCGATACGCGAGCGGCGTTTACGAAAATGGGGTACTTTTGTACGCGCCGCGTATTTTTGCGTATTTTCTTGCGTATCACGTATTTTTGGTTTATTATTTTGCGTATTTTTGGCATATTTTTGGCGTATTTTGGCGTATTTTTGGCGTATTTTTGGCGTATTTTTGGCGTATTTTTGGCGTATTTTTGGCGCATTTTCGGCTTACGAGGTGGGTTTGGGCATCATTTTACAGCCCGCGTTGCTTGCCTACATAGCCGGTCTGTATCATTGCTGCTCGTAAATAGCATCATCTGCACCCATTTGCTCATAATTGGCAGGGCATCTATCAAGACAACAATCATGATCTATAGACTATGTATAAGCTCCTCGTAGAAGCGGTAGGAACACTCTTGCCGGGGTGAATCTACCTCAGCACGGCTTACAGTATTCAGCTTTCTAGGGATTAATTTGTGAAATTTATGTGCACGTGAATGCATGTACATGTGCACATGTGTGCACATGTGTGCGCGCACATGTGTGAGACAACTATTATGAATGAAAACTGAGAGACAACAGTGCTCTCTTATGATGTATGTGCAAAACATAAGTTAATGTTGCATATATGTAGCATGCATGCATGCACGACATTATAATTCATCCATGGCATGTGTCGAGTCTTGTCACCTATACAATATCTGACTTTAATTAAGAAATGACTGACGTACGTGGTCCCGTATAAGGGACTCATGCATGGAGCATAAGTCTTTGGATGAAAAGACATGACATGAATGAATAAACATCATTCACAGCATGCCTAATGCATTGAACGCATGCACAACATCCTAAGAAGTCTAAATGACAGTTGCATATTGTCAACTGTTTACAATGATTATTGTAACAACCAAATGTTACATCCAAAGTTTTCCTACTGTTGAATCTTATTATGAGTTCTTTAGGACAATTATTTGAGAAGTTAGGAGGCTTCGACGTCTGATAGATATTGGGCCTGTTGAGATCTGTCGAATCTATTGTTCTACCCTCATTGGTCGTGGCCTGATCCACGTAGGGTACTTTGCATGGTGTTGTTTAGTCAGTCAAAGATTCTCTGCAGTACCGTTGTACCTGGTGGATTTGGTTCCAGGTCCTTGAGATTTCGTATGTGCTGGCTTTGTGTTGTGTGGAGGATTCGGAGGCTAAGATCTTATCTTGAGTGATCCTCACTTTTGATTGGTCCTTCCGGGTTAGGGTTGGATGGATGCTGCGTGCACGATGACTTTTATCCTGTTTGGGGCGGCCGTGCATGTGTGCGTACGTGAGAGCTAAAGCTATGGTGTAATTCAAGGGTTTCCTTGTTTCATCAATCAAACAACCCTTGCCAAAAGTCAACTATAACTTCAACAGATAGTCGACTTGGATATAACTTGTCTGTTGTGTCTAACAAGGGTGGGGACTCATTCCCTTAACTGTTGAAGATCCATCTTCATTGCTTCTCTGGACGTGAAGTTATCTGTCGCGACTCCAACCCAGGTATAAAGATCTTTTCACGCTAATGTTGATACTGAGGCTGTTGCAAACACAACATTTTTAGTCGTTACATTGGTATCGGAGGTTTCTACCTAGGTGTTGGTTGTCTTGACAGTATTAGTTCACGATTAACAATGGAATTCTTGCCAGACCCAGAGAGGGTACGTTATGCTGTGTATTCGGACAGTTCTTAAGAGTGTGACTCATCCTTATGTGACAGTCTTGCTCTGAGAACTGCCTTGAGCCCATAAGTCTCTAACGTTCCCCAGTCCGGCATGCGCGACCCATGGAGTGATGAGTAACCCGGAGACACAACCACCGTTATCAAGTAAGAGAGTTGAAGATGCAACCACATCTTTAGCAGCTCAACGGACGACCGGTGATGAAAGGGTTTCATCATCTACTCCCAGACGTCAACTATTTGGAGATACCACCTTAATGTCTGCTTCCCGCAGATATTCGCTGTCGGTCGGCCCAAAGTTCTCCATCTTGCCCCTCGGTGTGCAACCAGGCGAGCCCTCCCTGCGTGGCATTGGTAGAGGTGTACCACGGTTCTCCAACGTGGGGACACGCGTTCGCCAGCACCCGAATACGGTTCGGCTATTCGTTTTGGCTACAACACGGTGCCGGGGCGAGACGGCACTCGGCTAGCGGCTGACGAGCTGACAGCGGAGAAAATTCGATTACAACATGAACGTGAGGAAGCTGCGAGAGCTAGAAGTGTGGCGGAAGCGCTGGAGAAGAGTGTGGGTAGGACTATTGCGCGTGTGCAGCAACTTGAGTCGCAAGGGCAGGCGGGCGATGGAGAGTCTGTTTTCGTGGATCAACCGTCTCCAACACTGGGTATACGAGGGTATATGCGGTTGACGCTCCTTTTGTTGATGAAGGGACAGATGCACAGGGGCATGAGCCTCCACGGCTCTCGGTGGCTGCGACATTCGGAGAATCAGAATGCACCACACGCCCCAGTGATGGAGCTCACGTCTTTGTATCCTCGTACTGTTCCTTTTCCTAAGGTGGAGTCGGTAGACAAGCTATCGCTGACCAACCTTACCCATCGCAGCTTCGACCATTTCTCCACCAAGTTTCAGGATGTCTTCGCTATCCACTTCGCCAACTATGGGCCCAAGGCAGAGGAACGTCTCACGATGGACATCCAGAAGAGAATGGTTAGGCAGCGGATGAGCGACAGTGCCAGCGACCGTTTTGATGAGTTTTTGCGTTCTGTGGCTGGACGTGCGTGTACCGACCTCCCCTCTCTCCTATTGGGCTTTCGCCGGTTTCTGTTACCCCAGGATCAGCTTCGCATGGATCGGGACGCACTGGCTAACTGTACGCAGGCTGGTTTGACGCTGCCACAGTTCGTGGAGCAATTCACCAACCTTAGAGCCAAGATTCCCAATGCTCTGACGCAGAGGCACTTCACAGACTACTGCATGGCATGGCTCCACACGTGCGACTGGATGTGGACAAGCACTTCTCCCAGTTCGACTACGTGGATTGGCAATGGGACAAGGTGTTGTCTTATGTGCTTACCCTTTGTCGTGTGCCTGCTTTTTCTGTCAAGTGGGAACCTGTGGCCACGCCAGTGCCACCCATCAAGAAGTCCCTGAACCAGCTGGATGACCTCCTGGGGGAACTCAATGCATTGGATCCCACCCAGGGTAACTGTTTTATCTGCAACCAGCCAGGTCACTTTGCACGGGACTGCCCTAGACGGGACCAGTTTCCCCCTGCCACGAGAGGACCTTTTGGCGCCCTGCCATCTCCCAGGCCACCCAACCTTCCTCCTGGCGTTCCTGCTGGCGATCACCGGATACAGCCAGGGTTCCAGCCCAACTTCCAGCCCTCTGGGAGGTTCCAGTCCCGCGCTAGGCCCTTCAGCAGACAGGATAAGCGTAGGATGGTGAACGCTCTCATGCAGCTGCTGGCAGATGAGGAGGATGGGGGGACGAGGATGAGCCTCCAGCACCACCTGAGCAGCTTCCACCATCGGGCAGTGGAGCATCCCCAGACCCACCTGAGTCAAAAAACTAGTTGGGTCCCCAGGTCATCCTTCTGTCATGGCCAGGTCTGACCTGCCTGCTGTTGACGTTAGGCCAGTGAACACTGTGGGTGCTTCTGACCCTGCTGTCCCTGTGGGTCCTCCTGTACCAGGTCACTTACTCAAGTTTCAGGCTAGGCTCCTCAACGTGCCAGTCCCCTTGGCTCAGCCAGCTTGCTTGTTTATGATTGATTCTGGTGCTGGCAGTAATTATATTGCTGCATCCTTGGTGCAGGAGCTGAAGTTGCCTGTGTTGGCCCACCCCACACCTGTCATGGTGCAGTATTCTGATGGCAGGAGAAGCTGCTCACCTGGCTATGTGCAGCTCATCTTCCAAGTTTGTTCATCCCAGACTTTGGAAGTGACAGCAGATGTCATTCCCCTCACGGCAGCGATGTGATTTTGGGGATCCCATGGTTGTCTGACACCAATCCTGCTATTTCTTGGCCTGACAGGGTGGTCCAGTTCAAGGATGGGACAGTGTGGGATGCTACCTGTGTGTTGCCAGGGGGGAGAAGAACAGCCACTGAGTGCTGTTCCACACAGACAGCTGTCAATGATGGCAAGGGAGGGGAAGCAGGTGCGAAAGGGGTGGATCAAGAGCCGACTTTGGAGGAGAAACGGGCTGCCCTACTGAAGCATGTGTGGTCTGCCAAGCATACTCTGTCTTATTTGGCCACCTATCCAGTGGAACACATCTTTTTCCTGCATTTGGTGCCTAATGAACCTGAGTCTGCTAGTGATCATTCTGTCAATGCTGTCAGTTCTACTGTCACCACTGAGCAACAACAGCAGCATGATGCCTTGTTGGACAGGTATGGAGCCATCTTTGAGGACAAGATGCCCCAGTATCCTCCTGAGGGACCCATCACACATGTCATCAAGTTGGTAGAGGGTGCTCGTCCTCCTTTGTGCCTATGTACAGGATGGGCCCTGCAGAGATGGCAGAGCTGAAGACCATACTTATTGGCCTGTTGGAGGCTGGTCTGATCCTCCCAGCTAACAGTCCTTTCAGTTCTGGGTGTTTGCTTGTACCCAAGCATGATGGGGGGTGGAGGTTGTGCATTGACCTGAGGGGACTGAACAAGGTGACTGTCAAGTCCAGGTACCCTCTGCCCAGAATTGATGAGTTGCTGGAGAGGACTGCAGGAGCTGCCTTCTTTACCAAGTTTGACCTCAGGCATGCTTTCTGGCAGATCAGGGTGGCTACTGAGGACATCCCCAAGACGGCCTTTTCTACCCCATGGGGACAGTTCCAGTGGACAGTAATGCCCATGGGTGCCTCTAACAGTCCTGCCACTATGCAGATGTTTGTCAATGCCATCTTTGGCCACCTGACTGGAAATGCCCTGCCCCAGATCTCACCTGACCTTCGCAACCCCAGGTTCAAGGACATTGCCCACTTGTGTGACACTACCAGGGTGGTCTTCAGGACTTGTGTGGTCGTCTACCTGGACGACATTCTGGTACACTCTCGTACCTTCAGGGAGCACCTGGAGAACGTGGAGGAGGTCCTTAAGGTGATCCATCAGTATCATCTGTCGGTGAAGAGGTCCAAGGTGGAGTGGGGCCAAGAGGTGAAGTTTCTGGGCTACCAGCTGAGCGCTGCAGGTATGACTCCTGAGGCCAGCAAGGTCTCTGCTGTTTTGGAGTGGCCTGTGTTGAAGTCAGCTCAGGATGTCAGATCCTTTCTGGGCCTGGTGGGCTGGTACCGACGGTTCATTCCCTGACATGGCGGCCATCTCTGGTCCCCTGTTAGCCCTGCTCAAGAAGGATGTCCCTTTGAATGGACTGCAGCATGCCAGCAAGCTTTTGATGTGTTGAAGCAGAAGCTTACCACTGCTCCCTTGTTGGTGGGCCCCAACCCAGACTTGCCATACCAGGTCAGGTCTGACGCCTCACAGGGTGCTATTGGTGCAGTACTAATGCAAGATCATGGTAAGGGCCCTCAACCAGTGGAATACATGTCCAGGAGTATGACGTCTGCAGAACGTAACTACCCTGTTCATGAGCAAGAGCTGTTGGGATTGGTGGTGGCCTGTCACAAGTGGGAACACCTACTGAAGGGGGCCCAGTTTTCTGTGGCCAGCAGCGCCAGAGATGGGCAGGGCAACGAGTCTATTACCCTGATGACTGACCACAGGCCCTTGGTACATGTGTTGGAACAGACCCGGATGAGTAAGAGGATGGCTGGATGGATGGAGTTCCTGGGGGGGTTTGGACCTTTCTCTGTGAGGTACATTCCTGGTACGCAGAATGTGGTGCCTGACGCCCTGTCCAGGAGGAGGGATTTGATGGGAAGTTTTCATGAGGACTTGGACATCTGTGCTGCCCTGATTTCTGTGGTAGAGTGTGGAGCCTTGACTAGAGCTCAGGCCAACAACCAGAAGGTTTCTCAACTGTTGACACCACCTGTAGGGAATAACGGTGGTCCCGTGATGCTCATCGACCAGGGCTCTGTCCCAGAGTTGACAGGCGTCCAGGAGGGTGTCCAGTCACTGTCTGACAGTCTTAGGAGAAGTCCTGAAGGTGTGGTGCCCACTCCCACAGAGCAGCCAGGTGAGGGAGGCCCTGCTAGGCGCAGCAGAGGTAGGCCCAGGAAGTGGGTCATGGACCCTGTGTTGGTAGGCCGGTCCAAGGTGTTGGCCTCTCAGGTGATGGCAAGGTCAAAAGGGCCTATAGCTACTACTGTCTCATCCAAGCAGTTGGTGGCTAGCCCTGGGCAGGAAGAGGAGATGCAGATGCAGCCCCTGGGACCTGACAAGGACCTGGTGTTGCCTAACCCTTTAAATATTTCCCTGCTGGACGTCATCAAGGCCTTCACCAAGACGGAGGACATGGCTACTGCAGCTATCCAGAGGGGCAACTTTGGCAATAGACCTGTAGAATACTGGGAGGGCGTTCTGTATGTTCACACTCATGATGCAGAGCACACGGTGACTAGAAAAGTGTATGTGCCTGAGATGGCCATTCCCACAGTGTTACATTGTTTCCATGACGATGTGACTGCGTGTCATCCTGGTTATGCTAAGCTACTGCATGAGGTGCAGCAGAGGTTTTGGTGGCCTGGCCTTTATCAGGATGTTAAGGCCTATGTGGACTCCTGTGACTCCTGCCAGAGAAATAAGGTCAGGAACCAAGCCACGCCCATTTTCCCATGGCTATGCCCATTCCCCTGCGCCCTTGGATCAGTGTGACTATGGATTTTATCTGTGGTCTTCCCATGTCAGATGGTGGCAATGACAGGATCCTTGTGGTCATGGACAGGCTGTCCAGGATGTGCCATCTGATTCCTTGCAATACTCATCTCACCGCTGTACAGTGTGTAGATTTGTTTATGAAGGAGATCTACCGTCTGCACGGCATGCCTAGAGTGATCATCACTGATCAGGACCCCCTTTGGCTGTCAGGGTTTTGGAAGTCATTCTTTGACATCCTAGACACTAAGCTGGCATTCGGTGTGGCATACAGGTGTGCCAGTACTGGGGCGGTGGAGAGGATGAACAGAATTGTCAGGGAGTGTCAAAAGCACTATTGTACACACGACAACAAGGACTGGGACAAGAAGATACCTTTCATAGAGTTCGCAATCAACAACTCTCCTCTGGCTCCTCACCAGATGTCCCCCTTCGTGATCTGCAATGGCCAGTGTCCCTTGACACCATTCGACTTGGAACTGCCTGACAGAGACGCTGAAGGCCCTTTCCAGCGACGTCTTGGTTCAGTCCAGCAGTTGTTGGCTTCCTTCCAGGAGGCTCACAGCATTGTGGCTACCCAGCTGTTGAGGACACAGGACAAATACCTGACTACGCCTGGCAGCAAACGGTGGCCAGTCATTCCTTTGTAGCTCCTGGGGACTTGGTGTTGCTGGAAGCCAACAGAGTGCTGCCTGAGAAGGAGCAATGCAGGAAACTGCAACCACTCTGGTTGGGTCCTTACCCAGTGTTGGCAACCTTCCACTATGGTACAGTGGTCCAGGTCCAAGTGCCTTCTCACTGGAAGCTCAGGAATAATATTTTTCACCTAGCCCAGCTGAAGCTGTACAGGCGCAACACCTTACCAGGCAGATTGTCTGCCCCTTTGCCTTATGAATTGGATTCTGAGGGGGAGAAGATCTATGAAGTGGAGCGGTTGTTGGCTCACAGGGTGAAGGGGAAAGGTCGTACCAAACAGTTGCAGTTTAAGGTACACTGGAAGGGAGAGCTAGAGGTGACTGCTACGTGGCTGTGGTTGTCTGATCTCACCAACAGTCACTCTGCTGTACTAGAGTATTGTCAGCGTCATGGTATCACCTTGCCTGAGTGGTATGTCATGGGCTCTGAGCGGTGTGCTCCCCTTCATAGCTCCCAGTGAGCACTGCTAACACCTCTTTTTGGTGTTTTGTGTCTGTGGTTGCCAGCCATGGCCGACTCCCATCCGGAGGGGACACCCAGGCCACCTGCACGAACCCAAGAGGACGTGAGGGCTACGTATGTCTTTCAGCACGACTACGCTGGCCCCAGAGCCCCGGGCCCTTCGATCCAGGAAGACGCTGGGTTTGTGGAAGCCCATTTTCTCAATCTGTTCCAGCGTATGGTACATGATCAGCAACGGCACGAGCAGCGTCACGGGGCCTTGATAACCAGGTTGATTAATGTGGAGGGTCTGGTTACTCAGATGGCAGAACACTTGAGGGCTGGGCACATTCCAACTGTGGGTTCTGCTGTGCCTGCAGTTTCTGAGGCTCCAGTAGCTCAGGAGGCTATCCCCACCCCGGTGGTCTCAGTCCCCTCTCCTACGGAGGCTCCTCCACCCCCTAAGGTGGTGGTACACTTGCCCAGGTCAGCTGTTCCAACAAAACAGGTGGAGCAGTTCTTGGACCACCGTAATTGTGCTCCTGGACAGTGCGAGTGGTGTAAATCCTTGTACACAGCCATGCAGGCATTGGATCAGACAGTGGTGGAGGAGGGTGAACTAGTACCTGAGGGTATGGTAGAGTTGGCCCTTGACTGTCTGCCCCCCAGTCTCTGTGAGATTGGGTCACCTATGGTGGCTTACATTATGCACACCGTCTTTGCAGTGTACCCGTGGCCTTCGTTTGACATGAGGCCGGTGGAGGGCCAGGACTTGATGGAGGCTCTGCCCAGTGACCTGAGACTCGCCTTTGCAGGGCTCAAGCCAGTTGGATATTCCCAGACCTACACTGAGCTACTTGAGCAGGCTGTCAAGCAGGGAGAGTTTGACCTTACCCGTCGTCCAACTGCTCTGTGATGTCTTGTTTTCCACGCAAGGACAGCACAGTCTTTGTGGGGCTGCAGTTACCAAAGTTCCCTAACGAGCTGAGGGCCAGGCTCACACCTTTGAGGGTGCTGGTACCCATCTTGGGCGCCAGGTGGGGGCCTATCAAGGCCTTTCTACAGCTGTGGTGGGCCTATAGCAGCTGGCTATGTCGCCATAAGACTGCCAGTGGCTGGGTCTTCGATCCCCTCCGACAGGCTGTGGTCACTCTGTCCTACCCTGCCCAGTGCAGTAGGTTTTCAGCTGAGTTGGGCAAGGCTGCTGAGACCTGCTTGGATATTCAGGTCAGCAGGAACTGGCCAGATCTGGTGTCCATGGTGGAGCATTTCCCAGTGTTTGGAACGAGGGGAAGGATATGAAGAAGGGGGATTGGTTCACTCTGTGAAGGGTTCCAGGATGGTTGGAGATGGGCTGTGGAGTGAGGTGGGGATCCAGAATGGAGGCGACCAGTTCTGATGTCCAGTCCAGATTTCCAGCAACGACAGTTCTGAGTTCATGGTAGCTTTGCAGTTGTATTATCCAGGCATGGTTGCCTGTGTGTTAGTCACTTGATGACATTTCATCTGTGGGTGAATTTGTCTTATTCAGGGTTGACATGATCAGATGGTACTGAGATAGGAGGCCCTTTGGGGATGTAAAAACCCACTTGCTTGTCCCAAGAGGTGGTGGACTTCCTGTTTAATGTTGTGTTGTTTTGTGGAGGTTGTTTTTATTCTTCTTGGCTTCTAGGAACTGGGAGTTCCTGTCTTGAGGGGGAGATATGTAACAACCAAATGTTACATCCAAAGTTTTCCTACTGTTGAATCTTATTATGAGTTCTTTAGGACAATTATTTGAGAAGTTAGGAGGCTTCGACGTCTGATAGATATTGGGCCTGTTGAGATCTGTCGAATCTATTGTTCTACCCTCATTGGTCGTGGCCTGATCCACGTAGGGTACTTTGCATGGTGTTGTTTAGTCAGTCAAAGATTCTCTGCAGTACCGTTGTACCTGGTGGATTTGGTTCCAGGTCCTTGAGATTTCGTATGTGCTGGCTTTGTGTTGTGTGGAGGATTCGGAGGCTAAGATCTTATCTTGAGTGATCCTCACTTTTGATTGGTCCTTCCGGGTTAGGGTTGGATGGATGCTGCGTGCACGATGACTTTTATCCTGTTTGGGGCGGCCGTGCATGTGTGCGTACGTGAGAGCTAAAGCTATGGTGTAATTCAAGGGTTTCCTTGTTTCATCAATCAAACAACCCTTGCCAAAAGTCAACTATAACTTCAACAGATAGTCGACTTGGATATAACTTGTCTGTTGTGTCTAACAAGGGTGGGGACTCATTCCCTTAACTGTTGAAGATCCATCTTCATTGCTTCTCTGGACGTGAAGTTATCTGTCGCGACTCCAACCCAGGTATAAAGATCTTTTCACGCTAATGTTGATACTGAGGCAGTTGCAAACACAACATTTTTAGTCGTTACAATTATCATGATCAGTGCATCAAGGAAGCACATGCAGCAGCTGTGGCATGCCTTTGGATACGAGCCACGAGCCACGAGCGAACATGGCTGACGGCGGAGCTCAGAACTTTTGCGTCTGAGCCCCAAATGCAGTCAGATCACTTGCAACCGATGCGTCTTTTCTAGGCGCATCTGCTACTATCATCGGTCACAGCTGTAACGCAGTACTGTGACCAGCCTGCAGCTATTATACGCAATTAAGCTGATATAATTTTCCGAAGCTGACTACGCAATATATGACGAGCAAACGCTCCTCGACGCAACGCAGCCTGGCGGCTGTGCTCGGCAATGAAAATACGTCTGCAGCTCCGGCTGCAGCTTCGCCCTCAGGTCCGGAAGGCACTGGTGGTGACACTAGTCGCGCACTGGTGGTCGTCCAGATACCTCCCGGGCTTTCCTCGCCCTCTGCATCGCCTGAACCAAAGCGCAGTCGCCCAGGCGAACCTGGCTGGTCGATCTGAGCGCGATTTTGACGTCGACAGGCTCTTTACCACCTTCGACGTCAACAGGCCTGGCCTTTTCGACATGCCACCCATCAAGATACTGGATCTCGTGTTTTACGGGTCACACGCCTCAGTGACTGCTGGCCCTGTGCCTGTGCCGGTGTGCCAGCAACTCCATTTCAAAACCAACTTTTTCCGCAACGGAGCTGACGGCCGGTTTTCCCACCGCGCATAGATCTGACGCCCCTTCTTCGACCAACCTGGCCGGCTGGTCTCGCCCCCGCCTTCAGCTCGCAGCTCTCTTTACCATCCTGAAGCGCTCTGCCGAGGACCTCATTCTGACCCCCGCCCCCTTGTCCGCATCCACCTTCCTCCTCCACCTCCACGACGCCATCTCACAGCACGTGACGCCCCTAGCTAGCTGCAGATGTGGCAGCTGTGGGTCGCACGCTGGCTGCTGAGCTCCCCACCATCACCCCACCGCCACCGCCACCCTCCTCGCCTCCCCCCCCCCCCTCCGCCTCCACCGACTCCATCACCACCCAGCTCCGCGACATCGACCAGCACCTTAAGGACAATGCCATCGCCATCGAGGTCCTGCAAAACACCGCACCTGGGCGGCCGGTAAGGACATTGCCGCCAAGCCCGCCCCAGCTGGCCTGCATGGCTGGCGATGCTCCTCCCATCCCGCGACCTGGGCGGACATGCTTAAGCAGCACGTACACCACCTCCACCACCTCCGCCGTCGCAGCACAGCTCCAGCAGCAGACGCTCGACCTCCGCGAGGAGGCTGAGCTCGCCAAGCGCAGCCTCAACGTCATCGTTAAGAACTTCGACATGGAGGAAGGTGAGAATTCCGAGAAGCTTACGCGTGCGTTTGAGAGAGAAATCCTTGGTCACATGGGCCTTAGTTAGTGGTGAGATCGAGCTGGTCGCCCACCGCGTTCCCCGCGCGCGCGGGGTAAGGCAGGGGCGCCCCCGCTCCTTCTCATGCCTTTAAGAACCCGGCGGACAAGATTTCTTTTCTCAGACGCCGCAAGCGGCTCGAGAAGACTCACTTCACCCTTGACGACGACTTGACCCTGGCGCAGCAACTGCCAACGGCGACAGGAGCTATGGCCGACCTACCTCCAGCTCCGGCAGACCAAGGCGGGGTGCCCAGCCGGTGTATTGGAAGGGGGCGGCCATCTACGTCGGCCACACTGAGCCCTGGCACGCGACCCCATCAACTGGTCACCGCGGCCCCAACGACTCCAGACGCCCCAGCTTAGGGGAATACATCAGTAGTAGTGTAGACTAGATAGACCGTGGCCATGTACATGTACGCCTCCTACAGGCACTATACCAGCTGATTCACGAGCATTATTTAAGTAAGTAAGTAAGTAAGTACTTGCGTGTCATGCGCAAAGGCATGCCACGGAGTACTATGCTAATCTCATTAGAAAAAAATAATTACACAAAAGTTTAAACAAATATCGCCTGCATCATTCCCCAACCATTAAGCACTAGATGGGGATGTAATCCTCATCCGAGCTGTCCTCTACTGTAATGGCATCTACGAGCATTATTTAGACATGTACATGTGTCAGTTGGCGATGCCTTCTTAGGATCAGGAGACGTCCGTCCTATAGTCAGCAAAAGTTGGTGCGAGATGTCCCCAGTTCGATTCCGGCCTGGATTCATTTGCAGATCGCGTTTTCCGCGGACCGGCACTGAACGCAAATGGTTTCCACCTTTGCGGCGTGCCAAATCAGAATGTACATGTGTGCCTATGATGTGCCACACCCCAGATGATGCCTAGCTTTATTTAGTTATGCTGTGCCCATGCAGAGAGCTGCTCTCTGCTGAGATGCCACGCTCTAGCTTTTGTATAGCTATGATGATCTTCCCCCCCCATGACTGGCTCCCCCTTTGCTTGGCATAGCTTGATACAGTGTAGATCATGGGGATGCAGGTGCCCTGGTGCACCTAGAGCAAGTGTCGTTTACATTCCCACCCTTGCAGGAGGTAGCTTACAATGTATTGTAGGCCACATGCCCCTTCTCTGGGCTATTAATTAATTAGTAGTTAACATAACTCCGTTGGGAGTACATGTAGCACATATCCCGGAGACTGGGGGCATATGGCTTTTACATTCTGGGCTACTTCCTGCAAGAGTGGAATGTAAGCAACACTTGCTCTAGGTGCCTCAAGGGCACCGGCACCACCATATGCTGTCTCGGGTTCAACCCAGCTAAGGGGATCCCGGCATGGGGGAGGAAGATCATCATGGCTATACAAGAGCTAGGGCATGGCTTCTCAACAGAGAGCGTCTCTCTGCATAGGCATAGCATGCATGGCTAAATTCTTCTTAGTGCAACATCCATGGGAGGTCCCATTATAGGCATGGCGTGGCTAAATGTTGACTTCAGGCATCATCCATGGGGGTTATTATGGGCGGCACATGCGCGTGGGCCACATGCTAGGCTAAGCCTGACTAATCTACACTACGTACTGGTATATATTCCCTATTATGAGGTGGCAGGAGGGGCCTGGGCCATGGCTTGTTGTCAACGTGGATGACCGCCCCCCTCCAGTATACCGGCTTCCCCCCTGCGCTCTGCCGGAGCTGAAGGTAGGTCGGCCATAGCTCGCGTCGCCGCTGTTGCTGCATGGGCCAGGGTCAAGTCCTCGTCCAGCGTGAAGCCAGACCCCGAGAGCTTCTTGCGGCATTTAAGGAACGACAGCTTGTCCGCCATGTACTTAAAGGTGAGGAGCCGGGCCAGCCTTACCCCGCGCGCGGGGGAGGCGGACAGCCGACATCCGCGCAGCTCACCAGTGAGTTGCATGGGGGCAAGAATGTCGCGCTTAAATGCCGTGAGAAGGCCCGTCGAGGTCTCACCGACCGGCTGGTCGAAGTGCTTGACGCTGACATTGTGGCTGCGCTGGGTGACGTCGGCCTCCTCGCGAAGGTCGAGGGCTTATTGCTTGAGCTGTGCCGCGATGGTGGAGGTGGCGGAGAATGGTGTGCTGGATCGGTTGGGGGCGGGCGCACCCGAGCAGAGTGTCGGTGTTAAAACAAAATTTGCCGTCCGGGAGGATGAGGCAATTGATGTCGTGGAGATGGAGGCACAGCCGGGCTATTATGTGCTACATATACTCCGAACGAAATGTTCCTTTGGCATGAAGGAGAATGGGGGTCTCTGCCCTTTCTCCTGTTGCACATGCACACACATGGATTACACACACAGGGTTAAAAGCATGCACTTCGGTGCTCCGTGACTCCGGCCCCAATTAACTGGAGCACGAGTTTAATTCATTAATTCATTAACTCAGCTGTCGCTACATGTGCAAAAGCTTAAAAACTATCGTGTGTTGCTAAAACAGGGGCATGCACATTCTGATCAGATCGGCGTCTATCCGTGATAATGTATGGAACACATATCGAGTAATAGCACCACGGCTACACTCATACTTACACCCACCCATGGCTGACCGATCGAGTCATGCTTTGCCCATGCAGGGAGTTACTCTCTGCTGAGAGGCCATGTGTACCCCAGCTATAGCCTAGCCACATACCTTCCACCCCATATGTCATGCAGGCCTTCTAGGCCCTCTCCTCAAGCCGCCTTGTGTGCCTGTGCTTGTTTAGGAGGCATGAACCATCATGGAGGTGCAGGTGCACCTAGTGCACCCAGAGCAGGTGATAGTTGTACATCCTACACCTGCAGGTTGTCGCCCTGATTGTATTACAAACCCATAGATGCCCCTTTCTCAGGGCTATGTGTTACATATGCTAGTTAACGCCAAGCGCATTGGCGTGATCCTGATTCGGCATATCTCTGCGATTCCAGCGGCACCGGAACGAGGTCATTCCGACAAGTATCAAGAAAGTTATGGCGTTCCGACTTCCCGGTCACGCGCGAGCGCGAGCCGGCTGTTCTTCTAAGTCGGACGTGAATATTTGCCGACGACATATGGGGTCGACAGTAATTCCTGGGCTGACAGGAATTAGGTGCTGAACCTACGACGGTATTGGATTAATACGTCGTACGCAGGAAATAGGAACCTTAACCTGTGGTCTGTTGGTACCGCAGGCTTAGTCCTGGACTTCTAGGTGCAGATGCAATAGCCACTGTGGACTGTGCTCTGTGGTCACTGTACCTGTATAGCAGACCTACTGTATAGGAACTGGGCGCTGTACAGGTAGTGAATACTGTACCGGGGGTGTTATTACTGAGCAGGCCTCCTAGGCTGCTCAGGACTAGCAAGCACAGTGCACAAGTATATAATGAATAGGCCAGTGCCAATTGGGCATCTCTTGCGAGCCCGCCTCACGTGTGTTGCCTTGACTTGGCAAACTCGTGTACAAGCCTCAAGTGTGTGAGCGCTGTAACATTATCCAATTTTAACAAAGCTCCGTTCCAACCACATTCACACATTGCTGCATTGCAACCATATCCTATACATTGCGTTTAAAAACGTTATCTCAAATTACAAGCAGTCTCGACGGAACGGCCAGGAGGGTCGTTGCTGTTTGCTGCGTGCAGCGTTGACGACGCGAGAAGCTCGTCAGGTGTCGAATGGTGCAGGAAGAACAACGGCAGCAGAATTTCCGGTTTCCTCGGCAGTCTGCTGGTGGTTCCATTTCGCCTGAATTGCGTCGTGTGGTTCGAGATTTATCTTTATTGCTTGCAGATCGTCCACCTGTTAATCGCAACTTTGTGCAATTCGTCGACGACCAGGTCGAGGATTGGGAGCGCATTCTGCAGCACGTCCGAACCATCGTCATTCCGGCACACCGGAGCGTCGACGACATCGAGCAAGAGCTGCACGGTTTGGTCGGGATCCAGACTGTGATTACAGCCTTAGTTGACCGGGTGCGTGCGGAGTTGGCGGCCAGGCGAGGAGAAGCTGCGGAGCCAGCTGGTGCGGTGCGACACGAGTTCGTGCAGGCAGCAGCGGGTGCGGGTGTACAACGTACGTTCGCAGGTGTAATCGGCGACGAGGGAGTTGCAGCGGGACCAGTTCGACGTGAGCGACGCGGGGCGGAGCGCTACAGGCGGCTGGCAGAGGTCGAGGCGACTGCGGAAGCCATCACCGGAGGTCAGCGTGCAGCACGAGTCGGCAGGTTTCCGGAGCGAGGGAGAGTTCCTTTTCAGGAACTGCCCCAACCTCTTCGCGTTCGTGTGACGCGTTGGGAGGAGTTCGCCCCTCTGGGTTACGACAGTGACCTTGAGGTGGGAGCTGTGGGGGTCGCTGGTCTAGGCGACAAAGAGCTTGGCGACCGCGAGGTGCCAAGATACAACCCGCGGGGTGGAAACGACGGTTTGTCACCTGTCTACTACACTAACGGTGACGACGCTGTCATCGCGGGCCGACAGCGGGCCGACGACGGCGCAGCGGGTAGCAGGGTGCCAGAGCTGATCATTGTGAGCGACAGCGACAGTGACAGCGACAAGGAGAACCAGCAGGAAGCGCCCGCGGGTGACCGTGGTGGTCTTGACTGAGTGGTAACACTTGTCAATTTCCTTTCTTGTTCAGTAGCTTATATTGCTTTAATTGCTGCTTGGCCACTTGGCTGGCTGTAGCAGATCTGAACAGGGGCCATCATGAGTGAGGGAGCTATTGACCAACGAGGGCGCGGTATCGGCTTTGAGCGGCGCGGCGCTGGGATGGATGGACGCGATGGACGCGATGGACACGATGGACGCGGTGGAGGCCAGGCGCTGGGAGACCAGGCTGCGCTGGCAGATGATCAGAGCCAAGGATCTCAGGGCGGTCAGAACGCGCCAGCTGCAGATCAAGCAGCACCTAGGCGGCCGACCGTGGCTGAGGGGTACGCGGAGCTAAGCCAGTTTCAGTCCATCAAGGACAATTGGCAGCTACTAAACCCTAGGGTGACCCCGTCACACACCCTGCCGTACACCTGGCCGTACTCTACTACCGTGTGACGGATGGCAGTATCATGGGAGACTCTATCTAGGCCGCGGGTTCCTATCTACAGTGCTTGATGTGGGTCATTTGCACGCAAAGGGTTTTTTGACCCCCACCCTGTCGGATTTCGATTTATATCCTTCCCTCCCCGTTACCTATTCTTTGCTGGATACTGTTTTGGATCCCTCTTTAAACATCGACGCGGCCATCATTCCCATGATGGACGCGGTCATCGCGGTGCCTCCGACCCAGGACGAGATGGTGGGCATGCAGGCGATGCCTCCACCCCAGGACGAGATGGTGGGCGTCGTGGGCATGCAGGGGTCGCCACCGCTCTGTTACGAGCCGGTGGGCACCGTGGCCCAGGTGGTGCCGCAGCCGGGGGGTGAGGTGACATGGGATGGGTACCAGCCGGACACCGTGTAAACGTAATATTGATTTTAATAAAAAGACTTTCCCTTCCACGTGTTCATTGTCATGCATGTTTACCCACAACAATGAGTTACCCATGACAGTTTCATGCCAGGTGGGGTTTTACGTATACTGGCCAGCAAGTAAAAAGGGGTCACCTATGGTTTAGGTAGAGCCCCGGGACGCGGAGAGGAATGTTAGAGGACATGAACTTGTACACGGACATCTACACCGGTGACAAGCTTCGCATCCTGGCGTCTAGTGCCTACATAAGGCAGTCGGCGAGGCGGCTGTTCAAGTTCGTCCGGGAGCGACACACAGCGGGGGACACCTGGGCTGCGTTTATGACGCGACTCAGGGTGTTCCTGAGTGATAAGACTCATAAGAGGACCATAGATGGTTCTCACCTGAAGCAAGAGTACCTGGACTACAAGCCCATCAAGGGGCAGCTAGTGGTCCACGCCTTTGAAGACTTTGTCAAGCTGAGGGAGGACGCCATGGCCAAAGGGTTCTTCGTTGCAGATCGGATGGCCATGGGCGACTTTCTCAAGTCGCTGCAGCTGGATCCTGTCACGATGGACAACGTGACCATCCACATGCGCCAAGTCCATGGCTGGGCTGCGATGACAGACCAGCTGTATGAGTGTTTCAGAGGCAAGTATGTAGGTGGTAAGCGCCCACGTCAAGGGGACGAGGAGGCAGCTGAACCTGCAGTTAAGTCCATGAGGGGATCGCGCCACGGGGGCCCAGCGTCCTCGAGGGGTCCTGAGACCTCTTCTAGGGGTCGAGGAAGGTCCAGGAGGGGGCGTGGCAGAATGGCTGGACGGGGGACACCTCCGAAGTCGGGGCATCCACAGTCCCAGTTTGACTTCAAGAGGGTGGGTGGTCCTCCCAAGGCTGGGCCCAGCAGTGGGACCTCACGGGACATCAGTCAGGTGGAATGTTATTTCTGCCAAGGGAAGGGTCACTTCAGGAATGAGTGTCCCTCGTACCTGAGGCAGGAAGGTCAGAGCAAGCCAGCTCAGGGTGGCAGCAAGGAGAAGGCTGGTCCATCCCAGGATAAGGGCAAGGGCAAGGCTGCTGATCATTGACTTGAGCCTGCACACATCCCTGAACCCTGGAGGGTGCCCCCAGGGGTGTGTAATGTAGCTGCTAGTGACGGCAGTGAGGGGCAGCCCCATGCTCTAGTGACAGAGCCTATTGGACACGATGGGGCAAGCTTGGTTACCACAGAGAGTATGCCAGCTGTAGCTGCAGTGGTTACTCGCCAACGTGCCCGCCATGGCGGTGCTGAGCCTGAGGTAGGACCTGGTGCTGTGGACCCAGGTGGATCTCAGAAGCATTCTGACCGTGCAGGACTGGCACAGGATGGTCAGGATGAGGATAGGGCTGGAGACAGTCTGACAGGCACGACCCTGGTGCCTCCTGTACATAAGGGATCTGTACATACCTTGAGTGCTAATAATGACAATAAAAGATTTTCTCTCTTGTATGACATTGCCTCAAGGTTGCATACCATGTTTGGCCATGCAGCTCAGTCTTTGCAAGTTGCTAGACGGCTGGGAGGAAGTGAGTTGTACTCCATCTGCCAACAGGTTGCTCAAGCTTGCAAGTGCAGGCTAGTTGCTAGAAAGCCCAAGCAGTCTCATGCCAGGTCTCCTATTTTGCAGCCAGGCCATGTGCAGGTAGATATTCAGAGAATCAGGGGTTTGAAGCTGCTGGTGGCAGTGGACAGATATACCAAGTACAAGACCCTAGAGATCCTGCCTGACATGGAGAAGCCTACATTAATTGCTGCTCTGAAGTTGACAAGGAGCAGGTACCCTGGGTTGGAGTTGTTGCAGTGTGACATTCAGTTTGAGTGCTGTGAGAACCTGCCAGAGTTTCCAGAGTTGCTGATTACACCCAGGGAGAGCCACGGCCAGCAAGGGGTGGTGGAGAGAGCCATCCAAGAGATCAAGACTGTGCTGCTGGTGGAGAGGATTCCAAGGACGTCATCTGCCATTGTGACATCTGCATGGCTACGTTCTGTGGAGGATAGGCTGAACCTCAGGACTCCCATGTTCTTTGGTGACATTGCCATCAATCCTCTTATGCTGCACACCAGGATGCTGCCAGCTGATGCTGAGCAGGCATGGAAGGAGAAGCTAGAGGCCAAGTTCCTCAAGCTGAGGCAGAAAGACAAGGGCTGGAGTGTCCTAGAACCTAACGTTGGACAACAGGTTGTTGTGTGGAAGGAGCCAAGCTTTCCAGGGAAACGTGGCAGCTGGCATGATGGGGTGGTGACCCGAGTAGAAGCCGCTGGCCATAAGTGCTGGGTGGCCATTGATGGCTCCCAAGCAGTGCACCGTCTGTCCTGGTCAAAGATCCGTCCCCGGGGAGGTAATCAAGGAGACCTCTTCCAGGTGCCCGTTGGTGTACAAGGCGGGGGTGACGTGGAACTTCCTGATCAGGGTGCTACAGCTGTATCGAGCCCTCAGGGTGACCCTGGCCCGGCCCCTGGGGTACCTTCACATACGGTGGTTGGGCAAGCAGGCGGACAGGCTGCACCTCCGGAACGGCCCGACACCAGGCCTAGGGGTGTGCGTCTATCAGATATTGTACAGGCTTTGCAAAGAGCCAAGAAGGAGCCTAAGGTGTCCAAGCTTGTCCAGTTGGATGAACCTGAGGTAGCTGCCATGGAGATAGATACCAATGCACAGGTTTCTGTCATGGGACCTCAGCATACAGGAGAACTGCTGGTCGGAGAACCAAGTTGCCCCTGGGTGTCTGATTTCAGTGGTAGGACGCATCTAAGGGTGTTGGGAGAGGTTACTGCCCCTGTCATGGGTGTGGATGTGACCTTCCTTGTCCTAGAGGACTATGATGGCCCTGTGATTTTGGGTCAGAATTTTCTGGGCAATCCTGGGATTTCTATCAGAGCTACAGCTCTGAGAAGAGATGGCTGGGGGATGATTCCCCTAGAAAATTTCAGGACAACATTTCCAGTCAGGTGCAGGGCCAAGCCGGTCAAGGGTGTAAAATGGGATGAAGGGGAGGTGCCCCCAGCAGCCAGTTTGGTGATTCCAGCTGTGTTGCACCCCAGCAGTATTGGCATAACTCACAGGAGCCTTGCTGCACACTCTCCTTTGACATATGACCAGCTAGTCCAAGAGATGAGCTCGCCTACTTTGTTTGAGGCTTGGAAGCTCGCCTTCTCCAAGGCATTGGAGGAGTGGTTGCAGTTTGAGTGTGCTGCACCAACAGACAGACGTCCCCCAGCATCAAGGAAGCTTGCTTTGAGATTTGTGCTGAAGAGGAAGGTTGTGGATGAGGTATCAGTGCCCCATGTCAGGCCTGTCCTGAATGAGTATCACGGCACGGGGAGTCTGCCAGGAGAGGAGCTGTACACGCCAGGGATGTTACACGACACATGGAGAATTTTGCTATGTCTCTACGTGGGGTTGCTGAACAGGGGAGCAGCTATGTCATCAGTGCTGCTGGACTTCAAGAGGGCATTTTTAAAATCTGATCCAGAAGTGGCCAGGAGGGTATGGAAGCAGGATGAGCCTTACTGTGTTGAGGTGCCTGCTATCTGGAAGCTGGAGCTGCATCAACATTTCCTGGTTATTCTGAAGGGCCTGGAAGGACTCAGGTCGAGCCCAATCATCTGGAGACTCACGCTGCAGGAAGCTCTGATCAGTGAGTGTGGCTTGAGAGTGTCTTCAGTTGATCCCTGTTTGTTGCTGGCCCAATGGGAGGGTCTGCCAGTGTATGCTAGTTTGCATGGAGATGATCTGCATTTGCTAGCCCCCACGACCTGGCTGAAGAAGTTTATTCCTGTCATCAGTGGCAAGTTTTCACTGGGCAAGGAGCTGTGGCAGGAGCCCAACAAGCCTGTAGTGTTCTGTGGAATGCAGGCTACCCTGTTCAGGAGGGATGGGGAGTGGAGTATCAGGCTTCAGGCTGGAGGAGATTATAAACAGACCATTGTGAAGGCCTTGCCAGAGAAGATCACCCAGGCTGCAGGACCTGAGTTGAGAGGCATGTGGGCCTGGTTTGCCAGCATCTGTGGTCCGTCTTTGATGGTCCATAGCAGAATGCCTGATGAGGTGCTTGAGGATGAGAAGCCTCGAGTCATAGCCCGATTGGTGGAGAGTACCCCTGATCTGATTTTGTCTGGGATTGACTTTGCCCAGCCTATCACCTTGGAGATCTTTGTTGACAGTTCCATGGATGCTCGCCAGGTTACCAAGGTCAGGGGGAGATCTGCTGCTCTGTTTGCTTTTTATCAGAGCAGGGCAAGTTTGTTCAGCTGGTACAGCAGACTGCAGAAGAGGGTCTGTATCAGTTCAGATGTGGCAGAATGCAGGGCCATATGCGAGGGGATCCAGTCCAGCTTGTACATAAAGGAGTTAATGCTGGAGCTGGCTTCAGTTACCCCTTGGACCTTGCAGATGGAGACGTTGTTGCTAACAGACAGCATGGGTATGGTCCAGTTTGTTCACAAGCAGCTGGCCAGAAGCCGGGACAGTTAGTCTCCATGCTTTGCTGTAGACTAAGTCTCAAAGGCATTGTGAATACAACGTATGAATAAGCCTTGTAAACCCACGTTGGTATGTGAATATAAATACCACGTGGGCTATGCAGATAGGGATGCTAGTCGAGTCGCATACGTTTCCCTAGATAGGTACTTTGGGTACTGAGGTACGTGACAGATGTCAGTACCCAGTATACGTAGTGTCCTGTCATTGGACGGTACCAGAGTATCCTAGATAGGGACCGTACTGCAGCGTGCATTGATTTGTGATCGCACGATGCAGTGACTAGGCAGCTACCTGTCATCGTGCGGCCTCGGGCCAACGGTCTGCACCCAACGGTCACTGGCGGCGCAGCCGGTGAGAGGAACGTTGATAAAGGGTAAACCTATTTTCTAATGAACCAAGCAATTCATTGCTCACAGCTTTCAGTGTTCTCAAGCAATATATCCCACCGCAGTCTAACTTGAATTTTATTTGCTACCATGGCTATCACGAACAAGAATGTCGCTAAGAAGCTTACCTACAACGAGGATGATGATGGGCAGGATCGGCGGATGCCCAGAGACAACAACAAGAAGCCGGCTGGCGATGCGGCCATTTCCAAGAAAAAGAAAAAGAACAAAAAGACTCACAATGGTTGCCAGGACGAGGGGACGGCGGCTGCAAAGCCGACCGACCTACCCCCCTCCCCTGCGAGGCCGGAGGCCGAGACGGCTCCCCCCGGGGAGACCGGCTTACCCTCGACTCCGGCGGCCGCCCCAGCCGCAACCACGGCTGGCGCGGCCATGGCGGCGGAGACCTCGGTGGCAAACCCCACTGAGGCTCCACAGTCCGGCCCCACGTTGCCATCTCTTCGGGAGCGTATGCCCCGTCAGACGGCCTCGGTGGCACCGGACGGGACGATTACCTTTCGTCCCGCCACATCAAACCTTAATGTCCCTTTCGCCCAGGGACATAACCACATTGAGCTAACGTTTGGGCGACCCTCTGCGTCCCTTCTTCGCAAGAAGAAGGACATGGAGAGTATTAAACTCGCACGGGTGGTGCGAAAACCTGTGGAACCCATCGCCGGACAACCAATGTCCGACGATGAGGTATCCGACACTGCCAGTCTCCCCGATGGGGAGACTGAGATCAATCTTACCCCAGCGCGGCTCCTGGCGGTCGAGCAGGCCGCGCTGGTGGCAAATGAAGAACGCCGAGCGCGGCAGCGGGACCGAGAGGTCCGCCGAGAGGCGGCTTTTCGGCTCGCCGCTAAGCGGCAAGAATATGAAGAGGAAGCCGCCCGTCGCCTGGCTACCCACCAGGCGATGGCGGACGCGTACCGCGAGGCCACCCAGCGGTTACGTGACCTCTTAAAAAATGCTGACTATCCCATGGACTATGCGGACAGTCAAGACCTGGCCGAGCTTGCTCGGTCAGCACACTTTAAAACCATGTCCTCCATCACCCAAGCCAGGGTCACGGAGGCCATCTTGGCCTGCTATGATCATGGGAGACGCACTCCCTGACATACCCGAGGATGAAGCTGCCTTTCAGGCAGCCCTCCGGGAGCATGAGGTACGCAAGGAGATGAAGCGTCTCATGCGGGAGGAGGCCAGGAGGAGAGCAGAGGCAGACACCCCTGCCCGCCCCTCCACCGATGGGGCTGGACCCAGTGGGGTTACCCGGACAACCCCGGGCTCCCCCAGGGCCACCATGACCCCCCCTCCCCCTCCCCCACCACCCCAGGTTCGCCCTGTGGGTTGGGGCCCCCTCCCAAACCAGGGGGGGTGGCCAGGACCCCAGGAGGCCCTGGGGGGAGGTGCAGAGGTGCCACAGGCACCCAACAGGCCTGCTGAAGCCCCCCCAAGGAGCGGGGATGTCCTGGAACAGCTCGCCATTCTCCAGGCCCAGCTGGCCTCGTTGCAAGATCAGCAGTTAACAGCTAACCAGCTGCAAACTGTCGAGGGCCTGCGCGCCCTGATGTCGCGGTATGAGCGGGGGACCATCAACCTGGACCCCACCCGCCTGCAACAAGCAACCGACGGCTTCTTGAGGGCCAACCCCCCTCTCACAGGTGTGTTTAACCCTCATAAAAAGGAATCCAAAATCAATATTGCTGGCTTGCCTGAGGGTCACACTGTTGAACAAGCTAAGCAATTTGTTTTTGCTTTGGAGTATGGGATGGAAGGTCTTAACCTTAGACATCAGTTTAAGGCTCTCAGGGCCTCCTCCACATTCCATCAATCATCTCCTGCAATCAGAGCATTGATTCAAACCTATCAGGAACGTACCCTGACACCTGAAGCAGCCATTGAACAGTGGCCTACCTTTATCACTGATCTGAAACAGCTAGTGCTTACCAATAACCACATGGAAGCAGTAGAACGTTTCAACTGCATGGCTTGCTGCATATAAGGTGAACAAGAATAACCTCTCTGGGGATGCAAAAACATACAGGGTAATGATTGAGAAAGACCTTGAGCTTCTCAAGCTCCAACCAAGGTATCTCATCCACACCTGGCTAACAAAAGCTAATTTGCAACCTTCTGTCCTGGCTACCCTGCTTACAGGCCTCAAGTCCCTCTGGGACAACTTCAGAGCTGCCATGCTCTATATCGAGGAGGCAGTGGACCCCCTGGGTACTGGCAACAACCAGGCCCAGGACCCCAAGGTCCAGGGTGTCCAAGGCCACAAACGCAAGGGGCAGGCCAGCCAGGGGGGAGTTAACGCCAAGCGCATTGGCGTGATCCTGATTCGGCATATCTCTGCGATTCCAGCGGCACCGGAACGAGTTCATTCCGACGAGTATCAAGAAAGTTATGGCGTTCCGACTTCCCGGTCGCGCGCGAGCGCGAGCCGGCTGTTCTTCTAAGTCGGACGTGAATATTTGCCGACGACATATGGGGTCGACAGTAATTCCTGGGCTGACAGGAATTAGGTGCTGTACCTACGACGGTATTGGATTAATACGTCGTACGCAGGAAATAGGAACCTTAACCTGTGGTCTGTTGGTACCGCAGGCTTAGTCCTGGGCTTCTAGGTGCAGATGCAATACTAGTCACTGTGGACTGTGCTCTGTGGTCACTGTGCCTGTATGGCAGACCTACTGTATAGGAGCTGGGCGCTGTACAGGTAGTGAATACTGTACCGGGGGTGTTATTACTGAGCAGGCCTCCTAGGCTGCTCAGGACTAGCAAGCACAGTGCACAAGTATATAAACAATAGGCCAGTGCCAAATGGGCATCTCTTGCGAGCCCGCCTCACGTGTTGTGCCTTGACTTGGCAAGCGCGTGTACAAGCCTCACGTGTGTGAGCGCTGTAAACATTATCCGATTTTAACAAAGCTCCGTTTCCAACCATATCACACATTGCTGCATTGCAACCATATCCTTCACATTGCAGGTGCTAAGAAAGCTTAACTCAAATTACAACCAGTCTCAGCGGAACGGCCAGGAGGGTCGTTGCCGGTTGCGGTGTGCAGCGTTTACGACGAGAGGAGCTCGTCTGGTGGTGAATGGTGCAGGAGGAACAGCGGCAGCAGGATTTCCGGTTTCGGCAGTCTGCTGGGGGTTCGATTTCTCCTGAATTACGCCGTGTCGTTCGGGATCTATCTTTATTGCTTGCAGATCGTCCGCCTGTAAATCGCAGCTTCGTGCAATTCGTCGACGACCAGGTCGAAGATTGGGAGCGAATTCTGCGACACGTACAAACCATCGTCATTCCGGAGCACCGGAGCATCGACGACCTTGAGCAGGAGCTTCACGGGTTGGTCGGCATCCAGACGGTGATTACTGCAGTAGCAGAGCGAGTGCGGACGGAGTTGGCAGCAAGGCGAGGCGAGGTTGCGGAAGCAGCTGGCGCAGGGCGACACGAGTTTGTGCCGACAGTAGCGGGCGCGGGAGTACCACGTGCTTTCGCAGGCGGCATCGGCGACGAGGGTGTTGCAGCGGGTCCAGTTAGGCGTGAACGACGCGGAGCGGAGCACTACAGGCGGCTTGCAGAGGTCGGGGCGACAGCGGAAGCCATCGCCGGAGGACAGCGCGCGACAAGAGTCGGCAGGTTTCCAGAGCGAGTAAGAGTTCCTTTTCAGGAGCTGCCCCCGCCCCTTCGCGTTCGTGTGACGCGTTGGGAGGAGTTTGCACCTCTTAGGTACGAGAGTGACCTTGAGGTAGGAGCAGGGGGTGTCGCTGGGCTAGGCGACGAGGCACTCGGCGACCACGAGGTGCCAACGTACAATCCGCGAGGTGCCAACGACGGGTTGTCACCTGTCTACTTTACCAACGGTGACGATTCAGTCATCGCGGGCCGACAGCGGGTCGACGACGGCGCAGCAGGTAGCAGGGTACCAGAGCTGATTGTGGTGAGCGACAGCGACGACGACAGCGACAAGGAGAACCAGGACGCGCCTGGGGCCAGCCGTGGTGGTCTTGCCTGAGTGGTAACACTTGGCACTTTCCTTTCTTGTTCAGTAGCTTATATTGCTTTAATTGCTGCTTGGCCACTTGGCTGGCTGTAGCAGATCTGAACAGAGGCCATCATGGAGGATGGAGCTATCAACCAACAAGCGGGCTTTATGGGCTTTGGACGGCGCGGCGCTGGGACGAGATGGACGCGATGGACGCGGTGGACGCGATGGACGCGGGGACGGCCAGGCGCTGGGAGACCAGGCTGAGGTGCCAGATAATCAGAGCCAAGGATCTCAGGGCGGGCAGCACGCGCCAGCCGCAGATCAAGCGGCGCCTAAGCGACCAACCGTTGCTGAGGGGTACGCGGTGCTAGGCCAGTTTCAGTCCATCAAGGACAATTGGCAGCCCCGGGATGCTGAGAGGATGTTAGAGGACATGAACTTGTACACGGAGATATACAACGGTGACAAGCTTCGCATCCTGGCGTCTAGTGCCTACATACGGCAGTCGGCGAGGCGGCTGTTCAAGTTTGTTCGGGAGCGACACGCGGCGGGGGACACCTGGACGGCGTTTATGACGCGACTCAGGTCGTTCCTGAGTGACAAGAGGACCATAGATGGGTCCCACCTGAAGCAAGAATACCTGGACTACAAGCCCATCAAGGGGCAACTAGTGGTCCACGCCTTTGAAGACTTCGTCAAGCTGAGGGAGGACGCCATGGCCAAGGGCTTCTTCGTCGCAGATCGGATGGCCATGGGCGACTTTCTCAAGTCGCTGCAGCTGGATCCGGTCACCATGGATAATGTGACCATCCACATGCGACAGGTCCATGGCTGGGCAGCCATGACGGATCAGTTGTATGAGTGTTTCAGCGGCAAGTACGTGGGGGTAAGCGCCCTCGTCAGAATGATGAGGAGGCCACTGAACCCACGGTTAAGTCCATGAGGGGATCGGGCCACGGGGGCCCAGCGTCCTCGAGAGGGCCTGAGACCTCTTCAAGGGGTCGAGGAAGGTCCAGGAGGGGGCGTGACAGAAGGGCTGGACGGGGGACCCCGCCGAAGTCGGGACATCCACAGTCCCAGTTTGACTTCAAGAGGGTGGGTGGTCCTCCCAAGGCTGGGCCCAGCAGTGGGACCTCACGGGACATCAGTCAGGTGGAATGTTATTTCTGCCAGGGGAAGGGTCACTTCAGGAATGAGTGTCCCTCGTACCTGAGGCAGGAAGGTCAGAGCAAGCCAGCTCAGGGTGGCAGCAAGGACAAGGCTGGTCCATCCCAGGACAAGGGCAAGGGCAAGGCTGCTGATCATTGACTTGAGCCTGCACACATCCCTGAACCCTGGAGGGTGCCCCCAGGGGTGTGTAATGAAGCTGCTAGTGACAGCAGTGAGGGGCAGCCCCATGCTCTAGTGAAAGAGCCTATTGGACACGATGGGGCAAGCTTGGTTACCACAGAGAGTATGCCAGCTGTAGCTGCAGTGGTTACTCGCCAACGTGCCCGCCATGGCGGTGCTGAGCCTGAGGTAGGACCTGGTGATGTGGACCCAGGTGGATCTCAGAAGCATTCTGACCGTGCAGGACTGGCACAGGATGGTCAGGATGAGGATAGGGCTGGAGACAGTCTGACAGGCACGACCCTGGTGCCTCCTGTACATAAGGGATCTGTACATACCTTGAGTGCTAATAATGACAATAAAAGGTTTTCTCTCTTGTATGACATTGCCTCAAGGTTGCATACCATGTTTGGCCATGCAGCTCAGTCTTTGCAAGTTGCTAGACGGCTGGGAGGAAGTGAGTTGTACTCCATCTGCCAACAGGTTGCTCAAGCTTGCAAGTGCAGGCTAGTTGCTAGAAAGCCCAAGCAGTCTCATGCCAGGACTCCTATTTTGCAGCCAGGCCATGTGCAGGTAGATATTCAGAGAATCAGGGGTTTGAAGCTGCTGGTGGCAGTGGACAGATATACCAAGTACAAGACCCTAGAGATCCTGCCTGACATGGAGAAGCCTACATTGATTGCTGCTCTGAAGTTGACAAGGAGCAGGTACCCTGGGTTGGAGTTGTTGCAGTGTGACATTCAGTTTGAGTGCTGTGAGAACCTGCCAGAGTTTCCAGAGTTGCTGATTACACCCAGGGAGAGCCACGGCCAGCAAGGGGTGGTGGAGAGAGCCATCCAAGAGATCAAGACTGTGCTGCTGGTGGAGAGGATTCCAAGGACGTCATCTGCCATTGTGACATCTGCATGGCTACGTTCTGTGGAGGACAGGCTGAACCTGAGGACTCCCATGTTCTTTGGTGACATTGCCATCAATCCTCTTATGCTGCATACCAGGATGCTGCCAGCTGATGCTGAGCAGGCATGGAAGGAGAAGCTAGAGGCCAAGTTCCTCAAGCTGAGGCAGAAAGACAAGGGCTGGAGTGTCCTAGAACCTAACGTTGGACAACAGGTTGTTGTGTGGAAGGAACCAAGCTTTCCAGGGAAACGTGGCAGCTGGCATGATGGGGTGGTGACCCGAGTAGAAGCCGCTGGCCATAAGTGCTGGGTGGCCATTGATGGCTCCCAAGCAGTGCACCGTCTGTCCTGGTCAAAGATCCGTCCCCGGGGAGGTAATCAAGGAGACCTCTTCCAGGTGCCCGCTGGTGTACAAGGCGGGGGTGACGTGGAGCTTCCTGATCAGGGTGCTACAGCTGTATCGAGCCCTCAGGGTGACCCTGGCCCGGCCCCTGGGGTACCTTCACATACGGTGGTTGGGCAAGCAGGCGGACAGGCTGCACCTCCGGAACGGCCCGACACCAGGCCTAGGGGTGTGCGTCTATCAGATATTGTACAGGCTTTGCAAAGAGCCAAGAAGGAGCCTAAGGTGTCCAAGCTTGTCCAGTTGGATGAACCTGAGGTAGCTGCCATGGAGATAGATACCAATGCACAGGTTTCTGTCATGGGACCTCAGCATACAGGAGAACTGCTGGTCGGAGAACCAAGTTGCCCCTGGGTGTCTGATTTCAGTGGTAGGACGCATCTAAGGGTGTTGGGAGAGGTTACTGCCCCTGTCATGGGTGTGGATGTGACCTTCCTTGTCCTAGAGGACTATGATGGCCCTGTGATTTTGGGTCAGAATTTTCTGGGCAATCCTGGGATTTCTATCAGAGCTACAGCTCTGAGAAGAGATGGCTGGGGGATGATTCCCCTAGAAAATTTCAGGACAACATTTCCAGTCAGGTGCAGGGCCAAGCCGGTCAAGGGTGTAAAATGGGATGAAGGGGAGGTGCCCCCAGCGGCCAGTTTGGTGATTCCAGCTGTGTTGCACCCCAGCAGTATTGGCATAACTCACAGGAGCCTTGCTGCACACTCTCCTTTGACATATGACCAGCTGGTCCAAGAGATGAGCTCGCCTACTTTGTTTGAGGCTTGGAAGCTCGCCTTCTCCAAGGCATTGGAGGAGTGGTTGCAGTTTGAGTGTGCTGCACCAACAGACAGACGTCCCCCAGCATCAAGGAAGCTTGCTTTGAGATTTGTGCTGAAGAGGAAGGTTGTGGATGAGGTATCAGTGCCCCATGTCAGGCCTGTCCTGAATGAGTATCACGGCACGGGGAGTCTGCCAGGAGAGGAGCTATACACGCCAGGGATGCTACACGACACATGGAGAATTTTGCTATGTCTCTACGTGGGGTTGCTGAACAGGGGAGCAGCTATGTCATCAGTGCTGCTGGACTTCAAGAGGGCATTTTTAAAATCTGATCCAGAAGTGGCCAGGAGGGTGTGGAAGCAGGATGAGCCTTACTGTGTTGAGGTGCCTGCCATCTGGAAGCTGGAGCTGCATCAACAATTCCTGGTTATTCTGAAGGGCCTGGAAGGACTCAGGTCGAGCCCAATCATCTGGAGACTCACGCTGCAGGAAGCTCTGATCAGTGAGTGTGGCTTGAGAGTGTCTTCAGTTGATCCCTGTTTGCTGCTGGCCCAATGGGAGGGTCTGCCAGTGTATGCTAGTTTGCATGGAGATGATCTGCATTTGCTAGCCCCCACGACCTGGCTGAAGAAGTTTATTCCTGTCATCAGTGGCAAGTTTTCACTGGGCAAGGAGCTGTGGCAGGAGCCCAACAAGCCTGTAGTGTTCTGTGGAATGCAGGCTACCCTGTTCAGGAGGGACGGGGAGTGGAGTATCAGGCTTCAGGCTGGAGGAGATTATAAACAGACCATTGTGAAGGCCTTGCCAGAGAAGATCACCCAGGCTGCAGGACCTGAGTTGAGAGGCATGTGGGCCTGGTTTGCCAGCATCTGTGGTCCGTCTTTGATGGTCCATAGCAGAATGCCTGATGAGGTGCTTGAGGATGAGAAGCCTCGAGTCATAGCCCGGTTGGTGGAGAGTACCCCTGATCTGATTTTGTCTGGGATTGACTTTGCCCAGCCTATCACCTTGGAGATCTTTGTTGACAGTTCCATGGATGCTCGCCAGGTTACCAAGGTCAGGGGGAGATCTGCTGCTCTGTTTGCTTTTTATCAGAGCAGGGCAAGTTTGTTCAGCTGGTACAGCAGACTGCAGAAGAGGGTCTGTATCAGTTCAGATGTGGCAGAATGCAGGGCCATATGCGAGGGGATCCAGTCCAGCCTGTACATAAAGGAGTTAATGCTGGAGCTGGCTTCAGTTACCCCTTGGACCTTGCAGATGGAGACGTTGTTGCTAACAGACAGCATGGGTATGGTCCAGTTTGTTCACAAGCAGCTGGCCAGGAGCCGGGACCTGGATTATTTGTTGCTGAAGGAGTTGGCCAGTTTGGTTGACTTGAAGCATATCCCTGGCGAGGAGAACCCTGCTGATGCATTGACAAAGCTGCCACACAAGGCCCCAGCCCAGTACAATGTACTGAGGAAGCTCATGAATGCTGACTGTCAAGTCGGTCTATCTGTCTAAAAGCTGAGAGCTGGGTGCTTAAGTCTCTGGATATCAGGCTGGGAGCTTGATTGTACATAATCCTGAGCACACCTTGAGGGGTGAGACATGTCTCTGGTGTGGGAATGTCTGACATTGTCTCTGATGGAGAGATGTCTATCTGGGGTTTTCATCTCAGTCTGAGGTTTCCCCAGATCTGTGGTTTGTGGGCGGGGTTCGATTCCCTGGTGCCGTCTTAAGGCGGAGTTTCACGGACTGGCTGACCCATCCACCATGCTGGTGAGGTGGCGACAGGTCCCCTGATTTTCCACGGTTGGAACGAGTATGGGAGCTTGTGTTTTGCATGTGCTTCGCGTAGATGTTGTGTCTGGTTCGATAAGGGGCAGCAGACCGGCGCCGACTCCCGTCTGGGGGTCAGCAATGTTTTCTGATGAGCTGTTGTGGGTGATCTGTGGGGTTTCGCCTAAGGTCCTGAAGGTTGTACATACTTCTCAAGTTCTTAACTGAACACCTATGGGCTGCCACAGTTGGCCAACCTCTTGTACATGGGTAACACAACGAGCCTCCCGTGAAGGGATAGGGACTCATTGTAATTTGTTTGTGCTCCTGAGCCAGTATGGGTGCTATGTACATATAATAAGGAATCCAAGCTGACTGTCATGCCCAGCGGGTTGTGACTTGTAGTCTGGGGAGGATATCCAGTACCCATTGTGTGTGTTTGTATGTAGACTTGTGTGAGCTGCTACAGCTCAAGAAAAGAAAGGATTGGAGTTAACGCCAAGCGCATTGGCGTGATCCTGATTCGGCATATCTCTGCGATTCCAGCGGCACCGGAACGAGTTCATTCCGACAAGTATCAAGAAAGTTATGGCGTTCCGACTTCCCGGTCGCGCGCGAGCGCGAGCCGGCTGTTCTTCTAAGTCGGACGTGAATATTTGCCGACGACATATGGGGTCGACAGTAATTCCTGGGCTGACAGGAATTAGGTGCTGTACCTACGACGGTATTGGATTAATACGTCGTACGCAGGAAATAGGAACCTTAACCTGTGGTCTGTTGGTACCGCAGGCTTAGTCCTGGACTTCTAGGTGCAGATGCAATAGTCACTGTGGACTGTGCTCTGTGGTCACTGTGCCTGTATGGCAGACCTACTGTATAGGAGCTGGGCGCTGTACAGGTAGTGAATACTGTACCGGGGGTGTTATTACTGAGCAGGCCTCCTAGGCTGCTCAGGACTAGCAAGCACAGTGCACAAGTATATAAACAATAGGCCAGTGCCAAATGGGCATCTCTTGCGAGCCCGCCTCACGTGTTGTGCCTTGACTTGGCAAGCGCGTGTACAAGCCTCACGTGTGTGAGCGCTGTAAACATTATCCGATTTTAACAAAGCTCCGTTTCCAACCATATCACACATTGCTGCATTGCAACCATATCCTTCACATTGCAGGTGCTAAGAAAGCTTAACTGGGGGGGCACCCAAGACCCACAAGTCCTCCCACCAAGGGGGCAGTGGCTCTCAGGGGCGTGGCAACACGTGGCACCGTGTGCCCCTGCATGGCAACCCCAACAACAACAACAACAACAACAACAACAGGTCCCAGCAGGGCAACAATAACAACAGGTCCCAACAGGGCCAAAACAACAACAACAACAGGTCCCAGCAGGGCCAGAACCGGTCCCAGCAGGGAAACAACAACAACAACAACACCAACAACAACCAGCCTGGCAACCCTGGGGGGTCCATAAGGTGCCTGAGGTGCTTCCAACGAGGGCACGCACGGCACAACTGCCCCAACAACGACTCCCTGGCCAACGGGGTGGATCTCTGCCCGGGCTGCTGGCACGCACGTCATCCCCTGGGGCCTCCAGGCAGCCGTTGCAACAGGCCTCGCTACCCAAATCAATGTGAGTTCACTCACCTTATGTACTCTGAGGATGATGATCTCATTACCATTGGGGATGGCAACCAGGGCATAATTGATTTTGAGGCAGCAACCTTACTGTCCTCCCAACACCCTGTTCTGGAACCTTACATAAAAGCACTAACCCCTACTGTTGACAACTCCATAGATATCAAGGAGCTTGCTCATCAGCTGCACCTAGCCATGGGTCATGAAACAGTGGCTGAGGAACTGGCCAGACGGCTGGGGGGTAGTAGCATGGGAAAACAACTCAGGAATGCAGTAAAACTGGCTAGACAACACTGTCAAGAATGTCAGTTCAATAGCCCCAAACCTCAAAAATGGCATACTGCAACTCCTTCCACCAATAGGGGCATGATAGTGGGGGATGTGATGCACATCAACAAAGATGTCCAACCCTACCTGATCCTAAAAGACTCATGGTCCAGGTTCACAGTAATGGAACCCCTACCTGGCATGTCTGCAGGGCAGCTACGTGTTGCACTCATGATTGCTTTACCCAGATTCTACCCAGTTGACAGAATTTTGCTTGATCAACAATTTTCTTGTCTGACTGACCTGGAAGGGTGTGAAGCAATAGAGATTGCTGGGCTGGAAGATCATGAGGGTCAGGGGGTCATTGAAAGAACCATCAGATCTGTCAAAACCCTACTAGCCAAAAATCCTTCCAAGGATGCTACTTCAGGGGTCTATTGTGACAGGGCACTCTGGTGTCATGAAATGTGCACAACCCTAAACATGAGACCTGTCTTGCATGCCACGTGGGGTGAAGTAATCCCAGCAGGCCTGCAGGCAGGTGTATATCCCCCAGAGGTGATAGCACTGTACAACACTGCACGTGCACAAACCTCAGCAAAACTGGCAGAAAAAGATAAAACCCATTCCAGGCCAGTATTCCAAAAAGGTGATCAAGTTCTCTATTACAAGGAAAACAGCTTTGGTAAGGTTGGAACTTGGCTAGGTCCAGTTACCATCCGTGGATTTACCAAAAACAGCAAGACCGTGGAGGTCAAGCACAATATCAATGGGAAGCGTCACAGGGTGAGCTGTCATAGAATTAAGAAGTATTATTCTCCCATGGCAGACGTGCCTGGGGAAGAGTCTTTAAGCATGGACTCACTACTTCTATCTGGCAACTCCAGCATGCCCAGCAGTAGCTCTGAGCCACCAATTACTGCTGTTGACAGCACCACAGCACCCTCTGTGAACCTTCCACCCTCAGTGAAGCCAGGCCCACTTCACAACCTGGGGATTGCTTAACCAGGCACGAGGTAGCTGGGTTGGAAGCATTAGCTCAGCCCCAAGGCACCAAATTGTCTGCCAACCCTCCCGCTCTGAGGTCAAGATTGGCAGTCGCCTTGCAAGCATTACACAGGTCACATAAGCAACAAGCTGCTGTGGCCGCAGGGTTGGCAAAAGTCTCAGCTGTGTGCACTAGTCAGGACCCCTGGACCCTGGCAATAGACACTCAGGCACAGGTCAGTGTGATCAGTGCACAAGCCATCCCTGGTCTTGAGATTGCACCTTCATTTTGGGCACGGGTGCAGGATTTCTCAGGCCAAAGCTCACTGGATGTAGTGGGACAAGTGATGCTCCCTATACTTGGTATTCAGACACCCTTCCAGGTGGTGGAGGGGTACTCTGGTAACACCTTGTTGGGGGAACCTTTTGTATCCTATCCTGGGGTGCTTATCTCAGCTAATGAGCTCAGTGTCACAGGGGTGGGTGCAGTTCCTCTGGACCACTTTAAAATCCCTCTCTCCAGTATTGTCCCTGGTATGGATGCTGTCATCAAGGCAGTCAACACTCAGTATGCACCAGGGGAGATCCCTGATCTGGACAAGTTAGTGCACAGCCAGTTCCTCCATCCCTCAGCCTTTGGGCTGGGTAAGTGGGACATAGCCATGCACTCACCCCACCAAATCTCCCACGTCATACAAGAATGCAAAACACAAAAAGGGTTTACCAAGTGGCTGATGGCCATTGTCCACCAAGCCAGGCAGGAATGGGTCCTGCCCAACCCCAAAAACCCTCAATACAAACCGCCTGTCACCCCTTCATGGGACGTGCCAGAGGGAGCCAAAAAGCTCAGATTAAAATTTGTTCTCAAACAAAAACCACAAAAAGTGGGCTCCCCAATCTTCCATGCCAGACCATGTGTCACAGAATTAAAGGGGACCTCCACACTGCCAAAAGGGGAAACATACACACCTGGGCTGCAACAAACCTCACTCAGGATCATGCTCTCCCTCTTCCTCCACAACCTCAATGCAGGCCAAGACTATGTCTGCAAAGCCACTGATATTAAAAGGGCCTTCCTCAGGGGGGACCCAGAAAAGGCTGAATCTGTGTGGAAAGGGAAGGTGTACGTGGTAGACACCCCAGCTGTGTGGAAACCTTATATTGATGAGCCCCACCTTATCATCAACATTGGGGTGGAAGGGCTTGTCAGTGCCCCAAAAATTTTCAGAGACTCAGCAGAGGAAGTATTCAAAAAGCTCAAGGCCACGTATGATGACCTGGACCCATGCTTTTTTGTTGTACCCACCCCCTCTGGACTGCTGTTCTTTGTGTGGCATGGAGATGACCAACTCATTTGTGGGCCTAGAGCTGAGGTGGAAACCTTTATTCAGCAGGTCCAGGAATCATATGAGATTGGCAAACAGGTGGAATTGAGCACAACCCCCATCCAGTTCTGTGGCATCATGTTGCAGCTGCATAGGCAGCCAGATCAGTGGGTCTGCTCTCTCTCCCCTCCTGCAGAATATATCCAAGATTGTCTAGATCTGCTGCAGGACAACTACCTCCCCTTACATATGTGTGCCACTGTTCAGGGCAAACTGGGGTGGTGGTCAGCCATCTGTGGGGCTCCCTTAGCTGTCATCAGCAGGGTCACCCATGATGTTCTAGTCAAGATCAAATGCAGTCACATCAGGAAGTTGGTCAATGACTGTCCCCCCCTCATCCTCCATGGCCTGAATCTGATGGAAGACATCCACATCCAATGTGTCATGGACAGCTCCATGGAGAGCAGAACAATCAATCAGATGGGGGCACGGGAATCAGGGCTGTTTTTTCTCACCAACAGGTCAGATTACATGTCCCTCACTTCCTGGTACAGCAGGCTACACCGCAGAAAACCTGGCAGCAGCAACTCAGCTGAATGTCGTGCTGTGGTGTCTGCTGCATTGCATGCTCGTTCCCTGCAGCACATGCTCACCTGGCTACAAACCCAGGCAGGCAGCACATGCAATGTCATCTCACATCTCTACACTGACAGCTTTTCTGTGATCAGTTTTCTAACCAAGAAATCTGTTTCTGCTGCTGTCCACACTGACCTGGATTGGGTGATCCTCAAACAGGAGGCAACCTACTTTTCCAGCTGGACTCATGTGGATGATGAGGACAACCCAGCAGACGCTCTAACGAAGCTGCGGGATGCTGCTGGCCAACAGTACCAGCTCCTCTTTCAGAACATGAACCCCTATGATATCAGAGTCAGTGTTTGAATAAATGACTGGCCATAGCACAGTACACAACCACCACACCCCTTACCACAGCGATAGCTGCTGGGCGCCATAAAATTCAACACATTCGTTGTGGGGTGTGAGTGCTGGCTAGGTCAGATTTGTATCCATTTGCAGCTTGAGGACACAAGCTTTGTATCCATTTACTTAATGTGTGCTTCAGTACCTGGCCAAACCAGCCAGCTGTGTACACCTTATTTAATGTGCAATATAACACCTGGCCAGAACAGCCAGCTGTAACCAACCTGGCTCAACCAGCCATGTCTCTTTTGTACCCCTAATCAACTTAAAAACAATAACAATAATGTTGGGGGTGCAGACCTGCATTAAGAAATAAATAATAAAACAATACTGGAGTTAGTCTCCATGCTTTGCTGTAGACTAAGTCTCAAAGGCATTGTGAATACAACGTATGAATAAGCCTTGTAAACCCACGTTGGTATGTGAATATAAATACCACGTGGGCTATGCAGATAGGGATGCTAGTCGAGTCGCATACGTTTCCCTAGATAGGTACTTTGGGTACTGAGGTACGTGACAGATGTCAGTACCCAGTATACGTAGTGTCCTGTCATTGGACGGTACTAGAGTATCCTAGATAGGGACCGTACTGCAGCGTGCATTGATTTGTGATCGCACGATGCAGTGACTAGGCAGCTACCTGTCATCGTGCGGCCTCGGGCCAACGGTCTGCACCCAACGGTCACTGGCGGCGCAGCCGGTGAGAGGAACGTTGATAAAGGGTAAACCTATTTTCTAATGAACCAAGCAATTCATTGCTCACAGCTTTCAGTGTTCTCAAGCAATATATCCCACCGCAGTCTAACTGGGACCTGGATTATTTGTTGCTGAAGGAGTTGGCCAGTTTGGTTGACTTGAAGCATATCCCTGGCGAGGAGAACCCTGCTGATGCATTGACCAAGCTGCCACACAAGGCCCCAGCCCAGTACAATGTACTGAGGAAGCTCATGAATGCTGACTGTCAAGTCGGTCTATCTGTCTAAAAGCTGAGAGCTGGGTGCTTAAGTCTCTGGTTATCAGGCTGGGAGCTTGATTGTACATAATCCTGAGCACACCTTGAGGGGTGAGACATGTCTCTGGTGTGGGAATGTCTGACATTGTCTCTAATGGAGAGATGTCTATCTGGGGTTTTCATCTCAGTCTGAGGTTTCCCCAGATCTGTGGTTTGTGGGCGGGGTTCGATTCCCTGGTGCCGTCTTAAGGCGGAGTTTCACGGACTGGCTGACCCATCCACCATGCTGGTGAGGTGGCGACAGGTCCCCTGATTTTCCACGGTTGGAATGAGTATAGGAGCTTGTGTTTTGCATGTGCTTCGCGTAGATGTTGTGTCTGGTTCGATAAGGGGCAGCAGACCGGCGCCGACTCCCGTCTGGGGGTCAGCAATGTTTTCTGATGAGCTGTTGTGGGTGATCTGTGGGGTTTCGCCTAAGGTCCTGCTGAAGGTTGTACATACTTCTCAAGTTCTTCACTGAACACCTATGGGCTGCCACAGTTGGCCAACCTCTTGTACATGGGTAACACAACGAGCCTCCCGGGAAGGGATAGGGACTCATTGTAATTTGTTTGTGCTCCTGAACCAGTATGGGTGCTATGTACATATAATAAGGAATCCAAGCTGACTGTCATGCCCAGTGGGTTGTGACTTGTAGTCGGGGAGGATGTCCAGTACCCATTGTGTGTGTTTGTATGTAGACTTGTGTGAGCTGCTACAGCTCAAGAAAAGAAAGGATTGGGGTTAACGCCAAGCGCATTGGCGTGATCCTGATTCGGCATATCTCTGCGATTCCAGCGGCACCGGAACGAGGTCATTCCGACAAGTATCAAGAAAGTTATGGCGTTCCGACTTCCCGGTCGCGCGCGAGCGCGAGCCGGCTGTTCTTCTAAGTCGGACGTGAATATTTGCCGACGACATATGGGGTCGACAGTAATTCCTGGGCTGACAGGAATTAGGTGCTGAACCTACGACGGTATTGGATTAATACGTCGTACGCAGGAAATAGGAACCTTAACCTGTGGTCTGTTGGTACCGCAGGCTTAGTCCTGGACTTCTAGGTGCAGATGCAATAGTCACTGTGGACTGTGCTCTGTGGTCACTGTACCTGTATAGCAGACCTACTGTATAGGAACTGGGCGCTGTACAGGTAGTGAATACTGTACCGGGGGTGTTATTACTGAGCAGGCCTCCTAGGCTGCTCAGGACTAGCAAGCACAGTGCACAAGTATATAAAGAATAGGCCAGTGCCAATTGGGCATCTCTTGCGAGCCCGCCTCACGTGTGTTGCCTTGACTTGGCAAACTCGTGTACAAGCCTCAAGTGTGTGAGCGCTGTAACATTATCCAATTTTAACAAAGCTCCGTTCCAACCACATTCACACATTGCTGCATTGCAACCATATCCTATACATTGCGTTTAAAAACGTTAACTATGCTCCCCACGGAGCTATGATTTTAACCCGTGTTTTTTTACAACGCGATACATCGCGTTGTAGGGTTAGAACGCGATGTATCGCGTTGTAATCTGACACGTGGCAAACCTATTAAACATGCGATTCTTGGTCTGAAACTTTCGACATAGGTCAGAAACATCTCATAGTAGAATTCAAGAAAAAACCCTGGTATTTTTGGTATTTTTTTTGTGACAGCTGCAAACAAATATGTACCACTGAAATCAGGCATTTTCGCGGGACGAAGGTGAAGACGACGGCCATGACGACAGGTAGATCTCGCCAGTTTTCGTGCGAATTTCAGTGGCTGTTGGGTGGCACGACCATGATGATGCGTTCAAAGGTTGATAATTAGGTTTCTACGAGTTTGTTGAGGTACTGGGGCAAAGGAAACGTAGTTTGTTCCAGTTTCTCACCCAACTTTCATGCGGAAACCCTGGAAACCGGCATACATATTATCACATCAAGACTCGGGTCTGCTGCGGCACCATGCTTGGTATTTCCATGGTGTTTCGACTTCTTAACACATGTTTATTCATTCCGAACGCCCGGACTCTCGACTAAACCGAGATTTGTGCAGACTTTTATTGGGTAGCTCCGGGCATGATGGTGCCTGCAAATAGCGTAAGGCGTGACCGTGGCTATTGCTACGGTATGCTGTATTTTCCTGGAAATTGCCTCTGCCACCGGCTCAATAGTAGTGCTTGCAGGCGTAAGTATATCGTGTTTCTACCTAGTTTCTGCCAGTTTTCCACTTATTTCTACCGACCTCTGCCCAGCCTCTCTAAGACCGCCATCCTACTCGACGTTGCTTGCATGTCAGCCATAGCAGGTTGCAGTTGTGCAGTATTTAGGTGCTGTATACGTCGTCAAGCCGTGCATATATCGTGAGGATTGGATGTTGATGGTTTATACTGCGTTGATTGTGCAAGAAGATCAGCTAGGTGCATGCCCATAATCATGGTGTATAATCATGTGTTGTTAGCATCTTGCCACCATTTGCTAGCATGCATTCCAGCGTCATCTTTGCCTGCATGTAAGCTCATGGATCACTCAACCTATCCAAGCCTTGCATTACACGTGCCTCTTTCTTTCAGTATTGCACGCGTTATGGAATGAAAACCCGGCACCTTCGTTCCCACGAGGCATGTGCTCAACACGTTGTGAGAGTGGATGATGCTTTGGCTATGGCTGCCTGATTCAGTCATATTAGGTCATCCAGCCAGTCATGATGTTTGATGCATGTTTGATGCTGTATAACTTATACAACACCTTAGTATTTTCAACGTTTTGACCCTCCAAGCTCACTATGGCCCCGTTTATGGGGCTCGTGTCGTTGCGTCATGTTGTGAAGGGCTCTCATTTTTCCCACTGCGAACTTGTACTGCGTTGTAATTGTGATGCTAATGAAAAATAGCTCCAGTGGCCCAATGGGCCTGAGTTTTGTTTCACAGAGCCTGCATATGTTGCCCATAGCTCGTGCAAGAAGCCAGATTTTTTTCATGAACCATTTGTGAATAAGCACATGACTTGTGACCTAGTGTCCATCTTCCCAGTAAAAGTCCTAAATTTAGGACCAAGTGGAATTAAAAAATATATATGCAAACATTAAAATTTGACCCTGGCATTCGTGCCCATGACAGATAACACACTTTTTTAGTTTCTATCAAAAACCTGGCCGGGGTCAAATAATTACATTTAGTGCATGAATGGGCCCTGCCACCTGCCAGACCTCAAAGCGCGAATTTGGCCAAAATGTGGGTTTTAGGACCATTAGGACCAATTATTGTCAACGCATGACCATGCTATCCACACGGTCCCTTGAGCATCTTACAAGCGCTAGGGGACCCTACGAGGCCTTGGGATGGCGGGGCAGAGTATAACAAGGCCATACCCTGCTGTGGCTGCCTCTATATATACGCGTGATTAACGGTGTCACAGATGGTGCAGGTAATGCAATATAGGGTTGCATGGTTGCTGAGGTTGCCCGGCTTGAACATGGCCCACCCCTTGCGGTAAACTTTCTCTAAGCACATGCCAAACCTTCTTTGACATCACGGACATGCTGGCCACCACCCAGCGATGAAAAAACATTGCATTTGCTTTGCAACTAACACATGAATGCAGCCAAATCAAGTTACAAAACAACGTTGTGCTAACATGCAACGCTTTGTGAGCGAATTCAGGGTGCATGTAACACGTAAACCATACTGTATATACTGTCTGAGAACACCCTGAACGACTGCAGGCCATAGGACCATGGTTTATAACATACACATGAGTAAAACTGCTCTTACGCATGTGTGTTTTAGCTGCAGCGGACGACGAAGATAGAGACGTAAAAAATTGTATGACGTAAACCAACTATGTGTGACAGTTATGTGCACAGAGAGCGTCCCCTCTTTTTAGGCATAGCTGGCTGACTCAAAACACCACGACAGCGTTGCCAGTTACACTCATGATCTAGGACAACCCGGCACTTACCTGCTACTTACGTCGCCTCATTCCAGATGGTTGCAAAAAAGTCGCTGAAATCCGCAGCGAGGTCAGCTTTCCGAGAGCTGAGCGCACCAAAGCTGGCCAACCGGTTCGAAAATGATATAAACCACGCTTGTGCTGCGTTCTAGGTCCAAGAAATACCGAAAGTGAAGACCTATAAGGTGCGCTCGCTGCCCAGCCTGAACGTCCCTAAAACATGGTCGACAATGGAAATCGGGCAAGAATATCACGGCCCAGGCGCTCCCATGTCAAATACTCCGTTTCTAAACTCCAGACTATAATAAAAATCGTCCACAAAAATTTCCTGGCTTGATTCGCACCACCATTGCTAATACACTAACATGTTTGTGCCAAAATCGACCCTCCGCGAGCAGGCGATCTGCGACCCATTTGTGTTGTGCCGCTGTGATACAGCGCTACACATAAAAACTTGCGCAGAAAATATTCACAGCCTTTAAGCATAACTAACAACCTTTCGTTTTTGCTACTGGGCGCCCGAAATGATAAACGCACGTGAAAACGCCGGCCACGATTGTCAGGTCGCCATATCCACCTCACTTCATTCCCGCACCCACTTTTTCGCTCCAAAATCGGTTATATTTTTGGTCGAGGTACCTACTTTCCCGCCATTATACCCGGTACCCGGGTACGGAATCCGGGTACCATGTGCCGGTACCACGGGTCGGGTACATCATGCCGGGTACGGTCCACATGGGGTACGGTCCATATAGTGACCCCCCCCCCGGTACCTCGGTTATAGTGACCACTAGGACGATTTAGGACAAAGTCCTAAATTTAGGACCGTGGGATGATTAACAGTAGGGTCAAGAAATCGCGGTCATGGTAAGACCCCCCTGTATTCAAACCAGTGTATCTCTCTAATGAATTAGCATTTTGTAGGTCTGAGTAGCTCAAAAAATCCTTTGATTTATGGGCTTTCAGGAAAGTATACACATGACCATGAAAAAAAAATTTCCTTAGGTGCTATACGCGTTCTAAAAAGAGCTTACAACGCGATATATCGCGTTCTAATTAAAAAAACACGGGTTAATTAATTAATGGCTGACCATGACTATCATTTGGCTGGGATTTGTAAGCTATCCTACCTCTCCTAGACGAAACATCCGATACTGGGTCAGGATACATGCACAGTCAGCAAAAAGATATCCACATGTGGTGAGATGTGCGATTGCTGGCTACACCTTGGCGGCATCTTGGCATGGAGGGCCAAATACAACAACCCTGTGGGCCATGGCAGACTCAATTGGCTGGCATAGGGGCATCAAGGGCCACCTAAAACAATCACACAGGCCAGCAGCCATGGCAGATTTATGTCGACATCTTGGGACTATGGGCCAATTTAAACTGTTGCAGAAACCACTACATGGAGTACGTGGGAAAAAGCTTTCTAGCCTTGCTTATACGCCTCCTCCCCCCTGCCCTCCTCCTCCTCCTCCTCCTCCTCCTCCTCCTCCTCCTCCTCCTCCTCCTCCTCCTCCTCCTCTCCTCCTCCTCCTCCTCCTCCTCCTCCTCCTCCTCCTCCTCCTCCTCCTCCTCTCCTCCTCCTCCTCCTCCTCCTCCTCCTCCTCCTCCTCCTCCTCCTCCTCCTCCTCCTCCTCCTCCTCCTCCTCCTCCTCCTCCTCCTCCTCCTCCTCCTCCTCCTCCTCCTCCTCCTCCTCCTCCTCCTCCTCCTCCTCCTCCTCCTCCTCCTCCTCCTCCTCCTCCTCCTCCTCCTCCTCCTCCTCCTCCTCCTCCTCCTCCTCCTCCTCCTCCTCCTCCTCCTCCTCCTCCTCCTCCTCCTCCTCCTCCTCCTCCTCCTCCTCCTCCTCCTCCTCCTCCTCCTCCTCCTCCTCCTCCTCCTCCTCCTCCTCCTCCTCCTCCTCCTCCTCCTCCTCCTCCTCCTCCTCCTCCTCCTCCTCCTCCTCCTCCTCCTCCTCCTCCTCCTCCTCCTCCTCCTCCTCCTCCTCCTCCTCCTCCTCCTCCTCCTCCTCCTCCTCCTCTCTCCTCCTCCTCCTCCTCCTCCTCCTCCTCCTCCTCCTCCTCCTCCTCCTCCTCCTCCTCCTCCTCCTCCTCCTCCTCCTCCTCCTCCTCCTCCTCCTCCTCCTCCTCCTCCTCCTCCTCCTCCTCCTCCTCCTCCTCCTCCTCCTCCTCCTCCTCCTCCTCCTCCTCCTCCTCCTCCTCCTCCTCCTCCTCCTCCTCCTCCTCCTCCTCCTCCTCCTCCTCCTCCTCCTCCTCCTCCTCCTCCTCCTCCTCCTCCTCCTCCTCCTCCTCCTCCTCCTCCTCCTCCTCCTCCTCCTCCTCCTCCTCCTCCTCCTCCTCCTCCTCCTCCTCCTCCTCCTCCTCCTCCTCCTCCTCCTCCTCCTCCTCCTCCTCCTCCTCCTCCTCCTCCTCCTCCTCCTCCTCCTCCTCCTCCTCCTCCTCCTCCTCCTCCTCCTCCTCCTCCTCCTCCTCCTCCTCCTCCTCCTCCTCCTCCTCCTCCTCCTCCTCCTCCTCCTCCTCCTCCTCCTCCTCCTCCTCCTCCTCCTCCTCCCCCTCCTCCTCCTCGTCATCATCCAGCCCCAAGTCTGGGGGAGGCAAGCGGCGTGTGGCAGGGAAGATGGGCTCGTCCTCACCCGGCCTTTGCCACCTCCTCCAGCTCCGCCGCCGCCACCTTCTCTAGGTCCTTCCTCCTCTTCTCCTCCTCCTCCTCCTCCTCTGACAGCAAGGGCGTTGGTGACGACATCATCGTCCCCCTCCTCCCACTGTGGCACGGGTTCCTTGTAGTCGTACTGCTTGATCTTGTCGATCACGTGGAGGTTGTTCAAAGTAGATGTAGACGTAGCGCTCCAGGGTGGATGGCAGCATCCGGTTCCGGCGCTTTGTATGGAAGAAGCCGGCGGCCGAGTTGACGCGCTCGACGCCAATGGCGCCAGCGCCTTGCCCAGTCGTGGGCATGGCCACCCACCTCAGCTGGGGAGGAAGGCGCCGTAGCGGAACCAAGTGACTTCCATGCTGGCATGGTGCGGCTGTGAGCCTGGACCGCCGGATCGGCCAGCACGCCGTCCTTCATGCGGAAGCTGATATACTGCTCGTTAGCCAGCGCCACGAGCTCGGGATCCACCAGGATCTTGCGCATCATGATCTCCATCCCCTCCATAACCTCAGGGTTGCTTTCTTGGTCGTGGGCAGGATCGTTGTACACACTCCGGGTCCAGCGCGTATCCGGCGGCGTGGATCGGGCTTTGGACATAGTTCCTTGTCTCCTTGATAGTTCCAGCTAGCGGTAGGACCCCAGATCAAACAGCTTCCTGCACTCCGCGGGGCGCAGCCCTGGCACCTCCCGGAGCTTCTCACACATCATGAACAGGCGGTGGTAGACCTTGCTGCTGGTTGCCATGCAGGTCCGAGGAAAAGAGACAAGCTCCTTGTTGATCACTTTGTGCACGTGCACGACAGGGCCCAGCTTCATCCAGAACTGCTTGTCGCTGACGACATCCGTCAGCCGCTCAAACTCAGCAGCCCACGGCTGCGTTGCTGCGTACTCAGCGACTTCCCCGTCAAGAAAGGTCAGCTTGATGATGCGCATTGCCGCCATGACGGACTTGGTTGTGAGGTAGCGGCCGGGTCCCAAATTGCGATGGTCGCCATACTTCTTAAGTTCCGCGCCCCCGTGCGACCGGAAACAGTGCAGCAGCTTGTCGTGGTCCCGCACAAACATGGCCACCTCCATGGCGTCATCCATGGGCTTGGAGATGAAAGGGCACTTCTTGTATATGTCCTCGAACAGCAGGTCGAGCCCGTGGAGCACGCAGCTTGCCATGGCAATGCTGGGAAACTCCTTCTCCAGCAATGTCCTGGCATCCCTCATCACAGTGGGGTTGTCCGTCACGACCTGGGTGACGTTCTTGACCCCCACCTTCCGGATCTGCCGTGCGATGGTCTTGAACATGAACTCACTGGACTTGACCTTCCCGGAGACGACGTCCCTTGCCAAGAAAATGCTCTGGCCATTCAGCGTAAGGTGCACAAACGTCTTTCAAATGAGGTGGGACCAAACCCCCAAGAGCACGTGTAGGCTTTGCACGGGTTGCCTGAGACATGGCCAGCATGGCAGGAACTGCCATGCATCTTATGGAAAGCAAACAGGTCTACACGGCGGTGGCCAGCCGCAGAGCACTGCACGAAGTAATATAGCCTGCCTTACGTCACATCGGCACTAGGCGCCGATACGCAGCTAAAAACTGGCGATATCACAAGCAAATCGATGTCATTCCCTTTCTACCACCAGGACGCACTTACCTTTCACACCCCTCACACCCGGGATCACTAATCACGCATATGCGTTGGCGCTGAACGGGGCTGCATCAGAAAAGCTGTTAAAGCTCGGCGTTTTCAAGTTGTCCGGAAGCAATGCAGCCCGCTAGTCTGGCCGGACAGACGCTCCATGCGTCATCCATTGACGTATGAAAGTGGCTGCAGCGGCCTCACCAGCGCTGTTCGCATAATAGCGCTCCAATAGCTGGGGGCGCGCGCGCGTTTATTGTCCGCAACCCAGTTTTTCCTTCCAAAAAACACCCCTTCCTCTACCTACGGATCCACGACAAAAGGCTCGAAAATAGCCAGTGCCCCTTTAGTCACGGCTGCCCCGACATCCCCCCCCACCGTTCCGCTAGTCTCCTTCCCATCATATGGAAGGGTCGTCCAGCTGGCAGGCGCACTATCCACGCCATCTATGCCCCATCAATCTGATTATCACTAACCTGGCATCAAGCACACAAATGCCGACCCCACGAATTAAAAAATCCACTTTTCACACAATTACCGGTCGGGATAGCTGCACGGATAATTTATCTACCCAACGCGCTCCTTACTGGTCGAAATGATGCACGAACGTGGACATAAGGTCTATTTTACTCGACGCCGCCATGGTCGTGCATTCGTGAAAATTCTTCGTCCTGTCCTGGTCCTGTTGCCCGAAAGACGTGGCCAAAATAGGTACGTTCTGCCGTCGACCCCTGTCGACCCCAATGGGGCAGGACGCTCAGCACATATACCAGATTCGCGCCACTGGGGCCGGACGACCCATAGGACCGGTCCTTCCCGCCAAAATAACCGTCCCCAGGTGACCTTGGTGAAAAAGGCCTCAATATTGAGCCAAAAGGCCTCAAATGAGGCCTCTTGACATTGGGACAGCCATGAATGGCATCACATGACATCTGATTGACATCATGATATACATGTGTGCCAAATGTTCACGTCACGTATGCCAAATGTTCCAATTGCCCATGTCTCACTTAATGCAAACAACTACCTGCCTCTATTCCATGAGGGCCGAGCTTCCACGGTTCGTGAGACAGTTGTTGACATAACATAAACCGTTAGGTCCCCGCGCCCCGCTAGTAGACCTTGGGCTTCTCGGGGCAGGGCGTGCTATGGATGTAGTCAGGCCACAGGTCGCCTGCCGCTGAGCAGGCGTAAGCGCATCGTCAAGCAACCAAGGGGAGTTCCCCAGCTTCTTGCGGCGAGAGACCTGTGTAAGTTTACACGCCGGCCGGGAATCATGCATGAATCAGGCATGAATGCATCTTTTCGAAGTTAACGGCTCTTCCCTTGCATGAGTTCAGAAGCGCACGGCTCGCCAACATGAGGCAACCTCTCGGGTATATAGCGTTCGCATTGCTGAATCTCATTTACGAGGAAAAAGACGTCGATCCTACATTTTCACAGAGCGCAGCGAGGAAGAGCGCCTCTTATTTTCGTCATCTTTCCACGTTTATAAATGGGTTTACTTTTTTCCCGTTAGTTCCTATTTTGGTCGTCATCCCAACATGACGGTGCAATATGAGTCCGCTGCCCTGTGAGAATTCGGAAAGCGATAGTTAAAGAATTTGAAAGCGATAATTTAAGAACTTGATGGGATACCCTACCAAGCTAGATTCTGGAGCTTAGTCTGCATACCTCGAGGTTTGTGCGCAAGGCTGCCCGCCTCATTCTAAAAGAGGCGTCGGTTCCATGGCATGCATAGCCTTGAACACTACCTCAATTTTGCATCGCTGCAGGCTTCAATGACTGACCGAAATGCTTGATAGTATGATGCACGAAGGCGGGTTACTCCGAGGCTTGGTATAGCAGTGAACTTCGGAACTTTTCCTGCCTGGCTGCGACTCCCGCTTGGTGAGTTCTTGTCCGCATATTTCGATTTATTACGACTATCAGTGCGAATGTCATTAGTATCTTCATTACCACTGTCACAAATGATTAATTGTGCATATGCTTTCGTTTTGGATCCATGGAACACCGAGCTTGTAACCCTTGTGCAGGGTGATGGTATTGTGGTGGGCCGAAACAACCCTCCCTCACAGCTAACTGTAGGGACCTGTTTTAAACTCAATCCACCTTCTACGAAAGGGTAAGCGAGGGCGTGCCATTGGACACAGAGCAATATTTGTAGTTGTCACTGCGCCCAGAAGCCCAGGCAATATGCTTCTCCTCTGCCTCTCTGTTATTTAGCCTTGTTTTCATTCATGCTGCTCCTTGCTGCCTGGGTCTCGCTATTGGAGACAGTCTGGCTGCTTGTCAGGGTGTCCATTCGTGCGCCACCTCTGACCTTGCTTATGCCATCGCCTCTCACAGCGTGCCACCCTGGGGATGCCACCGCGCCAGGCACCATCGTACCCCATCACATGTCTCATTCCATATCATGTCACACATCAGTATCCCACCCTTATTGCTGTTTCTTGGTGGCACTCAGCCACCTGGTGTGTGTGTGACCGGCACACATTGCCACAAGGCACGGCCACAAAGATGTGAGCCTCCTCTTGCAGACACGCCTGCCCGGGGAAACATGCGTCAGGCAAACGTACTGAACAAATTATCGCAGACGAAAAGCTTTTCCCCTTCCTCTCCCCTTCCTCTCCCCTTTCCCTCCCCTTCCTCTCCCCTTGCTCTCCCCTTCCCCTCCGCATCCTCTCCCCTTTCCCTCCACTTCATCTCCCCTTTCCCTCCGCTTCCTATCCCTGTCCTCTCCCCTCCCCCCCCCTTCCTCTCCCTGTGCTCTCCCTCTCCCCAGCCCGCATCCCCCGCGTCCTCGCTCACCCCACTCTGACACGCTTTCTGCTTTCCCCTCGCAACTGACGCAGCATCCCCAAGACGAGTTGTGCATCCACATGCGGCACGAGACCTGTCCACATGTGGCCCCACATCCGAACCTCCACAACAAGTAACAAGTTGCCTCCGTTCCTGTGGGCCCCTTGCACCCCCGCCCCCATTGTCTTATTGGGCCCACCGCCCACCACGGTGGCTCCTCGTCTACTTGCCGCTTTGACGGTAGCTGGTGGCAGCGATTGCACGGACCCGAAACGCAGCATATCCCTGCTCTCCTCCCGCGGTTCCTGAACGCACTATGTCCCCCCTCCCCTCCCCTCCCCGTTAGCCCTCGGGGATGGCCCCATGGGCCCTTCACCCCGCCGGCCGGTAGCCACACACCCAGTCCTGCGGTGCCCTGCGCCAGCATCATCCACTGGCGATCCGCCCCACTCCCGCATGCCCATGGCGACCCGCATCATGCCAACGGACACCGTGGTGGCCAACACCAACGTGGCCAAGCCAGAGAGTGCCGAGGGCAACATCCCCCGGCTGGTCGGGGTAGTGGCGTCATGTAGCAGCAACTCGCTACCCATCCCATTGCCCAAGCTTGAGGAGGCATCCTCCACCAAGGGGGCAGCCTCCAGCACGGCGAGCACGGGGAATGCCAGGGGCCCCACCGGGGTCCCTGCGGTGGCGTCCTCCATCGAAGAGGCAGAGGCGTCCTCTCGCGCGGCCCCCCCCTCCCTCGTGTTTGAGCGCTTGCTCGTGGGCTCCTACAACAACGCGCGCGCGGCGACCCACCTGAGGCAGCTGGGCGTGGACGCGGTGCTGTGCTGCGCGGTGGAGCTGCCCAGGGAGGCATGTGGAGGCGTGCGGCAGTACCTACACATTCCGCTGCATGACTCCCCATTTGCGGACGCGCGCGCCGAGTTTCCCAACGCCATCCAGTTCCTGGGTGCGCATGCTGCCGATGGCACATTCTCTATCACACAATGACTAGCAATTGGTAGCAATGTCTGTGAATGAGTAGGCTACCATCTGTAAAGAATTCCTATCACTAAAACAGGACTTACATTGGGGCATATGGTATAAGCACGCATCTGAATTGTGCGTTCCTTATCATCCCTATCTGGACCTTTATGTGTGGAATGGTGGCAGGTCTAGGTTGGGACACCCGCTGCTGCGTCCTACGTGGTAGCAACCCATCGCATGTGCCAGTATCGTGCCGTCTATTGTGTATGGCGTGCTATGCATATAGTGACCTGGGGCATGCTATGCATATAATGACCGGTGGCATGTGCCAGTACCATCCATGCGGCGGGCCCCTGTGCTAGCACTTTTGGGAGCACGACAGACTAGGCTAGGGGCTGGGCCCCTCAGGGTAGGCAGCCTTTCCCCTGGGCTCTATGTACGTGCTTGCGCTCGTTGCGGGTGCAGGCAGGCATGGGCTGCTGCCGGCACCCGCCCATCGCACCTGTTCAGTCGCGCGTGGCTATCTACCTTTGTCTGGCATACACAGCATCTGGGGTCTGTCCGCTGTCGCTAGCTGGCCCCCACTGTGTTCTAATGCTGTCCCCCCTCCCATGCCCTCTTCCGTCCCATGTGCCATGTCTGTTGCCACGCTCAATAGCTGGGAAGAATGGGTGACCGATGACCCCCCGCGCGGGCTGGAAACAGGGCCCAGGGATGCTGGCTGCTTTTAATTCTTTGCCTCCTTTCTTTCCTTTGCGCCCTTTGCGTCCTTTGTTCATCCCCCGCCACCCGCCTAGGGCATCCAAACCGCGACCCGGTACCAGCCACACCCAAAGTTCCTGCATGGTTGCCCCCATCCGTGCTGCTGCTGCTGCCTTGTCACCTCCCTCCCTTGCTCTTGCTTGCCTCCCTCCATCCCTTCCTCCCCCTCTCCTGCCCTCCCCTCTTTCCTCTTGCCCCATGCTCACCATGCGCAGACGAATGCCAGCGGCAACACCGGACAGTGCTCGTCCACTGTGTGCACGGGCTGTCGCGCTCGCCCACCCTCGTGTGCGCATGGTGAGGCATTCGTGCCATGATGCATGTGGGCGTGTCCATGGTGAGGGATGCTGCCATGGGTGGGCGCGCGGGGTGGTGATGTGGGTACGGCGCGGTGGGCACTGATGGGCAGACGTGCTGCTGCTTGCGGAGACCGGCCTGGGATTGTCTTCGAACGTTGTTACGCGGTCCGTTTGCGCGCTGTGTAACTTTTGTGGGTGTGGTGGGCATGAGATGGCTACCCATGCAAGCTGCCTCTTTGAATCTAGGGCATGCACGTTGGGCACACACATAGTGCACGCACATAGGGCACGCACATAGGGCACGCACATAGGGCACGCAAATAGGACACGCACGTAGGGCACGCACATACTGTGGCTTGTGTTATCGTACTGCTGCACGTCAGCGTGTATGCTCCATCGCCCCCCTCCCTTGCATGACTTCCACCGGCGAGCTGGTGTCGAGCCGCTGTTGGTTTCCACACATTGCACATGCTGGTCGCCTACCACTCGTTTGTGCTCGTGGGTACTGTCACGTCACAGACATGCCATGTAACAAGTGTTTTGTCACAAAGTGACGGATGGCAGCACAAGCCGTGTAGATGATGCATACCCACGTCCACTTCCACAATTAGCTTGTGAACCTGGCACAGCCCTGTGTCGTGGTCTTTAGTGATACGTTCGCCTGAGCCTCAGCCCTACTAATTTCTTTTCCTTGTCGCGAGTGCCGTCAATGACAGCAACGCACGGATGATGACGTGCGCACGGGTGGTGTTCCTCCTGCCCCTGCAGGCTCATGCGCTCCCAGGGCTGGACGCTGCAGCAGGCCATCCACCGACTGTGGTCGGTCAGGGAGCGCGTGCGGCCAAACCACGGCTTCCAGCGACAGCTCATGGCCTTCGACCGCGAGCTGTATGGGCAGGTATATTGCATGCCAGACCTTTTCTGTATGCCTGCTATAGTGTACGCGGGGTACGCGGGATGCCAGATGAGTTATGAGCCATGCTTTCTGACAGGCAGATGTGCCAGGTAGCTGAGCCTGGTACCAGACTGTGCCCGGTGTCCCAGTCCAAGGGCTTGCTTGTGCGTGTTCTTTTGCCCAGGGGGCCAATGCCATCAATTGGTTTCTTGTCATGTGTCCTCATGAACTGTCGGTGTGCATGCATAAGTGTCTTATCTACGGCGCATGCCCGTGAAGCATTCGGTCTGCAGGTGCTTCTTGCCAAACCAGATGCCAGGGAGTTGAGATGCTAGGGTACTGCCAGTTATGTGCACGAGCATGTTCACTGCCTTTGCAAGTACTCGCGTCACACGTGGAATGACAGTACGTCCATTGTTAATGTGCCAGCAGTGTGAGTGTCATCCTAAAGTTCTACTTTTTCTTTGGAAATAGTCTTCAGGCGTGACTTTTATTCGCAAATAATCAAAATCCCGCTCATACAGAGTTCCATGCTTCCGAACAAAGGTTGCTGACAGCAAGGTTGAAGACGTGCAACACTCTTCGAGGATCGTCAGAACAGCAATAACCTTCCTAATATTATGTGCGACTCCTGCTCGTGGCAAATAATCATGGTTTGTTTCTTCTTGCTTGCAGAACTCCTTCAACTTTGATGCGTCGCAAGCACCTGGCGTGAAGACATGCGAGGTTTGCAACAAGCAGTTCCTACCGCGTGGCTTCCCCATTCACCAACGCAGTTGTCAAGCCAAAAGGCCATAGTGATCCACGACCCTGTGCAGGACTTTTCAATTACCGCCGGTTTGGTTCCAGGGCCAAGCAAATAGGCCCTGCCAGGGTTAGGCGCCGCGGTGGCCAACATTGGAATACCGCGACATGATTTTAGCTGACACGCAGAGCAAAGACGCTGTTGGCGTCATCCGCTCAACCTCTCTTACTCAGATATGGTCGGATATTACATTTTTAAAAATGAGCAGCGTTGGGCGGACCTTGTCAAAGACTACGACCCCCCAACTGTGGGTCCTAGGAAATATAAATAGCAATAGTATATATGCCTTCGCGTCTTTCCTCTCAGACAACTACCCTAGTCCTTCCACGGCGTTGGATCGCCATGCGTCCAGGCATAGTTATCTCACTTCATATATAAAATCTCCGGTCGCCACATCCTCAGGGCGGCTGTGGATGCCGGCGCTGCAGCCGCTGTGGCTGAGCGCGACAAGTTTGCCTCCTACGGCAATGTGGGGCCCCACTGGGTCATCCCCTTTGTCCTTGAGGAGTTCGGGGCCATGGGCCCCAAGACGGCGGAGTTTTGCCACGAGTGCTGCCATCGCCGTGAAGACCGCCTCGACCTCGAGGGTCAGACCGCCCCGTGGTCTGCCCGCACGTGGTCCTCCTATTGGCGGCAGCCTGTCACTCGCCCTCACTCGCACCGTGGCTGATGTGTTTTTCCGCCGCACCTGGGCCGACTTTGTCGCGACCCATGCGGTCCTGGTCCTCCCTGTTCTTATGTACGGGGCCGAGACGCGGACCCTCACAGCTGACCTTGCCAGAAAGCTGGACGGCGCGGTCACCAACATGCTGCGATCGGTTTTTCGTGTAGGATACGCTGCTCATGTTCGCAATGAGGACCTGTCCCTCGGCATGCCATATATCTGCACAAGCACCTGCAGCTAGTAGGGTACTTAGCTCGAGCACCAACCAGGTAGATACATCACGTTAGCCCCCCCGCGGGACTGCGCCCAGCTCAGCCTGGTCGGCACCTCCTTACGTGGGCCGGGTCCCGCGACTGCTAGACGCCGCAAGGCCCGCGTGCACCTTCAAAGAACAGCTAGCAGAGGACATGGGGGGCCTAGGCCTCTCCGTGATTTGGAGCAAGATGATGCGACAAGGGCAAGTGGGCCCAAGTCATAGAGGACAACGACCCCCCTCCCGTGGGGAAGCGCCCGCGTCTGCAAACACGCGGGAAGCACGCTAGATAGGACCCCTAGGCCGGTAGAGAGCTTCGAACAATAGAGTTGGCGTGATGTTGTAGATAGATAAGACCGGTAGGATTGTGTGTCCCCATCCATCCATCCATCCATCCATCCATCCATCCATCCATCCATCCATCCATCCATCCATCCATCCATCCATCCATCCATCCATCCATCCATCCATCCATCCATCCATCCATCCATCCATCCATCCATCCATCCATCCATCCATCCATCCATCCATCCATCCATCCATCCATCCATCGGCCATCCATCCATCCATCCATCCATCCATCCATCCATCCATCCATCCATCCATCCATCCATCCATCCATCCATCCATCCATCCATCCATCCATCCATCCATCCATCCATCCATCCATCCATCCATCCATCCATCCATCCATCCATCCATCCATCCATCCATCCATCCATCCATCCATCCATCCATCCATCCATCCATCCATCCATCCATCCATCCATCCATCCATCCATCCATCCATCCATACATCCATCCATCCATCCATCCATCCATCCATCCATCCATCCATCCATCCATCCATCCATCCATCCATCCATCCATCCATCCATCCATCCATCCATCCATCCATCCATCCATCCATCCATCCATCCATCCATCCATCCATCCATCCATCCATCCATCCATCCATCCATCCATCCATCCATCCATCCATCCATCCATCCATCCATCCATCCATCCATCCATCCATCCATCCATCCATCCATCCATCCATCCATCCATCCATCCATCCATCCATCCATCCATCCATCCATCCATCCATCCATCCATCCATCCATCCATCCATCCATCCATCCATCCATCCATCCATCCATCCATCCATCCATCCATCCATCCATCCATCCATCCATCCATCCATCCATCCATCCATCCATCCATCCATCCATCCATCCATCCATCCATCCATCCATCCATCCATCCATCCATCCATCCATCCATCCATCCATCCAGACATCCATCCAGACATCCATCCATCCATCCATCCATCCATCCATCCATCCATCCATCCATCCATCCATCCATCCATCCATCCATCCATCCATCCATCCATCCATCCATCCATCCATCCATCCATCCATCCATCCATCCATCCATCCATCCATCCATCCATCCATCCATCCATCCATCCATCCATCCATCCATCCATCCATCCATCCATCCATCCATCCATCCATCCATCCATCCATCCATCCATCCATCCATCCATCCATCCATCCATCCATTGTTACGGCCCAGACCTTTGTATGGGCGTAACAATGCCTTCAATAAATAAGTCGAAAGTCATTTGTTATTCGTTTGGGACTTTCGATAGCTCGCTTTCATAGTCCGCCGGACTATAGGACTCAATTCGGGACTTATCTGGGAATTTGTCCTAAGTTCGGGACTTTGTGTGTTTATTTGGTACTTTGTGTGTTCCGGACCAGTTATTTTAGGCCTAGCCAGAAGTAGGGGATCTTCTAGGGGCCGGACCGGCCCTAGACGTCATACAGAACCTATTGGGGCTTGACGGCAGTATCTGGAAGATCGGCGCGCATGTCGGCGCGCCTGCACACCAACTTGCCAGCTTGGTAGCGCAGCTAGGTGAAATTGGTCTGTGGACGATGGACTCTCTCTCTTTGGTTTGATGATTAATGAAACGAGTGTTGACGACTCTCTCAGACCAGGGGGCACTAATCCGGATGTCATTTGCCTCATGACATGCCGTGTTATATAGCTAGATTAATTAATCAGGCTATAAGGCCTAGCTGAGGATAAACCGCTGCTCAGTTAGTCAATTTACTGCGATCTTTGCTTGCTATCGCGGTACGCGGATGCGCGGCTATGCTGGCTTATTAAACTGCACCTTATACTAGATTAGATCTTTCGCACCATCCGGCTCGGGATGTAACACTGGATCGGAGGTAGTTCTAGAGGTTTTCCACAGGTGCTCGCGAAGAGCCCTCGTGTTTAAGCCGCAAGGTGCATTCTTAATAGCGCAGGGCCTGCGCAGGACCGGCCCAATATTTAGTGAGATAGAAAGCCGAGTTCGACCCGCCGGCCTGGGAAGCTGGCTGTGGTGAACGACGGCATCGTCTAGCTGAAAGGGCGGTCATAGGTAGGGCTTAGAAGCATCACCTGTCGACTGGGCACCGACGGGGAGCTCGGCTCTGCACCACACAAGGAATCGGCGCCACAAGCTAGGGAGGAAAGTCGGCTGCGCAACGCCAAGGTACGTTTTGTCATGCAGTATGTGGTAGTAGCTTGCAGCCAACCGCCTTGCTCCGTCTCTCTTACCTGCACGCGTAGGATGTGCGCCCATCCTTGTTGTTTTGTTTGTGAATTTGTCGTTTCTGTGACGTATTGTGACTAGCGTCCTGGCTGCGAAAGCTGTGGGCGCTGGTAGGGTGGTTTCCGTGGCTTCGTCCTTGCGAAAAGGCGGGCAGTTATCACGGAGGCTACCCTCTTGTATGGAATTAGGGGCGCGAAGCTCCTGATTTCTGTGATAGTGATTAGATTAGAGCCAGTTGGCATCCCCCCCCTGTGACAGGTCACACACTAGAGGTAAAAAGGTTCCTTTCTCTTTTCTATCTCTGTCTGCTGGCAATAGACAACGTGTGTGATGGCTAATAGTAATAATAGAAATAATATTAGATATAATAATGGAGCACTTGGGGGTTGGGATAGTGATGTATCTAGGCAACTTTACTATGCTGTGGCACATGATGGAGGCACAGGGAAAGTAGGTATTTTCTATAGCTGGGTAGACTGCAAGAACTATATAGTGGATAGGCATAGGGCTATCTTTAAGGGATTCAAGACAGCATGGGAAGCAGATAGGTTTATCCAGGAATACATGACACGTCCAGTAGGCTTGCACGTAGAGGCACCACCTCAGGAGATTAGGACTCGCCCAATGCCTAGGGGCCGTAGCTGTGCACCCAATAGTGCAACAGTAGAGAGCAGGACGGGGGACACACAGGCTGTCACAGTCACGTTCAGCCAACTCACTGTCAGCACCCCACCTAGGCAGCCACCTAGTTTCTAGAGGAGTAGAGTACTAATTATAGCTTACTATATAATAGCTACATTAGCAGAATAACGTAGGGCAGTCGCTTGGTTGATTGCTTGTGGGCATGTGCATGGCATTTTCCTCCTTCTTCCTCTCTCCTTCCTTCCTTCTCTTGTGGATGTGGTACTGGTAAACATGCCGCGGGGTAAAAAGAAGGTACGCGGCACGACTAGGAGTCATTCCGAGGAGGGAGGTGCAGACTTGGATAGGCAGGGCAGCCCAGAGTACCAAGTACAGGAGGTATCACAACAGGGCTCGTCCTACCAGCAAGGCAGTCCTGTAGGTCACCCAGGTGAGCTGGCTAGTACCTCCCGTGAGCCGCGAAGGCCACGAGGAGCGGATAGGATGGATAATAGGGAGGAATACCAGCCGCAGCGAATGCAGGCTGAGTATAACCAGCTGATGGAACGGGCAGGTGATGAGACCCGGCCCAGATCGAATCCCACGAGTGCAGCCCAGCACCAGTCAGTGCAGCCGCAGCAACGCCCGCCCGGGCAGCCGCAGCAGCACCCAGTGCAGTCCCCACAGCAGCATTCGGAACAGCAACAGCCGTTGCCGCAGCAGTGGCAGCAGCAGCCAGTACAGCAGCAGCAGCCACCGCCGCCGCAGCAGCAACAGTGGCAGCAGCCGCAGCAGCTTCCGCCGTTGCAGCAGCAGCAGCAGCCGCTAAGCCAGCCGACCGGGTCGCAGATGTTTGGTCCGCTTAGTCAGAACGCGACCTATTATCACGCGCAACGTGCCCAACGATTACAACATCCCTGGGCGAGCGGTCGACGGGTTTCTTTTGGCAGTGACCTGCAGTCCAATGCGACATCGCTGTGGACCCAGGACGAGGCTAGGGTTCCACCGCCGGTATACGATGAGGCTGGGCCCGCGTCGTCCCATCCGGCGCGCAATGTCCCAGCAGCCGGACCTGCGCGGCCGAGCGTGTCGCATGGCAATAACCTCAACTTGAGTCGCATGGCACCCAGTGATCCTGGCTACGCGCATCCCTCGTCTGTCTGGCTACAACGCAGCGCGACTAGGTCAGCGCCTGCATCGGCAGATGACTCGTTGTCGATCTTTAATGTTCCGCCGTATCGCGCAGTGGGCGGACCTCGGGCCGACGCGTTTAAGGCGCCGCCCATGCCTGACTTTAAACCAGTGCCCAAGCTGCGCGCGACTATGAACCCTCGCGAGATCGACGAATGGACGCGTATGTGGGTACAGATCTACTGGGCGTGGTGCAACCACAATGGGTGGGAGCTAGCTACCGAGGTTCTTATCTCCTACGTCGTCACCAACTGCATGGATCCCTCAGTGGTCGGCATACTCAACTGTGAGAGTGTCGCGTCGCGCTTGTACCCTCGCACAGTAGAGGAGCTACTAGAGCGCATTGAGCGCAAGCTGGTGCCCCCTGACTGGAAGCTCCACGAGCGTCTGGCTTTTTCCAAGCTACGCCAAGGCACCACACCGTTCCGCGAGTTTCTGACAGAGTTTGAAGCATTCTCGGCTCGCCTTGAGGACTTGACCTGGACCGAATATAGGGCGCGGTTCATTGAGGCGCTGAGTCCGGAACTCCTAGATGAGGTGCTAAAGCGCTTTGCTGAGATACCGTGGGAGCAGTGGGATGTGATCGAGATCCAGCAGTACCTTCTAAAGGTGTCAGATGTGCTCGCACGCCGCCGCGCAGCGGTCACCTATCGGCATGCTGGTGCTGCACCGCGTCGCGTCCACTTCACTACGGTGGACCAAGATGGGTCCTCTGAGGACATTATCGACCACGAGCAGGAGGACGGCGACTATGAAGCGCCCCAGGTCAATGCAATCGATGCGTCCAAGGCGCGATGCTTCCGGTGCGGCGAGGTCGGTCATCTCAAGAAGGACTGCACGCGACCACCACGGGATCGCGATCGTGGCGACGAGCAGACGTCACCCCGTTTCTCCGGGCCTGCCTTCGGTAAGCGCCCGGAACAAGCACGGCGCCCAGACCGGCCTCGCAACGCGGGCGAGCGCGCAGCCAAGTTGCAGGACGCCCGGCAGCGTCCCACGCAGCACCAGACGCCCCGCGCTACGGGTCCTTCGTTCCAGCGGGTGAACCGCGAGTTGAATGAGTTGTTCTCACAGCAACAGGACTCGGGTAATGGCGCCTCGGGGGTTATGGATGGCAAGGCGGTCGCCGGCTATGGGCATGGCGACGAGGAGGATGAGGTAGAGGGGGAAGAGTGGACCGGGCGGTCGAACGAGGCGGTCTCCCGGCCCTCCGTTCCTCGTGCGTAGTGTCCCTGCCTACACGGATAGAGGTAGATGTAGGACAGGTAGATAAGATAGCGCAAGTCAATAACGTCGGGCAGATAGACAGCTTAGATAAGGACACCCCGTTGGTAGCGAATACCAGCGCGGGCGCAGAATCAGTCGTTACAGTAGATAGTCGCACCCCGCTTGTAGCGAATACAAGTGCGGATGCATCCTTGGGCGAGACTTCTGCCCAAGCACGCAGCCGGCCACGGGTAGCGCAGCGAGCTCCGACCAGCCTACGCGCGCAACTCCGGCTGGTACCCGCAACTTGCTCCTGTTTAGGGGAGGTCTGGCTGTACCGGGATCAGCATTAGACCCCTACCTCAAGGACAAGACCGTCATGGACGTGCAGTTCATGGTGGACACGGGTGCGTCTACGTCGTTCATCAACGAGGCATTGGCGCGTCGCGCAGGATACGACATCCGGCCACATGCGACAGTGGTGAATGTGACCTATTCAGATGGTCGCAAGAGCCCCTCGCCTGGTCGGGTTGATATCAAGGCTGTGATTCAAGGCATCCCTGTGGAGCTCACAGCCACGGTCGCACCGCTGGGAGCTGCCGACATCATCATCGGCATCGACTGGCTGGACGCGCAGGATGTGGACATTAGCATTCGGCGTCGCGTGGTGTGGTTCCCTGACGGTTCCTTTTGGAGCCCTGTCAGCGAATACCAAGTGCAGGGCCCCGACGTGCATAACATCACGCACGAGCGGGAAGTCACCCAGCCCCGCAACGCCTCGCAGATCCTCATGAGCCTCAAGTCACTGGAGAGTAAGCTGCGTCGAGGCAAGGAGTACTACATGTACCGTCTTGACCTCTCCAACATAGAGGTTCTCCTTAATGAGATCGGCGTGGGGTTTACACCCGAGGAGACGGAGCGTTATAACGCGGTTCTAGCGCGACGGGAGAAGCTCTTTGACGAAAGCAAGCAGGAGTTTCCCCCGCACCGCTCAGTGCTCCACCGCATCCAGGTGAAGGAGGGCTATGGTCCCACGTCCTCCCCCATGTACCGCATGGGTCCAGTTGAGCTGGTGGAGCTGAAGAAGATCTTGATGGCGCTCTTGGAGCGGGGTCTCATCGAGCCTAGCAATAGCCCCTTCTCGGCTGGTGTGCTACTGGTCCCTAAGCCTGGGGGCAAGTGGCGGCTCGTCACGGACTACCGGAAGCTCAATGCTATCACGGTAAAGTCCAAGTACCCCCTTCCGCGCATCGACGATATCTTCAACCGCGTCCAAGGAGCCACGTGCTTTACAGTCCTAGACTGCGCGGATGGCTTCTGGCAGCTTCGCATCGCCCCGGAGGATTGTCACAAGACGGCGTTCAACACGCCCTTTGGGCATTACCAGTTTCGGGTGGCCGCGATGGGTTTGTGCAATTCCCCCGCGAGCTTCCAGATGCTCATGAACGACATCCTCCGCCCTGTCATGGGAACCGCGCATCTTCCGCAGGTTTCCCGTGACCTCAAGGACCCCAACAGGGGCGTGAAGCCCCCGTGGTCCTACAAGCGCACATGCGCTCTCGCGTACCTGGACGACATCCTCGTGTACTCCAAGACTTTCGAGGATCACTTAGAGGACGTCGACACAGTGTTGCGCATTATGGAAGAGGAGCATCTTTCGGTCCGCAAGGCCAAGGTCCGCGCTGGACGCAGCGTGCCCTTTTTGGGTCACACCCTCTCTGCCGCTGGCGTCGCGACGGACCCCGCAAAGATTGCTTCCATCCAACAGTGGCCGACCCCGACCGACGTCAAGGGTGTGCGCAGCTTTTTGGGTATCGCGTCATACTACCGACGCTTTATCCCCCGCTTCGCGACAATAGCTGCCCCCATCAACGCCCTCCTCAAGAAGGGTGTTCCCTTTGTCTGGTCGGAACCGTGCCAGCAGGCCTTCGAGGCCCTCAAGCACAGCTTGACCACAGCACCCGTGCTCGCTATCCCGGATCCGTCAAGGCCCTTTGTGGTGGCCACGGACGCGAGCAAGGTTGCGATTGGCGGCGTCCTCCTGCAGGACCAGGGTCAGGGGTTACAGCCGGTTGAGTATATCTCCCGCACCATGATCCCCGCCGAGCGTAACTACCCGGTGCATCAGCAGGAGCTTCTTGCTGTGGTCTACTGCTGTCACACTTGGCGCCATCATCTTCTCGGGGCTCAGTTTGACGTTGCGATTAGCGAGCAGGGGGACCTTGATCCCCACCGGCTGATCATCCACACGGACCATCGGCCCCTCACGCATCTGCTCGCCCAACCTAACTTGACGCCCCGTCAGGCGCGGTGGATGGAGTACTTGTCTCAGTTTGCCCCTTTCAAAATTCAGTACGTGAAGGGTGCAGAGAATGTGGTCCCGGACGCCCTTTCTCGGCGGGCGGACTACGCAGATTTTTATGAGACTATGGACGTACTTCACACCACATGTGGCTCCGCGCAGGAGCCTGGCTCGCCTTGTGGCGACCCAGGGTCGCCGCACAGTCGCTATCTGTTCCACACCGGTCGCACGACCCAGGACGACCTGTCTCCCGACTGGGAGGCCGCGCGCGAGGACGTGCGCGCCCCCGGGGAAAGGGAGGGGTCCCGGTCACGAGTGCCACTCAGCCACGTGGTACCGGCTCAGGGAATTTTTCACCTGCAGCGCATCGGGCCCCCTACCATTTTTTCGGAGTACGTGCACCAAACCCTTGAGGAGGAGGCGGACACGTACACGATCACTTCTGTCCTGGAGACGTTGATTAGTCGGTTCACTGTCACGGAGCCCGCGGCCTTAGAGGCAATCAGGTCGCACCCCAAGCAGATGGGCAAGCTCCCGTGCAAGTTCCAGGACGGGCGACTCTATGTCATGGTGAGGCCAGACTGCTGGCGCCTGTACGTCCCGGAGATATGTCGAGCGGCTCTGCTCCATGAGCTCCATGACTCTCTCGCCGGTGGCCACCAAGGGATCCACCGCTTGCTGCCACGGGCCAGAAAGAACTTCTATTGGCCAGGCATGCGAGAGTACATTGAGACGTACGTGCGCGAGTGTCCATCATGTCAGATCATGAAGTCCCGCAATACGGGCTCACAGGCGGTCCCCCAGACCCTACCAGACCCGATGGGCCCTTGGGATTCCCTGATGATGGATTTTGTTGGCCCCTTCCGGAAGACCAAGAATGGCAACAGCATGATTCTGGTTTTCCTGGACCGTTTGACGCGCATGTGTCACCTGGCACCATGTCCGGCCGAGCTCACGGCCGAGGCTTGCGCTAAGCTATACCTTCACCACGTGTTCAGGTACCACGGACTCAGCCGGCAATTCATATCGGACCGAGACAAGCTGTTCACGGCCCGCTTCTGGCAGGAGTTCTTTGAATGCCTGGGCACCAAGGTGTCGCTGGGGACAGCATATCACAGCTCGTCCTCCCACCTGGTGGAGAGGCTGAACCGCACAGTGCAAGAGACCATGCGCCACTACACCGACGCGGTGGGAAGCAACTGGGAAGAGTTCTTGGGTTTGGTGGAGTTCTCCCTGAATAACGCCCCCCAGGCAGCTCATGGCTTCACACCATTCTTCCTCAACACGGGCAGGCATCCGCTCACGCCGACTGACCTTCTCACAAGCCCAGCCTTAGCTGAAAAGTCGGTCCGGCGAGACACCCTCGAAGGGGTGGAGAGGCTGCTGGTCCAGATGCGCCAGGCCCATGACAGTGCGGTCAAGGGCTACCGGGCCGCCGCAGAGCGCTACATGGCGAGGACTGCTGGCCGCCTAGATGCGCGCACGCCGGCCATCGAGGTGGGCGACTGGGTACTGGTGGAAGGCCCCCGCCTAGGACGTTTCTCTGAGAAGGTAGAGGGTGAGCTCAAGACAAAGCTCCGTCCTATGTTCCTGGGGCCACACAAGGTTCTGGAGAAGCTCGGAGATGTGATGTTCAAGGTGGACATCCCGAGCTCCTGGAACACTTCCTCCAACTTCCATCGAGACCAGCTCACGTTATACCACCAGAACTCCATCCAAGGTCGGCTCAACCCGCCGGCCCCTGTCGAGTACAACCCCGAGACTGGAGAACAGGAAGACGAGGTGGCCGAGATCGTGGACCACCGGGACATCAAGCGTGGGAGAGGTAGACAGCGACAGTATCGCGTACGGTGGCGTTTTGCTCAGCATGATTACGAGGATTCGTGGCGAACCGAGAATGAGCTAGAAGGGTGTGAACGTCTGCTTCGCGAGTATAAGGCCCAGCATGCCCTCCACTAGGCTACCGCGAAGGTAGTAGTGGTGGGGGCGCTATGACAACGGTCTTGATCACGTGTAGCCAGGATGCGGCGAAGGCACTTGTGTTATTCACGTCGATGTGTACGCACCATCGTAGTAATTGGGTCGACAAGCATCCCCAACGCCATGTGCAAGCAGGGCTGACTCGGCGAACGGGCGGTTCTGTCACACCTGTGGTGACACCGATCTAGCAACAGGACGGTGATGCCGTGCGAACCATTCGGACTCAGGGCACGGGCGGAATGACGGTTCTTGTCGGGACGGGACTGACCCGGCGAACGGGCGGCTCGACCGACCTGACTAAGCTCGATTCCGAGGATATTGAGCGCAACCGGAAACGGCCCCAAGTGGAACCGGATGCCCCGCGAGAAGTTAGACGTCGCGCATGTACGAACGAGGTGTCGGCGGGCAGCGTCTCCGCGGATTCCCAGAGTCCGCGCCGAGAAGCGCGAACTTACTCCGAGCGGGTGGCCCGCGTGGAGACGTCCCGCGCCCATATACCAGAGAGGCGTGGCCCGATACCAGCGGTGGGCTTTATATCTCCTGCGCAAGGGTCTTTGATCGTACAGGCGGTGGCTCGACCGGCGCCATGGACGGTGGGCGCTTACGTCAGCGCGTTTCCCGGCCCACAGCGAGTATGCCCCTTACGTGAGTTTCGGGGTGTTCCCGTCTACATTGAACTCCCACCACCGCCGTTCGTGGCCGTCGACAGCGCGGGCTATCATCGACCGCAACCGCTGCATGCACTTTGAGGCAGGAACTCATGCGTATGTGGAGCGATCAGGCTCCATGCGCGAGCTAGTCTGCTTCGACTTGCACCCAGGGAGGGCGGCCCCGCGACCCCAGGACTGCCTAGAATCGACGCCAGAGGGTTCTGGTACGCGTTGCGGCCCCAAGCGGGAGATGCCAAAATACATGGTAGATGGTAAACCTCGAAAGGTTGACTGTCCCAAGTATGCTCCGTGCGAGGGAGAGGCATTCCTCGACTGGGTTGTGCCCAACTTTGTGAGGGCTCCGGGCTTTCGCTTCAACGCTCTCCAGGTGCGCGTCGTAGTGTTGACCATGGCGGGAGGTTTCTTTGCGGAGCATGGATGTGGGGTTATTGATTGGAACGCGGGCACAATCATGTTCACGCACCCGCAATACCTGGCCGCATTCATGTCGTACTGGCCCACCGGGACGTGGGTAGACCTCGCTCAAACGCGCACCAACGTGAACGAATACCAGCTCGCATACAATGCGGATCACCTCGCTAACCCCGGGAAGATCCTCGAGGAAATTGGTGAGCAGGGTCGCCAGGTACTCCACGAGTATCGTCAACGGAAGGCGCGGTCGGGAGGGGTGGGCCCCAGCATTGGAGGAATGTGAGGGTCGCGACCTCCTCATGGATGGATTGCAACGGGATTGGCGACAGCATACCATCGGCTATCAAGGAATTGTCTTTGTGTGGCAACGCCGGGGAGAATTGGCTTTACTAACCCGCTGGCGAACAGGGGTTGGGACATAGTATCCCCATGGCCGATTTTGTACTATTGTTCTCTATATAGCTGACCGCCCAGCCTGGGCAATGGTCGCTTTTGTGTGTTGCTTGTTTTGCTTGCAAGAGCTTCTTTTTTTCTTGTTTGTTTGTTTGTGTTAATTGTCTTGTTGCGTGCGCCCCAAGCCGGGACGATATAGCTATCGTCCCCTGGGGAAGGGAGGAGTGTTACGGCCCAGACCTTTGTATGGGCGTAACAATGCCTTCAATAAATAAGTCGAAAGTCATTTGTTATTCGTTTGGGACTTTCGATAGCTCGCTTTCATAGTCCGCCGGACTATAGGACTCAATTCGGGACTTATCTGGGAATTTGTCCTAAGTTCGGGACTTTGTGTGTTTATTTGGTACTTTGTGTGTTCCGGACCAGTTATTTTAGGCCTAGCCAGAAGTAGGGGATCTTCTAGGGGCCGGACCGGCCCTAGACGTCATACAGAACCTATTGGGGCTTGACGGCAGTATCTGGAAGATCGGCGCGCATGTCGGCGCGCCTGCACACCAACTTGCCAGCTTGGTAGCGCAGCTAGGTGAAATTGGTCTGTGGACGATGGACTCTCTCTCTTTGGTTTGATGATTAATGAAACGAGTGTTGACGACTCTCTCAGACCAGGGGGCACTAATCCGGATGTCATTTGCCTCATGACATGCCGTGTTATATAGCTAGATTAATTAATCAGGCTATAAGGCCTAGCTGAGGATAAACCGCTGCTCAGTTAGTCAATTTACTGCGATCTTTGCTTGCTATCGCGGTACGCGGATGCGCGGCTATGCTGGCTTATTAAACTGCACCTTATACTAGATTAGATCTTTCGCACCGTCCGGCTCGGGATGTAACATCCATCCATCCATCCATCCATCCATCCATCCATCCATCCATCCATCCATCCATCCATCCATCCATCCATCCATCCATCCATCCATCCATCCATCCATCCATCCATCCATCCATCCATCCATCCATCCATCCATCCATCCATCCATCCATCCATCCATCCATCCATCCATCCATCCATCCATCCATCCATCCATCCATGCATCCATCCATCCATCCATCCATCCATCCATCCATCCATCCATCCATCCATCCATCCATCCATCCATCCATCCATCCATCCATCCATCCATCCATCCATCCATCCATCCATCCATCCATCCATCCATCCATCCATCCATCCATCCATCCATCCATCCATCCATCCATCCATCCATCCATCCATCCATCCATCCATCCATCCATCCATCCATCCATCCATCCATCCATCCATCCATCCATCCATCCATCCATCCATCCATCCATCCATCCATCCATCCATCCATCCATCCATCCATCCATCCATCCATCCATCCATCCATCCATCCATCCATCCATCCATCCATCCATCCATCCATCCATCCATCCATCCATCCATCCATCCATCCATCCATCCATCCATCCATCCATCCATCCATCCATCCATCCATCCATCCATCCATCCATCCATCCATCCATCCATCCATCCATCCATCCATCCATCCATCCATCCATCCATCCATCCATCCATCCATCCATCCATCCATCCATCCATCCATCCATCCATCCATCCATCCATCCATCCATCCATCCATCTATCCATCCATCGGGGTTAATGCTCCGTGACTCCCCAACGGCAGCACGAGTCTAATTAATTAACCCATAGTCCGAAAAGTGTATGTGATCGCATACACTTTGACTTAACGTAATTAAGGGGTCCGGACGGACCGGAATTATTTCGCGCCAAAAAATTCGCGCCGGTACCCGGCACGTGAAATTGTGGTGCACGATGCGCGTAACCCTTGCGCCAAGTTGGCCATGGCGACGTGCGTTAGGTATGTAATAAATGCAGTAATATGGCAATAAGACCGCAGAAAATTATGCAGATGCGTCAAATCAAAGTTTCATCATGATCTTGCGTAGCCGAAGATGCATTATTGACGAGATCGATGCCATTTTTCATCCGCGTTTGCGAGGGGGTCTGGCCCGGAAATCTTGCCGCAACGAATAAGCAGCAATACATGCCTACAGCGATAATTACAAAGGTTCTTAGTCCCTAGCGATGCAGAAAGCAACGTTCATTAACGGGGAGATTGAAAATGTTAAAGAACCTTTTATTTTATTACTTTTCCTCGTCATTTTCGGAAAGAAAACGCCAGGTCCTGCTTTATGCGCTGTCAACCCGTCCATGGGTGGCTGGCATTTCTTGCGCGCCTTGTCAGGAAAGATAGCATGCCATTGTACGTCTATTATCCAGTGGTTACCCCCGAAGTCTATTGCGTTTAATTAGAAATCCCTTTATTCTAAGCTTTCAGCACGGTTTCCTGGAAGGGTGCGTTGTTTTGTTCGCCGCTTGCTGCATGCACGTCTCTAGTTTTCCGGCAGCTTTCAACCGATTCGCTTACGTTATGCGTGGCAAGCTCTGAAATCCTGTCTAGGATTGGGTAATATCAAGGTAAGCTGCTACGTTAATGTAATGATATATGGAAGGATTTGGATGGCAGAGTGCTTATATTGCATATTCAACACGTACCCCGGCATGCCTCGAGGGCGGCATGCAACAAGCTGGCGAGCATATGAACCGTGCGTCTCAACGTGCTGGGAAACAAGGTGGCTATACTTCTCTTGCTGGCCATGCTTTGTATATGTGTAAGCTATGCTTACGTGTGTGTTCTCTTTAGATTTGTGGATCACAGCCACTATGCATCACAATCAATGTGCTCTCAAGGATGCTAGCCATGCTTATGAGGATGGCTGCAAGCCATTTCTCTTATGGCTTTGCTGTATTTCGTGTTTGCGCTTACAGTTCTGTTTTGTTGGTTGGTTTTTGAACGGGGTGATGTGAACCTGCAGGGTTAGAACATTGTGTTATTATTGCTGGTTGATTGAGGCATCATCCTCTACTCTAAGTCAGCATAGCACGTGTATATGAGCATGCTGTTTATGCACCTTATTGTTGAGCATGGTTTACAACCATGGTGAGGTGTGGGGTGTGGCTAGCATGTACGAGTCACCCATCTAATCCCACATGTTTCTGTTGCTATTGAACGTTGCTTGGGCCTCTAAACATTTCTGTTATTACCAATGAAGATTGCCAACTATGCTACCATAGTGTGGTGCTGCATGCTATGAATGACCTCTCTAGTACTCAAGGCTCATGCTCAGCTTGATCCTGCATTTGGTGGCTGTTTGTATAACTCAATTGGCAGCCGTACGCGCGCGTCTATGTTAGGATTCTGATGATTTGTGGTGGGCAGGTGATGAAAAGGGTTATGTTTGAGCTCATGCCAGTCTACACTAGGTTTGAGGGGTGGCAGTTGAGGACACTAGTTTATGCCATCAGTCTAGCTCAGAATGACCTGAATTTTGATTCCAAGATAGTTTGCATGATAAATAACTTGCTGGCACCTTGTTTGCCCCACTTGGTGGTGGGCAAGGTTGTGATTGGTGCAGTCATTTGGCATAAAACCGTATTTTCGTGCATTTTTTTTTCATACAAAAGTGATGGCTGTTCACGTACGTGGTCAGAATGAGCTGAAAATTGGTCCCATTGATATTCCCACCCTGTGGAAGTTATCTTTATCTCCCTGGGCCCAACCCATGCGTATTTGATTTGATTTTTTTTTTTTAGTCACAAAAAAGACGTATTTTTCGGTAAACTGCATAAGTATGCCCAGACGTGCGATTTTGGTGCTGCAAATTAGCTCCATTCTTTGGTCTGGGTGGGGATTTGACTGGAATATATGGTGTTTGGTACACAAGTGTGGGGGGGTTGTCCTATAGGGGGTCCGTGCTTTTAGGGGGTGTGCGCGCCAAAAAAAGCTCCCTGCACATGTATTGTGATGGGCCTTGAACTCAAAAAGTAGCCAGATGCATGCCCAAGGGTCATATTTATGGTCCCCCATCATAATTTGCATTGCCAGCATGGGTATTGAGTGCAAAACATGTGTATTCAATTTGGGGGGGGGCAGGTCCGTCCGGACCCCTAAACCACGTAATTCCCGGAGCGCCGCGCCACCCGTGACGGAGGGAAGTTGTCCGGTGGGTCTGGGAACACTTACGGACGAAGGGGGTGCATAGGTTTGGGGGGGTTAGGCCCGGTCTATACGGACTTTTGATAAAACCTGAGCCGGTCATTTTTTAGAAAGATACCTGGTCCGAAGGTTCCGGGCCAGTCTACACGAAAAACGGACTAAAAGCCAAAGACCAGTACTCCCGCCAAGAAACATACACGTGTCAGTTCGGTAGAGGGGCGCCCATCCAGCCTGACTACGTGATCAAAGAACCCAACTGCGGCGGAACTGGAAAGTAGCGGTCATGGCGGAACCCGAAGGGGCAGATGGGCCACTTTTGCCTGAATCTACTGTTTGCAGTTGCGGACAGAATCATGCCAAAGGGCCGAGGTGGACCATGGATCAGACAGGGCGCCTAGCACATTGCATTTGCGACGAAAGCATCAGGCCAGAGTGGTCCCATTATGCTGCGGGTAGCGACCGGGAAACTCTAGATGACAAGGACGAAAGGCCCCAGTTTTTTGATGCGCTTGCTAACCTCTTCTGCGACACCTCCTTTCAACCAAAAGCCGAGCAGTTTTCTGAATGCGGCATGAAGCTGCCAATTGACCCTTCTAAGCCACAGCACACGGCAGGCAGAACAGCCAAGTACATAAAGGATAAGTACAACGAAATCCGTTCCGAGGTCAGTGTCGCTGCTTCTAACTACGAGAGGAGCGGGCAGAACAACCCGAACAGGGCCGACTACGTGAACAACAATGGAGTGCTGTATTTCTGGCTCTACCTGGTCAAGTATGGCATGATGGAAGCCGTCCTGCGGACCGTCGACGGGGAGGTGGCGTTTGAGGATGCCGTCGGAGGCGTCAGCGGGTCGACCAAGCCAGCTTGTAAGTGCCCTCTGACAATATTTCCCTGCATTTCCCTGCATTCAAAGTGTAACTTTGCACCAACAGTGAGTTTTTTCCAGCTAGACTACTGGCGTGTCCTATCTTGTGCTATTTGCGTGTGATTGGGCTTGCCCGGGTTGTGCTAATATTCTGCATGTGTGTGCGTGTGCGTGTGCGTGTGCGTGTGCGTGTGTGTGTGCGTGTGCGTGTGCGTGTGCGTGTGCGTGTGTGTGTGCGTGTGCGTGTGCGTGTGCGTGTGCGTGTGCGTGTGCGTGTGCGTGTGCGTGTGCGTGTGCGTGTGCGTGTGCGTGTGCGTGTGCGTGTGCGTGTGCGTGTGCGTGTGCGTGTGCGTGTGCGTGTGCGTGTGCGTGTGCGTGTGCGTGTGCGTGTGCGTGTGCGTGTGCGTGTGCGTGTGCGTGTGCGTAATGAACTCATCAAGCAGCCAAGAAGGCCATTAGGGGGTTGAAGAGATTTATCAACCCGGGGAGCGCATCTGGAACCTCAAACAACCCGGTGAAGGTTGAGGACACACCTGCTACGGATGGTGGACAAGATGCTGCAGGGTCATACTTTGCAGCAAAGGAGAAGATGCTTGCCCGGGAGCAAGCAAAGCTAGCTGCGGCAGATGTTGAGACCGCAGCGAAGTCCGCAGCGGAGGCTAAGAAAATCAAAATTGAGATCCTGAACGACACATTAGAGAAATGGTCATGTGAGCCTGACATTGCTGCCATGGCACGCAAGAAGCTTTTGGAGACGCTTGAGTCTCTCTAATGCACTCATGTGGCATGACGCACATGATGTTTGTCATATAGCAAATTGGTCATGGCTAGGCCACCATCACATGGGTTTGCAGTTAAATGTTTGCATTTCAATGCTGTGCAGTTTCAACTAATTGATTTTGGTATTACACGCGGTCCCGAATGGGAGACATGTAGCAGTAGACCCTCAATAGATTCTCAATAGACCCTTTGATGCACAATGAAGAATCCTATACTATATAATTGATTTTGGGGGCAACTTAGCCCATTACTGATGTGGCGTCGCCGATGGGAAGCATTGAAATAGATATATTAAGTGAGACATATATATGACGTTGGTACGCCATGCGTCCAGGCCTAGTTGTCTCACTTAATATGATAGGAGGGGAGGGGAGGGGAGGGGAGGCAAAGCAATGCAAGGCCAGGCCAGGCCAGGCCAGGCCAGGCCAGGCCAGGCCAGGCCAGGCCAGGCCAGGCCAGGCCAGGCCAGGCCAGGCCAGGCAAAGCAAGGCAAAGCAAAGCAAAGCAAAGCAAAGCAAAGCAAAGCAAAGCAAAGCAAAGCAAAGCAAAGCAAAGCAAAGCAAAGCAAAGCAAAGCAAAGCAAAGCAAAGCAAAGCAAAGCAAAGCAAAGCAAAGCAAAGCAAAGCAAAGCAAAGCAAAGCAAAGCAAAGCAAAGCAAAGCAAAGCAAAGCAAAGCAAAGCAAAGCAAAGCAAAGCAAAGCAAAGCAAAGCAAAGCAAAGCAAAGCAAAGCAAAGCAAAGCAAAGCAAAGCAAAGCAAAGCAAAGCAAAGCAAAGCAAAGCAAAGCAAAGCAAAGCAAAGCAAAGCAAAGCAAAGCAAAGCAAAGCAAAGCAAAGCAAAGCAAAGCAAAGCAAAGCAAAGCAAAGCAAAGCAAAGCAAAGCAAAGCAAAGCAAAGCAAAGCAAAGCAAAGCAAAGCAAAGCAAAGCAAAGCAAAGCAAAGCAAAGCAAAGCAAAGCAAAGCAAAGCAAAGCAAAGCAAAGCAAAGCAAAGCAAAGCAAAGCAAAGCAAAGCAAAGCAAAGCAAAGCAAAGCAAAGCAAAGCAAAGCAAAGCAAAGCAAAGCAAAGCAAAGCAAAGCAAAGCAAAGCAAAGCAAAGCAAAGCAAAGCAAAGCAAAGCAAAGCAAAGCAAAGCAAAGCAAAGCAAAGCAAAGCAAAGCAAAGCAAAGCAAAGCAAAGCAAAGCAAAGCAAAGCAAAGCAAAGCAAAGCAAAGCAAAGCAAAGCAAAGCAAAGCAAAGCAAAGCAAAGCAAAGCAAAGCAAAGCAAAGCAAAGCAAAGCAAAGCAAAGCAAAGCAAAGCAAAGCAAAGCAAAGCAAAGCAAAGCAAAGCAAAGCAAAGCAAAGCAAAGCAAAGCAAAGCAAAGCAAAGCAAAGCAAAGCAAAGCAAAGCAAAGCAAAGCAAAGCAAAGCAAAGCAAAGCAAAGCAAGGCAAGGCAAGGCAAGGCAAGGCAAGGCAAGGCAAGGCAAGGCAAGGCAAGGCAAAGCAAAGCAAAGCAAAGCAAAGCAAAGCAAAGCAAAGCAAAGCAAAGCAAAGCAAAGCAAAGCAAAGCAAAGCAAAGCAAAGCAAAGCAAAGCAAAGCAAAGCAAAGCAAAGCAAAGCAAAGCAAAGCAAAGCAAAGCAAAGCCCAGCGAAGCAAAGCAAAGCAAAGCAAAGCAAAGCAAAGCAAAGCAAATGCATTTTCAACATTTTCATGCACCACCTTGCTTGAACTTGGATGAATAATTGTATTTATTACATTAAACATCCTTAGCTATGCTAAGTACGTCCCCACTTAGAGTGGGATGGACGCACCCAGCCCATTTCTGCTATTGAATCACGGAGGGCATCACGTGTGATGCGATCCTCCTTATAGCCACGCCTTTGAGTAGCGCCCACACCGCCTAATGCACAACTATCTTGAAAATGTGGCAAAGGCCAATCCCCCTTCCTTTGATCAAGGATGGGATCTACCTCCGCTCGGATAAACCTATCATCAATGCACCAATTATGCACACGCATAAGTGCACCTATTAGCCGTGAAGCATGCCTCATGCAACTGGCACGTTAATGCACGATGAAGGATGCCAAAGCGTGCGACAAAAATCCCAAACGCACGTTCTATGGTCTGCCTGCAAAGGGAAATGTAGTAATTACAGGCATCTTCTTGCACAGGCAAACCCCTTCCAGGATAAGGGGTGATCAACCAGGGTTTGATGACGTATGCTTCATCTCCAACTAAAAAAAAACCGTCAGGCAAGCCCCTTTCTATTAACGCCTTGTACAAAGAAGAACATTGGAAGGCGGTGCTATCATGGGTACTGCCTGTGCACTTCATCGACCCATACAAAAACTTGCAATTGGAATCACAGACGGCTTCCAAAACGAGTGCAAAAAACCCTTTGCGATTGTAATAATGCATTGGATTGACTACATCCCTCTGTGATGGCTTATCTATTTCGATGGCAATGCCATCGATGGCACCAACACATCCTTCAACAACTCCTCTGGTCGTTCTGTTGAAGCCGTTTGCCAAACTTGACAAGTCGCCTCCGTCATCCGTGGTCGGGAAGTCCAGGTGATAGTTCTCGTTGATAAAATCCACGACTTCCCAGACAGCTTTGTAGAAAGTCGCCTTGTGGAGGCCATGTACGTCCATGATGTCGATGTGCCTGCACACGTTACAACCAGCATAAACAGGGTATCAATGCGCCTGACCTGTCCTTTCCAAATGCCTACTGAATGGACCGTAGCGTGCTTAATTGATGAACGCAATAAATTTACCTGCCACCTGCAGCCCATCGCAGAAACGCTCCGAGCTTCATTTCGCAGGTAACCGGTGTTCCACTGCTGTTTGCCGCCTTCACATGGTTTGGTTCCAAGCCGCATTCCCGCATTCTCTCAGCAACCGCCCGAAACCTGTCTTTGGTAATCTTGTAGCGCATCCTGAACTCGCTTTCGTTCATGCCATCTAGCTGCATAGCAAGGTTAAGTCGCTTGCGTTTTTCGTTTTTCACTCGTGGCAAGCCGGCTCGACTCACGTAGGGACTGAACACATGTACCACACCCGGAGAAGTGTACCTTGCCTGCTTTCCTGGACGTGTAGACATCATGGCCAAATCTTGCCAATCTTCTATGTCCTCCTTGTCAATCTTGTCCTCAACTGACTTTCGCAACAGGTGCGACTGGAGAGACATTTTTTTTTCTTAGTTCGTGAGTGATATGGCGAAATCGGTGTGCAATCGGAGAAAGTTGCGGCGATGGCTGCCTTGGGCGTTGAGCTCCGCTCACGTCGCTGGCAGGCGTTGCTGGCAGGCCTCTGACTTTCCCGCCCTTTTTCTTCTAATCTTGCGATCCTGGCGAGAATAAAATTTTAACAGGCCCTTCTGGAGGTGCATGGCATTTAACTAAAAGTGGCCCGTTTTAGTTAAAAACGACGAGGCTTGGGGACCGTTGATGCAAAACCCCCATCGATCTTACCGTCCGTTCTCTCCCGCCAGTTTTATCAAAAGTCCGTATAGACCGGGCCTTATTCGCCATAGCTTGGTAATTACAACGTGCATTGAGAAAGTATCACGTGACTTTGGCGGGAAATTTTCACTCGCGCGCGCGCGTTACGAGATATGGCTGCCAACGTGCCGTTATCAGGGAAATTTGCGTCTCGCGGCTAGAAACGGTTTAGAATGTTGCTCAGAATGATGATGCGTGATTTTCGTAGGTCAGGCATGGCCAGATTTTTAGGATTGGGAAAATACAGGTAGGAAAATACTGCCTTCTTGGTCGTCAGTGCCAGACAAGTCATCGCCTATCATATGTCGATTTTCTCCTTATGGCCGGGCAGTCTGCGCCAGCCCGAGCATCCAGGTTGGCTACGGGATGTCCCCTGCAGCATTTGCTGCGAATGCGGACGCATTTATATGTCATCTTTGAACGAAACATCAACCTGGTAATCATAAAGGATGCATGCATGATGCGGCTAATAATGGCGGCCTATGCCCGTAGAGCCACGGTATCTGTGAGTTATGGTGGTCCCGGCCAGCGGACCCCGGGCAGGACATGAACGAGCTGGGTACGACAACGTATTTGCGTGTTGTTTGCAGCGGAATTCGTCTCCCATGCATTATATATGACGATTTTATCTTTGCATATTTCATCAAGCTTTCATGCCTGTTGTAGAGAGTGGTTTCAGCCCTGAAAGTGCCCAGTTTATGGCATATCTTTGGAGTGTATCATTCCGTTAGTGCAGGTAGGCAACGTGTGTGTATTCCAGCACTTTTGGCAGCATTTTATAGCTTTTTATAATGCATTATTGTGTTGCATGTCATAGATAGCTGTTTACACGCGCGTAACCCACACACATATATGAGCACGTTATATAGAGGTAATGGGTTATCCGGGTGGTCTGACCCAAGGAAACCCCCATTGGACTACCCAACTAAATTGTCCAATGTTGGTATTGAGGTTCCCTACCCTCCCTGGGAAAAAAGTGGGGGGTAAACTTTTCCTTGGGGAAAAAAGATCGTCTTTTGGCCAACTTTGACTAGAGCTATCATCCAAATGCTTTGATAAAGCCATGGTATTATTGCATATTCTGAAAGCCCTTGAAGTGTAGATACTCCTAGCATCTTGGTTGGGGGTATTTGGAGTTGTGGCCTGTGAGTTATGATTTTTTTCATTTTCAGGGGTATGAAAGTGCCCAAAATGGGTCAGCGGACTATGGGTTAATTAATGCGGTCTAGATCCCTCCCAGGCCTGCATGGTGGGCCGCCAGCGATGTTGCTGCGTCAGGTCGTAGTTTTGTGATGTAGCTAGTTGTACCTTGTGCAGCTGGCGTGATCCTTGGATGTCCGTGTCAGATTACTATTAATTTCTTCAGGGTTCTTCTTCTTTTCGGGGTTTTCCTTATGTTGCATGCCAATCTCACCTCCGTAATTTATCATTCATTAATTAATTAATTATCAACATCACTCCGTTGGGAGTAGATGTAGCACATAGCCCTGAGAAGGGGCATATGGCTTTTAATACATTATAGGCTACTTCATGCAAGGGTGGGAATGTAAGCTACCCCTGCTCTAGGTGCACCAGGGCACCTGCACCCTCATGGTCTATCACGCTATGCCCGGGTAAGGGGGGAGCATGCCTGTGAGGGGGAAGATCATCATGGCTATACAAAAACCAAAGCGTGGCATCTCAGCAGAGAGCAGCTCTCTGCATGGGCACAGCATAACTAAATAAAACTAGGCATCATCTGGAGTGTGGCACATCATAGGCACACATGTACATGGTTAAATAATGCTCGTGGCTCAGCTGGTATAGTGCCTGTAGGAGGCGTACATTTACATGGCCACGGTCTATCTATTCTACACTACTACTGCTGCATTCCCCTAAGCTGGGGCGTCTGGAGTCGTGGGGGCCGCGGGGGTCGCCTGCCAGGGCTTGTGGCCGACGTAGATGGCCGCCCCCTTCCAGTACACCGGCTGCCCCGCCTTGGTCTGCCGGAGCTGGAGGTAGGTCGGCCATAGCTCCCGTCGCCGTTGTTGCTGCGCCAGGGTCAAGTCGTCGTAAATGGTGAAGAGAGTCTTCTCGAGCCGCTTGCGGCGTCGGAGAAAAGAAATCTTGTCCGCCGGGGTCTTAAAGGTGAGAAGGAGCGGGGGCGGCCCTGCCTTACCCCGCGCGCGGGGAAGGCGGTGGGCGACCAGGTCGATCTCACCATTAAGACCCATTCATCATTCTCAATGAATATATATAAAATATGGCATGAGGCCCATGTATTATATGCCATATGCCCCTTCTCTGGGCTATGTGCTACATATACTCCCAACGGAGTTATGTTCCTAATTAATCAATTTAATTTAATGAGGCCCATATTTTAAACTAGCTGTGGACATACATTTACATATTGACACCATGGGGAGACGTCCACTATTAAATTAAAATTTTAATTATAACATGACTCTGTTGGGAGATCATGTAGCCAGTAGCACGTATTCCCTTGCTTGATGGATGGAGGTGAGCGAACTGCGAAGCCGCGAAACCTAACTAAGCTAACTCTAGGCTAATCCAGATAATCCTAACTACTCTAGAAAATCCTAACTGTACTCAGCAAAGCGCCCCTTACTCCTTGGGGGGGTGCCTTGCCCACAGGGGCTGGCGTGTGGGCCTGCATGGACTATGGTCTTCCGCCTCTGCTTGTCCTGCATAGCAGTCCAAGCAAGAGAGAGGGAGGAAATGCGGTGTTCAAACTTAGCTGGGACCACTAGGTCAGCCAGCAACTGCTGTGTATAGTTCATGGCAGGTTTACCAATCTTTCTAGGAATGCGCCTTTGGGCCCAGGCTAGGTCAGGATATGCAGCCCTGACTGGCCAAGCCGCTGGGGGGCGGCCAGACCAAGGGCGATGTCTACCTGACTGGGTCGAGCACGATGTCCTACAAATGCTATCCTACGCTGCCTAATCTTGACATCAGAAATACAGGGCATACTCATCAGAATTACGGGGCAAAACCATGCCATGCCAAAATCCCTGAGCCTGTGCTGATCGACAACGTATCCTGCAATCCTTGGATCCTTTTTGAGTGAATTTGTGTACCCGTCAATGCCATACGCTCAACTGCCCCGCCCTACGCTGGCCAGCCTACCCAGGGGCCAACGCCTAGGCTGCCAGCCGAGCAAAATTGATCCCTGGGCAACACAGCATAAAAGCATCTGGTATACGTTTCTGGTCACTGGACATCCCAGATAACCCTCAGCATGTCCTCCAACACGCCTCGCTCACGGTTCTCTGCCCGCATTTCCTCGAACATGAACACGGCCGTCCGGAACATGCGGCGTGCACGCATGCAGCGCAGCAGTTCGCACGCGATGCGGCCCGATAGGAGCACAGGCACCCAGGACAGCGGCACTCGTGGCACGTGACCCTCTGGATCAAGCCCACCGATGGCATCTTCCATGCAACCACGGACGGGCCATGATGCCCTGCTGACATCGGTCACTCCAGTGGCGCGCCTCTTGATGCCCATGAGCACATTCACCACCCCCACCGCGTCCTCCACCCGCCCGCCTTGCACCAAGTGCGACACAAAGCGACCGGTTATGATGCCCATCTCTCGAAGCTGCGACGCGGCGGCATCCCTGGCGTCCGCCACGCGCGCCCCCCCGGATTGACGTGCGCCACATGTCGCATCCTCGGCGGCCCGTGTGTCATTGCTAGTATTGCTGGCACTGCCCGAGGTACCAGCCCTGGAATGATGTGTTGAAGAACTCTGTGTGGCATGCGAATGATGGCGGTGCGCCCCCCCACAACCTGCGGCCGCAGCTCCTTGAGGGCCCGCATCACCCCGTTCACCTGACGGAATGGGCGCGTCTCTACCTGCTTCTGCAGCCTCGTCAGCAGCGCTTGGCAAGGGCGTTGGCTCTGCTCCCTCCCGCGATGTGCTCCATTTGCCCCCATACTTGGTGCTGCTGCCCCCTGTAGCTACAGTAGTATGCCCAATAGAGTCATCGGGGGCGTCCCTGCTGGCACTGCCACCGATCGCCGGTCTCCCTTCCCCGCCCTGATCCACCCGTCTCGGGTCGTCGTCATCGCTTGTGCTCTCCCCCAGGCAGCGCTGGCGATCGCTCGGCGTGTCACGGTCAGCGCCGCCCCCGCCCTGGTGTGCCAGCCGCTCATGCAACCGCTCTATGGCTTGCAGACCCAAGTGGTACTGTCCGGACAACGTGTAGACAGCGAGCTGCAGCCCGAGGGAAATATTTTGAGTCAGGGCGAATTGGGAATGCCAACAGCATTTCACACCACCAAGTGGCAGCCGGTAGGATAAGCACAAGAACATCAGAGATCGATGCCATGTCATCTTGTGGAGAAAGCGGACTGCTCACGCTCCATTATGCTGCGCACCCATGCGACATAAGAGCCGGCCTGGCAATAACAACAAGGCATAGCGGGCAGGCGTGGATGGAAACGACATCCATAAGGGCAGCCCTCCACGGGATGCATGGCCAGGGTGCGGCAGACCTGTGCATGTGGGCGCACACTACCACCATGGATGCCAGCCCCACGAGAACGTGCAGCGCGTGACAGCTGGCAGGCTCATGACCCTCTACCCGCACCGCTCCAATGCGTGCTCCCGGCGCATATCACGCATGCCTTCCTCCAAAGCCACCACGCTCCACAGCCACCTCGAATTGGGGGCACTGCGAACAAGTGCCTTCCTCACAGCCAAAATCCATCACTACGGGGGCTGCGGAACCTCGGTCGATCCCCACCAGAAAGCATGGCCTGGCATCATGGCCCACAATCACATCGTCCACCAGAAAGCATGGCCTGGCATCATGGCCCACAATCACATCGTCCACCAGAAAGCATGGCCTGGCATCATGGCCCACAATCACATCGTCCACCAGAAAGCATGGCCTGGCATCATGGCCCACAATCACATCGTCCACCAGAAAGCATGGCCTGGCATCATGGCCCACAATCACATCGTCCACCAGAAAGCATGGCCTGGCATCATGGCCCACAATCACATCGTCCACCAGAAAGCATGGCCTGGCATCATGGCCCACAATCACATCGTCCACCAGAAAGCATGGCCTGGCATCATGGCCCACAATCACATCGTCCACCAGAAAGCATGGCCTGGCATCATGGCCCACAATTACATGGGTCAAGAGTTCAGAAGGTGCCAGTCACGTCCCACGCACGCAGCCAATCACGACCGAGCCAAGTGGCTTCCATAACATGGGAGAGGAGGGTCAGCCACCCACCCATGGTCACATCCACTCCCCCGCCTGCACAAGTACAACGTGCCCCTCCTTCCAAGGATCGTGTGGGCAGGGATACCATGCGTCGCATGAGAACCCCCTGAACTGATATATAACATGCATTTGTATATATAACATGACAGCTCACCGACCTACATGTATATAAGACTGCATGCATATAACACGAAAGCTCACCGCGCACGTCAGCAGCCGCAGGTCACTAGCAGACCCGAGCAGCCCGTCGCCCTCTCCCTTCACATCCAACCCCTCCTCCGCACCATCCTGGCCGCGGCTCCCCTCACCCCCTGGCTCACCACCCAGGGACGCCAGCAACCAGTCCATCGTGGCGGCATACTTGCCAGCTGCCTTCATCCGCACCGCCGGCAGTGGGTGGGGGGGCACCCATTCCATCGCCCGCGAGCCACACACATGCAGGTCAGCATGGCGCGCATCCAGAGCGGGGCCAGGGAGCAGCCCTGTCTCCGCATGATGCCGGCACTCTCCGCATGACAGACCTGCCCCATATAAATCCGCGCCACACGCCCCATCGTGGGGGACCTGCGGGGCTGCGCCGTGACTTTTGTCAGCATCTGACCTTGATGTCATATCTGGCGATGACCCACTCTCAGCCCCTACCGAGGATCCCAACGTGGTGTCGCCAGCATCAAGCCGGGTAGCCTGGCTGTTGTCTTTCCCCCTTATTCCCTGGCTCCGGCAGCCGCCACAAAGCTCTTCCTGCAGCTCCCGGGCGCAAGCGACCAGCGTGGCCTCTGCAAGCGTCGCGCGGGCGTCCGTCACGTCCGTGGCGACACCCAGCGCCGCCAAGTGTCGGCACAGCAGCCACAGATGGCCATGATGGTTACTCCCACGCTGCTCTCCTCCCGTTCGACGGTACTCACTGCTGTCGCCTGCCTTGCCCCCCTCCTGGCTGCGATCCGCGTCATAATGGCCAAACCCATCCCCACCGTCATTGCACACCCCTTTCGCATGGTACTTGCCATCGCCTGCCCGAAGGTCCACACCATAGTTGCCCACCCGGCTCCCATCACTATCGCCCCCCCCCTGGTCCCCCCCCATCATCAGACCGCTCCATTGGCTGGTGATGGCGTGGGGGGAAAGCAGTGCCAGACGCCAGCAGGCAGCCTGTCGGCTGCGCCTCATGCGCGCATCCGGCACGATGCCCCACGTGTCCGCCAGCGCGTGCAGCGCCTGGGAGGGGGGTAGGGCCATGGGGAGTTGTTGGCGCAGGGGTGGGCAGGAGGGTGGGGCATGTTTGCACAAACATTGGCACCGCCAGCCGATATACGCCTGCCTTCAGCAAGAGATCGAACATACTGTGGCACCTTACGAACCAGGCCTCGAGCCGCATGCCTGCTGTCCCGTGAAGCGCTCTGGCAATGAACCAATGATGCCAGGGGCCCGCAAGGTGCTTGCCAGCATAAAGCCACACGGGAAACATTCGTGGGCATGTGGCGCTTGCCACAGTAACTAGGCCTGAAAGGTACATGGTGTAGAGGACGTTGGAGACACGCATCACGGCGCAAGCATTATAGTTGTGCAAGCATTACGGCGCAAGCATTATTGTTGTGCAAGCATTACGGCACAAGCATTATTGTTGTGCAAGCATTATGGCGCAAGCATTATGGCGCAAGCATTATAGTGGCATTGCGGTATCCGAAGAAACTGGAGGGCGTAGAGAGGGGTCAGTGCTGGTGGCAGAATTATGCCCCTGTGGTGTGCGACAGTTGTGGTGCCGCTGTGCCAGACAGCACGCTGTCAAGTTCGCCACACCTATACAGGCGGTCACCACCCAAGCGCTAGCTATGATGCAGAATACTCACACGCGTCACCGAGTACGGCCCGAGCATGACACATGACACATACCTGATGCATTAGTGGAATCAATGCACGAACATGAGTGTACATGCTCTCAAGGCATGCCACGGAGTACCGTTACAGTATACAGAACCCTGTATACACAATCCTGTATAGCATACAGAGCCCACATACCAGCACCAGCAGGGGTGACTGGCGCGTCTCCCATGCAAAGTGGACCATCACGCTCATCTCCTCACACCCGGACTCGGAGGGAGCACCCTGCCCTGCCAGGGACAGCGCGCGCGCGTGCCGGACAGCGTCGCCCGCGGTCAGGAACTGGTGGCATTCCTCTTGCAGGGCCGCAAGGATGATGGGCTCCCAGTCCGGCGGCGAGCGGCTGGTGTGAGGCCCTGCCCGGGCCTCGGCGTCATGCGGGGCGTCGCGGCTCGCCCGCGAGGGCGGGTCGAGGCGGGCGTCAGGAGCGAGCGGGGCTGGTGTCCTCTGGTCACGTTTGCGCTCGGGGGGGGTTCCCAGACACCGCTGCATTTGTGCCCTCACACGATAGTACGCGATAAGCGTGCGCAGATCCTCGAACCCCATGTCCGACAGAATGAATTTGCCCAGGTCCTGTTGCCGTCGGATGTCCTCGCGCAACTGACGGGAGAACGAGGCGTACTCTCTCGCCAGCGCCGCATCCGCGTTCACCTCCCCTGGCCCGACACGGACCTCCTCCGCCAAGAAACTAAAGTTTTCCACCAAATCAGCTGCCCGGGTGCACAACAGGGTTTGATAACTTGAAAGCCTCCTAGAAATTTCCTCCATGCTTCCTTTTGAAAACCGCGCGCCTGAATCCACGTGTTCCGCCCGGCATTCAAACGCCCGGCGGGTGCGATGCCTCTCCGTGCCGTGGGTGTCGATAGCACTACAACCAAACCCGCTGTGTTGCGACGTCCGTCGAAACGGGCCTACTTGTGCCAACAGGAGGCGCGATTGGACGCGTCCCCAGCCATCCGCTGGCAGAGGACCGCTGGCTCTGGCAACAGCATTCGAGACTTTCCTAACGGCAGCACAATCCCTAAGTTCCTGCAGTCCCGTGGCAACCATGGCTGTGGAGGGAACGGTTCCGGGGTGATGAGACGAAAGCAAAGAGGCCACCATGGCATAAAAACATCGCTCGTAAGAAAAGATTTGATGGGTGTCATCTGTCTGGGGAGTGGGGAACGATGATGGCAGGCCGGGCACGTGGGCCATGGTGTCCAGGTTTTCAGCGTGAAGTGCCGCATCGCTCGTTGAGCAAGCGTCGACGAGTTTACTTGCCAGCCGAGCATGCCGAGGCCAGGGCAGTTCGCCTTGGGACACGTGTCCGCTCCCGTTTCCCGCGAAGATGTGGGCCATTCCAGGACGTTTCGACAGCGCGGCGTGGCACTGTGCGCTAAATCTTTGTTATTGATTCATCCCTAGTGAGGGATAGCCCAGACCCTAGTGAATCTGGGCTACCCCTCTATGATAGTGGTCTACCCCACTGATTCCATGAGTTGAGTTGAGTTTATTCCCGCGCCGGTGGTCCGACAGGGTTATTAATATTTCATTCCATGGAGGCCATTACTATTCATTCCATGGAGGCACGGACACACAAGCGGGGTCTACGGAAAAATAATATACATTAGATTTGGACTGCCAAATGATCACTGGTGTCTATGTGAGTTCGTATGAAATTGTAGGTACTCTATACCCGAGTCTACCCCCGCCGGGGGGCTGACAACGGATAAGAAACGAGCAACGTTGCAACCATGCGGCAAGGTGCTTCCCGTCCAGCCTGAATACCGTCATTCATCAGCTCCGGCAGCATACTCTCACTAGTTCACTTGCTCAGCGTACATAAGCCGCTCGTCCGCGCTGGAATGATATCAGCCAACACCGGCAACTTCAGGCTGCACATTGGCATGAACTGAGACCAATGAATATTTGTAAATCGTGACCAACAAAACAGCAATCCTTTTGCTGCCGAAGCGGCGCACCTTATAGATAACCACGTGGCCGATTGAATAATGCGATCGCCATCGTTTAGCTGTCCGTCGATCTGAGAGGGAGATCGTACTGGACATCAGTTCGCCATCAAAAAGCAAGTAACATCGCCGCAAATTTGCACCTCCATTCATCTTCATGGCCTTAAAAAAGTGATTCGACATCCTGATTGGTCGAGGTTGTCAACTGCATGGACGCGAATTCATGTTATAGACAGAGCCATGCAGACCGGAGCTTCGGTAAGGTCAGTCCGCAACCTTTTTCTTTTTTTTGATTGATCGATGTTCCAGATTTCAGGCCTGACCGTGAATCACTGGTATTCATCTGTCCGTCATTGACTTCCTATGTCTCCCCTGCCGCGATCAGCTTTTATATTTCATAATTGCATGGCCCCCTCCCCTCCCCTCCCCCTCCCCCTCCCCCTCCCCCTCCCCCTCCCCTCCCCTCCCCCTCCCCCTCCCCTCCCCTCCCCTCCCCCTCCCCCTCCCCTCCCCCTCCCCCTCCCCCCCCCCCTCCCCCTCCCCTCCCCCTCCCCCTCCCCCTCCCCCTCCCCCTCCCCCTCCCCCTCCCCTCCCCCTCCCCCTCCCCCTCCCCTCCCTCCCCCTCCCCCTCCCCTCCCCCTCCCCTCCCCCTCCCCTCCCCTCCCTCCCCCTCCCCCCCCCTCCCCTCCCCTCCCCCTCCCCCTCCCCCTCCCCTCCCCTCCCTCCCCCTCCCCTCCCCTCCCCCTCCCCCCCCCTCCCCTCCCCCCTCCCCCTCCCCTCCCCCTCCCCTCCCCCTCCCCCTCCCCCTCTGCGCTCTTGCATTTGCTCTCCCCGTCCTTCGACATTCGGCCCTGGCTAGCTGGGATACTTGTCGATCTGTCCACATTTACGGCACACATACCATGAAAGTCATCGATCAATTTACACGTAGACTGCACGTCACGTGAGCAGTCCTCAGTGAGATGGAAATGGAATGGGATGGATGGCTAGCTATGAATCCAGCTTCTAGATGCTGCCACACATGGTGTCGCGTTTGCTTGCCATTATATCCTAGACCATCACTTGGAAGACATATCCACAGCAATAGAGTACTCGTGTGTATGATTCACTATACTGTAGGCGATAAGATGTTGAACTTGGTCCGACGCGACCGCTCATCAGTTGTGCTGAGCAACCCTACCTACTTGGAGACGTTGATTCAACAACAAGCTTTATTATTCCAAAGTGAAAGTTGAAATGCACTGTGCACAAACATGATGACGGTTCATACAGAGAAAGGCTGAACTATGTTTCCAGGCGATAGCTTGCCTGCAAGACTTAACAGCTAACCTCATGGCATGCAGAGGTCAGGCAGTTTGAACACAAGTTGGACGGTGCGACTGGCCCTCAAATGGCTGCGTCCTTGCGACCATGGCTCACAAAGCTAGACTTAGGGCTGTGTGCCGACATGGCCGGGCAACCACCCTGGTTGGTGGACCCCGGTCTCAGGTACGTCCTCGATTAAACCCTATTAATTGTATTGATTTCTGGTGTCAATCCCAGCTTTATAATTGCGACCATCGATCACGGGGGCGCACCCGAGCTGTACTAGTTCATCACATGATGACAACCACAACAAGAGCATTGTGAGTGAAGAACTGAACGAACTACGAACTCCATGGCCGAGGTTCGTTCCTTTTACCGATTTCCAAACTATGCTGATGACGCAAGCAAGTCCCGCGCCACACTACTAGCTAGCTGTCAAACCTGGCTACATGCGCGCCAAACTATGTGCGCATCCCAGCAATACAGTAAATCATATGTGCTGCCATGCAATCCTGCCTGCTAGTGTCACGACATATCAGTTTCAGGCTGTGAGCGACTACACGTGTGCGCATCGATATCAAATCAGTCTGCACAGCAGTGCTCACTACAGTACTGAATATATTAGTAACTCTACGCTCAGTCACCATGACATAATGTCCAGCGGTAGACTGAACATACTATACCAAAATAAATATTCAGCCACATGCGTCGTAGCCGCATTCACTCCCTCTCTCTTGCTTGGACTGCTATGCAGAACAAGAAGAGGTGGAAGACGATTGTCCAGGCTCACACGCCAGCCCCTGTGGGCAAGCCCCCTCCCCCCAGGAGGAAGGGGCGCTTTGCTGATCGAGTAGTGTAGTTAGGGTACGTTTCTAAATTAGCTTAGAGTTAGCTTACAGTAGTTCGGTTTCGCGGCTTCGCCCACCTCCATCCATCCAGCAAGGGAAATATACACCGTCCGCATTAGTAGTTTGTTATTAGGGGTCAATTTTTGCCGTACTTGCATTATGAATAACCCTGGATTGTTTGTTGGGAGCCAGTTAGAGTCCCGGGTTCTATATTATTTAATCAAAACCTTGTGTTTGTTTGTTTGTCCTGCAGCCGTTCAAGGCACATGGGTACTTATTTAATTAATAAATTTCTTTTGTTTGTTTGGTAGATATCGTACACGCCGTCCCCAATTCGGCCGGCAATCCGGCCCGGCGGCCCCCCTTCGCCGGCCATAGGCTAGAGTCAGTTGAGGTCAGTGATACCCAGAGCCCACAGGAGTTAATTAATTTAATTTTGTTTGTTTGTTTGTTTAGTCCAGTCCTCAGCCCCCGGAGTTAAATAATTAATTTTCTTTTGTTTGTTTCCTGGTTTTCAGCCAGAACATTTTACAGAAGCTAATTATTTATATAAAACTACTAATGCGGACGGTGTATGTGCTACATGATCTCCCAACGGAGTCATGTTATAATAATTACAATAAAAAATTTAATGCGTCGTAGAGTTGGGTACTAGCATTGGGCCGCGCGGGGCTTCACACCGGCTGGTACGTACCTAGACTTGAACAAAGCCAAGCCAAGCGGCTACCTTGGAACCAAACCAACGGAAAGAGGACCTGACATAAATGATTCGGTGAACTGCTGTTTCTTGAGTGCACGGACGTAAATGATCACGGACATGACAATGGTGTAGACCTGTGGTAATTAGCTAGCTCGCACCATGCCTCCTGCGACTCCTATAATTAATTAATTCGTTAAGAACATATACTTCCGAGGCGAGGACATGTAACACATATCCCTGAGAAGGGGCATTCTAAGCGACAACCTGCAGGTGGAGGGTGTAAACTGTCACCTACTCTGGGAGCACAAGGTGCACCTGCACGAGCTCGATCCTGTTGCTTGAGCTGTGCAGCGATGGCGGAGGTGGTGGAGGTGGTGGAGGTGGTATCATTGGTTCAGCAGCATGGCGCGGCCCAGGTCTGGGTGGGAGGGGCATCGCCGGCCGGGTCAGCGCGGGCTGGCCTGGGGGTAATGCATGTCCTTCACCGCCTGGGCGGTCCGAGAGGCCTGCGTTGTTTTGCAGGCACTCGAGGGCCATGGCATGGTCCGCCAGCTGCTTGTCAAGCTCCGGAAAAGGTGGGCGGTGATAGCCGGTGGCGGTGGCACCTGGTGGTGGTGGTGGTGGTGGTGGTGGTGGTGGTGGTGGTGGTGGTGGTGGTGGTGGTGGTGGTGGTGGTGGTGGTGGTGGTGGTGGTGTGGTGGTGGTGGTGGTGTGGTGGTGGTGGTGGTGGTGGTGGTGGTGGTGGTGGTGGTGGTGGTGGTGGTGGTGGGTGGTGGTGGTGGTGGTGGTGCATGGTGGTGGTGGTGGTGGTGGTGGTGGTGGTGGTGGTGGTGGTGGTGCATGGTGGTGGTGGTGGTGGTGGTGGTGGTGGTGGTGGTGGTGGTGCATGGTGGTGCATGGTGGTGGTGGTGGTGGTGGTGGTGGTGGTGGTGGTGGTGGTGGTGGTGGTGGTGGTGGTGGTGGTGGTGGTGGTGGTGGTGGTGGTGGTGGTGGTGCATGGTGGTGCATGGTGGTGGTGGTGGTGCATGGTGGTGCATGGTGGTGGTGGTGGTGGTGGTGGTGGTGGTGGTGGTGGTGGTGGTGGTGCATGGTGGTGGTGGTGGTGGTGGTGGTGGTGGTGGTGGTGCATGGTGCATGGTGGTGGTGGTGGTGGTGGTGGTGGTGGTGCATGGTGGTGGTGGTGGTGGTGGTGGTGGTGGTGCATGGTGGTGGTGGTGGTGCATGGTGGTGGTGGTGGTGGTGGTGGTGGTGGTGCATGGTGGTGCATGGTGGTGGTGGTGGTGGTGGTGGTGGTGGTGGTGGTGGTGGTGGTGGTGGTGGTGGTGGTGGTGGTGGTGGTGGTGGTGGTGGTGGTGGTGGTGGTGCATGGTGGTGCATGGTGGTGGTGGTGGTGCATGGTGGTGCATGGTGGTGGTGGTGGTGGTGGTGGTGGTGGTGGTGGTGGTGGTGGTGGTGGTGGTGGTGGTGGTGGTGGTGGTGGTGGTGGTGGTGGTGGTGGTGGTGGTGGTGGTGGTGGTGGTGGTGGTGGTGGTGGGTGGTGGTGGTGGTGGTGGTGGTGCCGTGGTGGTGGTGGTGGTGGTGGTGGTGGTGGTGGTGGTGGTGGTGGTGGTGGTGGTGGTGGTGGTGGTGGTGGTGGTGGTGGTGGTGGTGGTGGTGGTGGTGGTGGTGGTGGTGGTGGTGGTGGTGGTGGTGGTGGTGGTGGTGGTGGTGGCGGTGGTGGAGGCGAGGAGGGTATAGATCGAGGTACGAGGCGGGAGCGGTGGTGGAGAGTTCTGCATGAGGGGGACCTCGGCAGTGCAGTGTGCCTCCCATGGCGTGCTGCCGGCACATGCATCTGCAGCGAGGGGGGACGTCACGTGCGGCTCGAAGGCCTCCTTGAGGAGGGGGAGCTCGGCACCCAGGTGCCGCCCATGGCCGCCTGATATGCAGCGAGGGGGGTCACGTGGTGCTTGATGGCCTCCTTGAGAAGGGTGCGCAAGGTGCCGGGCGTCTGTCATGGTGGTCAGAGGCGGAGGGAGGGGGGGGGCAGTCTATCTCAGTATCAGAGCGCCCGAGCGAGGAGGGAGCGCCGGAGGGCAAGGTGCTGAAGCGTGGGGCGGGTCAGGCCAGTCAAGAAGGCAGCACTGCTGACCGTTCTGCCCGGCATGCACCTGAATGCAGTTTAATTTGGTGGAAGAGATACAGTATAAATGGTGCACAGTTCCAAAAGCGAGGTGTATACGTCCCGTGTATACAAAATGCAGTGCATGCCTTCTACCGGGGCGTGTTTCCAAAGGTCCTCGTCGATCGGCAAAGTCGCGAAGCATGCAGCGCGGCCCTTCAGGGCGACTGCATTTGGGTTCAGGCGAGCCATGCACCGCAGGAGGAGCCGAATATACCACTAAAAAGTTTGAGTAGCTCAGTAGTGGCATTGCATGCTGCCTTCCGGGCCGGCGTTTAGCTAGCGTGCCCGAATGCAGCTGTGGCATGCCTTAGGCATATGAAGGAGACCGGGGGTCTCTGCCCTTTCTCCTGTTGTGCACACACAGGGATTAAAAGCACTTCGGTGCTCCGTGACTCCCCAACGGGAGCACGAGTTTAATTAATTAATCCATTCCGGGCCGGGGGGCGTAGCTTCAGGGCTTATAGCGCTGCACTGAGCCAGGCTGCGCTGCGTCGTGGTGCCTTTGCTGGTCATTATTTTGCGTAATATAGCTTCGGGCTTGTCATAATACGGCGTTACAGCCGTTACCGATTATAATAGTATAGCAGATGCGCCTTGAAAAGACGCATCGGTAATTGCAAGTATACTCTGACTGAGTTTGGGGCTTAGACGCAAAAAATATGAGGCTCCGCCACGCAGCCATGCCCGCTCGTGGCTCGTGGCTCGTGAGAGACTAAATTGATATCACTAACATGCACTTAATTTATTGAAAACTCAATTAGTCGTAGATGCGGGTTGGAACTTGTGCAGGAAGGTGCTTGTCTGCTTCACATTCATTAATTAATTAATAGACACGTGACTGCGTCACGTGAGCATAAGTCCTAGCTCAGTGGGAGGGGAATGCATGGGATGGAATGGATGGTGTAAGCTATCTAGGTCCTAGTTACAGGGGTGTGGGCACCGCGGAATCGCTATGAATGCCATACTTGGTCACACGCGGAGCCCCCACAGGCTTGGGGGTGGTCTCCTTCATCACTACTTGCCATCTATCCTTGCGCACCATGTGCCTCCATATTACAGACAAACCAGGAGGCTACCCGGGTGTGAGCCCGTCACGTCTAGTGTAGCACATGTCCATGCCGAGTCTATCACGAAAAGTCCACGGGTGGCAGCCCCATGCCGCGCGCGGCCGGGGGCACGCCAGGTGAGGACATATCGCCCAGGCTGGGCGGGCTTGGTGCCAGCTATTAGCTATAGTCTATCTGATGTATCTACCTGATCTGTGCAGGCCAGATGCCCGGCTAGGCTCAGGCGCCTGTGCCTAATAATGTGGGAAACATAGGGCAAATCAGCGTACAAACCCTCATTACTAATGTGCAAACCAAAGGGGATGTTATGTAAGGGCCTTGCGCAGCATCTTCGCATCTCTGCTTCACATGTATACTCTATTATACTCAATCAGAAAAAATTGTTATTACAACACCCTCATTGCTTCACAGGGAAACTAGAATGATATATAGATAAACTGACTCCATTCATATTCATCATCCTGAACAACTCGAATTACGCGGACAATTAGATAACGGCAGGCTCGAGCTACCATAGTCCGGATTCTCCCGATTAATTTCTGGCCTGCGCTGGACGTTGTCTCCTTGCATGATAGGGTATTAGATTGGTTGAATATATTTTGTTTTCGGCTATAGGAGGCGTGGCTTTGCACTGATGACGGCCGGGCAAGAGGATTTCAGCCGTGGGCAACCAAGCTCACTGATGTCGTCGGGCTAGTCCAGGGCGAGAGGGCACGTACGTGAACCGGCATGCACTCCCAGTCACACACGACACCATCGACATAGTCAGCTGCACCGCCTCATGTCGCGGCGAAACCCACATGGTTCCATCGGAATTAATCCTATTAGCCGCCGGCTCCGCGTTTCCTCAACCTCGTTTTCAGGATCATATACTGATCGTTCCTGCATTTTCCTAGACTTCGATCCACGCAGAAGTTGTGGCTTGTTTGAAACTAAGCCACGAATGCATGTACCCGCGGGGATGGGGTGCATCGGCTGCCTTAATATGCCTACACATTCAATACGATGTCCCCATCTCACCTTCCTCCATCATTCCGCTTGACACATTGCACTACGTGGGCAGTGTGTTTGTTTTTGTTCTTGTTTGTTTTGCTGTTCTTGTTATTTATCTTTTTCTCTTACTGACGGGAGCTAGGCTGGGCTGTGCATGCGCGCTGTGTGTGCTACTTGACAGTCGTGTTTCTCTGTGGGCTCTTGAGATTGACTAACCAAGGATCTATAGGGCCCCACACACGGCAGTATCAGCATTTGCTCTTGTTTACCCTCCCATATATCTCTTTACAAAAGCCAAAAAAGGGCAAATGAAGGCAGGAGCACAGCCACTCATATCTGGAACATGAAGAAGGGACATCTTTTCGTTACAGGAAAGAGGTGTCAAGTATGACATGCAACTGGCAGGCCCCGGCCCCCCGGCCACCAGGAATAAACATGTTCCGAGTCCTTCTAGCTGACAGTGTTGTTCAGTTAGCGCCGCCACATCCTGCCCCGGGGAGTCTGATGCATCATGGACCACCGCTATCGCGTATAACGGGTGTTACTACGCAATGAATATTGACTTGATACCTCAATATGCTCTGCTCTGGTTCTGTTTGATGTCTTAGCTCTCAGTGCATCTGAATCAACATGAAACACCTTATGACTTTCTGGCACGCTCTACCCTCCAAAGAATACGGCAATCAAGTGGCATTGATTACCGTAAGTGACACTGCTGTTTCTCGGCAGTTCCCCTATATCGTTTCTCCTCTGACAGAGGAACTGAATCGGGCTGACGCGCTGTCGCATCAACACGCGCCGGCCACAACCATCACTGCAAGGATGACCATACTCTACATCACCTCCGGCGCTTACAGCGCAAGCATTTGTCGCTTACTGAACTCCACTCGGCATGCACTCGCCCTCACCCCGAAAGCACAAGCCGCGTTATATGCCATTTAATGACAACCGCAAGTCTGACGTACCCAGCTCAACGTACGTATCTATATTCTATAATATGTGTCGGCCAGACGGATGCAACGGGATGCCTGGACGCGTTTTCAGGAAGTACATGCATGTCCGGGTGGCACGCCGCTTTCATATATTTGCATGGCCGTGCCCTGCCGCCAACGACGACCCCCCCCTACATGGCGCCAGGTGCCATGGCCAAATACGGGTGGTGACCGGGACTGGCGGGTCATACCCTCGGAACATGTCCCTGGCACCTTTATACCGGCGCAGCTTTTCGCAAAGCCGCAGGGCATGCATCGGGAAATTTTTGGAAACGAATATGATTTATGTTACATTCATTTCTGCCCCACGGTTTTTGCATTGAAGACATATAGATAGAGCTTCAAAGCTCGGTCTCGCTGGCGCCCGCCTCCCCGTCCCCCGTCCCCGCCCTCTTATGTTCATCCGTGCCTGGCGTCTGAAGCATAATCTTCACCCATATCGCCCGCCATATTCCCACACCGTCGCCCATGCCCCTCCACCTTCCACACATGTGTCCCCTGCTCCTTCCCTTCACTCCACCAGTCTCCGCGCTGCCTGGCGTCACATGTCTCGGCTTATTAATTAATTAATTGAACTCGTGCTCCCGTTGGGGAGTCACGGAGCACCGAAGTGCTTTTAATCCCTGCATGTGCACAACAGGAAGAAAGGGCAGAGACCCCCTTTCTCCTTCATGCCAGAGGCATATGCCACAGCGACAATCGGACACGCCATAATAGCTAGACGATCCGGCAAGTGCTGTGGGTGCAATAAGACTCATGTGAGCATATCCTGATCAGGCACTCCGCAATTAAAGGTGAAAACCATTTGCGTTCAGTGCCGGGCCGCGGAAAACGCGGAAAAACGCGATCTGCAAATGAATCCGACCGGAATCGAACTGGGGACCTCTCGCACCAACTTTCGCTGACTATAGGACGGACGTCTCCGGTTACCATGGCATCGCCAACTTACACCTATAGTCATCCGCAAAAGTTCTCCTGTCGATCGGGGAGTGATGCAAGCCTTTCGGATTTGGCACTAGATAAATCACTCGAGATCTGTGTGTAGGAGTACTACACACGTGTCTGCACCGGCGCTTGTTCAGTCTCGCAACGTGAGACGGGCTGAACACGGCTGAATCCTTCTTTAGAAGGGGGCGTAGCCGGTACTATCGAAATCAGCCAAGCGTATATTCTGATCAGGCACTCCGCAAAGGTGAAAACCATTTGCGTTCAGTGCCGGGCCGCGGAAAACGCGGAAAAACGCGATCTGCAAATGAATCCGACCGGAATCGATCTGGGGACCTCTCGCACCAACTTTCGCTGACTATAGGACGGACGTCTCCGAGAGCATATCATCAGTAACAAGTAGCGTGGGCAAGTAAACTGATCATAGCCAGGACGTAGCATGGCTGTACAAGGGCTAGGCTGAGGCTACTATGGCTGCATGGTTGTGTACCATGTGTTATAGCGGTGCACGTGACTATAGGTATGGTGGCACAGCTAGGCAAACATTCTAGGCATGGCGGCCATGGCGGCAGTGACTACCAATGAATACAAGCTAGGGCTGTTATACAAGCTATTCTAGCCCGCAGGGGGCGTCCACATCTTGTGGTTAATCATCATGCATGCAGGTCCCCGCCCCTCCACTGCATGCCATGGTACACCTTGCATGGGCTTCTGGGGGTCCTGCTTGTGGCCGCCGGAGGTATTGAATCCGGCCACAGGTCGCGTCGCTGCTGCTGCTGAGCGGGGGTCAGGTCGTCGTCCAGCGTGACTCCAGGTGAGGTCGTGCAACCTCTTGCAACGAGAAAGGAACCGCCGCTTGTCCTCAGGGGAGGGGAAGGTGAGCAGGACTGGTGGGGGAGCCACCTTGTCCCGTGAACTGCATGTGGGGAAGGCGGTGGCACCCGCGCAGTTCTATACCTCACCTACCAGGCCCATGAGGGTACGTGAGAAGCTGGTCCTTGAGCTCGTCAGCAAGGGTGGTACTTGTCTGGTTGACGTCTCACCTGGCTTCTGGGGGAAACGACGCAGCACCAGTGACTTGGCACTCGCGGCGAGCGCGGTCGGTGGCCTCCCGTTGTTCGGCCTGGCGGTACGTGGTCCTCCAGCTCCTGGAGCTTCGTGGCGATGGCGTCAATGATTGAGGCGGTCGCTGACCGCAGCAGGTCCGCATAGGAGAGCGGCGGGAGGTCACCAGCATCCTGCCGGGGTGGCTGGGATGCGATCATTGGTGGCCGTCTGCTCCCCTAGTATATTTGGGACCTGTGTGGCCAGGGCCTGGGTGTGGGCGGTGATGGCTTCAAGCTTCTTCATGAGCACGGCGGCTGCACTTCCCCTCCACCTGGTTGAGGCGGGAGAGGAGTGCAGCATGTGCCTCGGATGCCTGCGCCGTGGTCTGCAACGCCGTGAGCTGAGGTTGTAGCTTGTGTGCGACCGGCCTTGGTTTCCGTATCGGAGACCTTGGCCTCCACCGTGTTGCATGAGCGCTGTAGTCATCAATGTCATCTTCTCGGCCAGCGGCCAGGTCACCTGCTCCGATCCTCCAGCACTGCTCGGAGGTCATCCTTGCAGAGGGAGGCAGCCGGTGTGGCTGGCGGCTCCGCAGGCCGGGCTGGGTTGCGGAGCCGAGCGTCGAGGTCACGTGCGGCATGCAGTGAGCTTGTAGAAGCTGAAGAGGATGGCGCGAGGCGATGCATGGTTGAATTCTGGCAGGGCGAGGAACTCCTGCACCTTGTCGGCGGGGATGGGCCCATCGGGCCCACGGAGCTTGTGTTGGACCGTGCGTACTGTAGTAGTGCACTATCTCGGTGCATTGTGCGTCGGTCAGTCGCATGACCAGCCGCTGACCGTAAAGCATGCGTACTAGTCTAGGTACGTACTAGGTCGCCATTTGCTTGTTTCGTAGCAGAATTTCTTGGGCTCTGGCGAGGCGCTTGGCGATGGCCGGTTTGCTGGCGGTGGGTTTGCGGGCCCAGACTGTCGACTGGGCAAGGACGATGGCGAGTGGGTTGGGCTGGGAGCACTGGGAAAGCTCCTTTTCCAAACCCCGTTTTGCTTTTGAAGTCGTCATACAGCTGCTTGGGCATGCGCTTCTTTTGGAGTCGATACTGTGTTTCAGCCGTAACCGATAATATACTGGCGAGTATACTGGCGCATCAAATGCAAGTGGTCTGACCGAATGTGGGGCTCAGACGCAAAACGGATCTGAACTCCGCCGTCAGCCATACCGCCGTCAGCTATTTTCGACAGCAATAAAAAATCGGCTTATTATGCAACGCGCGGCAACTTTCATGCATCCTATCTCGAGGCCTGCAGCTTGAAGATTTAGCTTACCAGCTTACACATTGCTGTTGGGTCGTGCTCGACCCCAGCTGATCTGCAAGTCCCCCGCTCGACCCAGGCATGCCCGACTAGTCTGCGTGGCTATAGAACTGTCACGTACATCATCCGGCACCGTGTCAATAATGGGAATGCAGATGCACTGCGTACACGTCGTTTACTGATCCCACCTTTCATTCATGTAGAGCTGTGTGTGCCCCACATTCTGCATTTGCCGCAAGTGCCGGGCTGCTATGCCGCTCGTGGTGCGCAACACTTTCGGCACTCCCATTGCCGCCTGGCATTACTCTCAGGACTGCACCTATAGCTTGGGACAAATGGTTTTCAGCATGCATCCGGAAGGTCAGCCGCGATACAACACCCACCGTGCTGGCCACCATCTTGGCAGGGCCCTGCCCCTGCCAACAACAACGGTATTTCAAATACCTTGATCCTGCGCCTCACAGCACGTCATGACCGCTGACACTCAGCATCCTGGGCACCGAGCCACGCGCTTGTAGTAGACCGGCTTTTTGCCAAAGGCACCAAGTTTCTGCCGTGGTACGTCCACCGCACGTGTGCCAAAGACGGAGGTGAATGCACTGCTATCAAAATCACCGCGCAAATTCTGCAATGCTATTTGCAGTTTTGCACGGACCTCCAGCTTGCTCCTGCTTGCCATGGACCCGTGGTTTAGCGCTGGCATTCACGATCCGGAATGCAATGTACGTCTCACAAAAAAGCTTGATTACCGTCTCCGGCAGGTCCAGTGACCGCACCACGTGGCTCAACATGCACCATGCACAGATAAAGCACTTCTTGACCATGCACTTCAATCAGGACTTTATCATCACGTGTGTTGCATGACAAGATCGTGCCAACAGCTTTACTTTTATCTGCACTGAGAAGCACTACCTTGCCATACTTTGCACCACAAGTTGGCGTCCAGCCCGACCTATGTTCAGCGTGCACAGTCTACGGCCAGTATCACTGTTGCTCATCGGGCTTTTCTGCATTAATTAATTGTTGCTCGGGCCTTCCATAAGTGGCAGCGACGCGCCACCACCACTATATGTAGGTTCCCATATCTGTATCTCACACTTAAGCTGCATGCACAACAGTCTCCCAGGTGTTGCTTTGCGCTCCGGGCGGGCATCATTAATTAATTAATTAATTAAACTCGTGCTCCCGTTGGGGAGTCACGGAGCACGTACCGAAGTGCTTTTAATCCCTGTGTGTGCACAACAGGATCGAAAGGGCAGAGACCCCCAGTCTCCTTCATGCCAAAAGGCATGCCACAGCTGCATTCGGGCACGTTAGCTAAACGGACACGCTAACGATCCGGCAATCTGTGGGTGCAACAAGACGGCCCATGTGAGCATGGCATGCATAACAAGGAGCGTGGGCGAGTAAACTGATCATAGCCAAGACGTAGCATGGCTGTACAACAAGGACTAAGCTAAGGCTACATGGCTGGTTGTGTACTGTGCGTCAGTTAGCGGTGCACGTGACTAGGTATGTTGGCACGGCTAGGCAAACGTTCTAAGCATGGCTGCCATGCATGGCGGCAGTGACTACCAATGGATACAAGCTAGGGCTATTAGCTAGTCTAGCCCGCGGGGGGCCGCGTCCACGTCCACATCTTAAGTGGTTGATCATCAGGTCCCCGCCCCTCGATATCCAGTACACCTTGGGCTTCTGGGGGTCCTGTTTGTGGCGGAGGTACTCCGGCCACAGGTCGCGTCGCTGCATGCTGCTGCTGAGCGGGGGTCAGGTCATCGTCCAGCGTCCAGGTGAGGTCGTGCAACCGCTTGCGACGAGAGAGGAACCGCTGCTTGTCCTCACGGGAGGGGAAGGTGAGCAGAACTGGTGGGGGAGCCGCCTTGTCCCGTGAGTGGGGAAGGCGGTGACACCCACGCAGTTCTACCTCACCTACCAGGCCCATGAGGGTAAGGAGCTGGTCCTTGAGCTCGTCGGCAAGGGAGGTTGACGTCTCACCTGGCTTCTGGGGGAAACGACGCAGCACCAGTGACTTGGCACTCGCGGCGAGCGCGGTCGGTGGCCTCCCGTTGGTTGGCCTGGCGGTGGTCCTCCAGCTCCTGGAGCTTCGTGGCGATGGGCGCGTCGGTGGTGGAGACGGTCGCTGACCGCAGCAGGTCCGCATAGGAGAGGGGCGGCCGGAGGTCGCCAGCATCCAGCCGGGGTGGCTGGGATGCGATGGTGGCCGTCTGCTCCGCTATCTTTGGGACCTGTGAGGCCAGGGCCTCGGTGTGAGCGGTGATGGCTTCAAGCTTCTTCATGAGCACGCCGCCGCACTTGCCCTCCACCTGGTTGAGGCGAGAGACAAGTGCAGCGTGCGTCTCAGATGCCTGCGCCGCGGTGTGCAGCGCCGTGAACTGGGGTTGCCGGGAGCTTGTGGACGACCTTGGTTTCCACATTGGAGACCCGGGCCTCCACCGCGGGCGGGCATTGCTGCGTCGCATTAATTCCGCCCCACTGATGCCTTTATCGAAACTCATCTGCCATGCCTTGAATGCATGCTCTTCTCCCCGTCGGAGGCCAATGCATTATTGATGGGTGGAGGTTCTGTCGAATGCCGGGTATGAATGCGCTGGTAGTTGGATCGTCATAGACTCAGCCCAAGTACGTCTGCGCCTTGCCGGCGCCCTTAGCCGTTCTAAGACAGCAGCAGAGAAGCGTATACCTATCATCCATAGCCACCTATGCATGATTTCACCACTCTATATACCACACTAGATATGCACGATTTGAAAGCTCGTTTATATAGCCTCCTTACTCGTCTGTATGCACGTAGGCCTCACGGGCGAAACCGCCTGCGCACACGCGTGTGTCTCTCAGACGGAGCCTACGGCAACGTCACTGGCTCTCAGGGATTGCGGCAGGTGCTATCGTGCGGGATGCTTATCAGGGAGACAACCAGCGCAGGCCAGAAATCGGGAGAATCCGGACCATGGTAGCTCGAGCCTGCCGTTATCTTGTCCGCGTGTTCGAGTCGTTCAGGATGATGAATATGAATGGGGATGGAAATGTGTAGCCTTGTGCATTGAAATTATGGCTGGCTTACGTGTAGAGGGACTAGATGACCTAGACGGTGGGGCCGGAAACAGCTTGCTTGATCAGGGCGTGTGTTTCGAGCCTAACTGGCCGGGGGTGTCTAGTGGGGAGCACCATTGGTGCGATCGCTCTCCCACCATTAATTTACGAGGAAATACCCCCAAATGGAAAACCACTGAAAAGATATAGCTAGTCAGTCATTACGTTATAGCCATGCCATGATTCCAAACGTACAAGAACTGCACACGGTGCAAAGGCAAAAATCCGGAGGACAGCACTTTCAAATGTGCGGCAGGAACCAAAAGCCCGCATATGCCAGAAAACATCGTGTTGCTGCAGCGACGCGACGATGTGGACAACGAATCCAGTGCCAAGCTCGGAACGGCCGCAGAGGAGATCTGCATGGCATCACAGGGTTCAGATGTGCGGAGATACTACGCGATCCAGCCGGTCCACGACCTGTTTGTAGAGCTTGTGCCAAGGGGCAGCACCGAACAGATGTGGGTGACGTTGCAAAAAACACCGGACTTGACGGAGCATATTATGTCTCGGTCATAGTCTTTGACCAACAAACGATGCAAGAGTTCAACAAGAGTCGTGATGAAATCGACACGATAAGAACAAAGACGGGGAAAACGATGCAACTGACTAAGAACTTAACACCATATTTTAATTGCTGTGTGGGAAAGGAGACTGTGAATATCGGGGTAGCGAATAAAGTGAATTTGCTGATATTTAGGATCCTTGCGCTTATCATAGACAGCCGTACGCCAGCCCTTCTTGCTATGGGTAATGTTAAGATCGAGGTAATTGCAATGAGTATCCTCCGACGTGAGCTTTAAGTAATGTGAGGGACGCTTGCGGGTAGATGCCAGGCAGACCAGCTGTGATATACAAATGGGTTGCGAAATCAGGGTTGTCGAAAGCAATGACATCATCATTGTATCGACATGTGTGGATAAAACGCCTGATGAGAACATCATCGTTTGAGGCCATGAGTGTTACGACCCGGTTCCGGACCTCCACCTCGACCCCAGGATCTGACCTGTCCTAGACTAACTAACCCGGTAGAAGAAGGAGCCCTGTTTTGCTTTCTGAAAGATCGTTGAACTCCCGACTCTAATGCTTTCCGATAATTGTTTCCATACTAAGCCATTGACACATTTACTTAGACATTACTGGCAATAACGTATGTACACCCATGGTTCGACTAGCTATAACAAGCCATATCAAAGGTCGAACTGTCAACACAAGGAAAGTGCAACACCTAAATTGGCCGAAAGACTCGTGCGTGCTCGGGCCAAACATGGCCCTCGCCCGTACGATCTGACACAGGTAGGTTAGATCTACGCACTCTAATGCCACGTGGGGCGGCGCTGGTCCAGACCACACAGAGTGCCAACGGTCCAGGCCCTAAAGTACGCAGCGCGGCGCGACTGCACCGGCCCACAATACTGAACAATTGATATGCCACTGGACCAGGTAACAACCATTCAAAAGGGTCCTAACCGCACGTAAACGTAGGAACGACAACAGCCGTAACCACGGATTGTTTCGGAGTAGCTGAGGCTACCAAGAACGTAAGGCCTCTATTTACGGCCGTAATAACACAGTTTGTTACGCGCCGTAACACCTCCCCCCCATAAAAGGTAGGGAGTCCTCTCCCTACGTCAGGAGAGCATAAACACTCGATCATAAACAGAGGCAGGTCGGTAGGCATAAAAAAACCTATCGCACCCAACTATAACCCAACACAATCAACTAGCCACCCAGGGCTCCCAGCGCAAATATGTTAACCTCGGGTCCACCCCAAATGGTGTAGGGATCACCAGCACCACGCCGGGTGTGAGGCTCCCCTAACTGCCTTGCACGGAGGCTTGCCGGGAGGGACGGCACTAGGCAGGACACGCGTAGGAAACAATACTCACACCAACAACCAAGGATAACCAACCAACTGGCCAAGCATAGAGGGCGACTCTATATACCGGAGGGACAACACCCTCAGGTCGGGCCTAGAGCCCTCTATCTATTGGCCATCAGCCTGGTAGCTAGGTCCCGCGCGTCGCGATCAGCACATCCAAGTACGCGCGGTAATGAACGACATTCTCGTCGTTGTCATATGGCGGCCAATGGTAAGGTAGGCATCCTCCCACACAACGGTAGGAAACAAAACCAGGAAAGCCCAGTAACACCGATGTTGGGTGATCACAATGAGCATACAAGCCTAATCAAAATGGCTACACTCGAACAATCAGGAAAAAGGGTTCCAATGCCAGGAGGCAGAGTACACGCAGATAGGGACGGCTCGCACAGGTCAGCCGAGGGCGCACCAACGTGGAGAAGAACAGATGCAACAGCAGATCCACGTTGGCATGCCACATCCGGATGTGCCGAATCTCACGATCCTCTAGGATGCGGAGATCCTGTCGCGCGTTGGTGGACAGGGGACCACTAGCGCTGGCACGGGGCGGGGGGGGGGGCACTGTAGGCATCCGACCCCTGACCGGGCAGCGGCGCAGGCCATCAAGCGTCCCAAACCGCGGTAGGCCTTGTACAGCAGCAAATACAACAACACCATATGGTACGACGGCCTGTCAGAATCCAGCGGCAGCGCTGGATCAGATAGAATGTCAAGGCGCTAGGTGAAGGCCGCGGAGCGGATCGTCAGCATCCAGCCAGCCACTCAATCACCAAGCGCACCTGCTCCGCCAACTCCAGCGCGGTGAGACGACGGTAGGAGTGACCAGCACCATCCGCGGGCAGCGCACTCTGCGCAGCAGCAGCGTCGGTGGGGCCAGCCAGGGGCACGGCAGCCATAAGCGGCGGCACAACACTGCCGGAAGAAGACGACGCAGAACCCGTAGACAGCGCGGTCGCCACAGGTTCAACCGGAGGCGCGCCACGGAGGTAGGAATAGGGTCGCACGCAGGGGCGACAGGTACCTCGGGCACCGCGACATACTCTCGCATGGCCACAACAGGATTGCGGGGTGACGCGCCGATGACTCCTGACGTCGCGACAACGTCGCAAGGGCCGGTGCGCGACATGAGCGCTCGTAGGATCGAGCGCCAAGGGGCGCAAACCGACGCCACAGAGGCGCAAGTAGGCGTGGCATGCAGAGGTAGGCAGAGATAGGCACGAATTGTCAGATGCCGGACGACGGCGCCACAGAGTCGGGAGACGAGGCGACAAACGCGCGTGACGTAGCAACATGATCGGGAAGCGGTGCACCAGACTCGCACGGCGTCGCACCAGAGTCGACTGGGGACGCGACAGGGGCGCGCACAGGCATGTAAGGGTCGCTCGTCAGCGCAACAACAGCGGACGACAAGGCGACAGGGTCGCATGGAGGGGCGACAGCCGCGGCAACTGGGTCGCCCAGGTCCCACAAGGGCGCGACGGGCGCGCACAGTGGCGCAACAGGGTCGCACAATGGCGCAACAGTAGTGACTTAGATGACGCGACCGCGACTGTGGACAGCGGGCTCGAGTCGCCCAACAGCGCATCGTTGTCGAAATGAGTAGCGACAGCCACGGAAGACGTCTCTCCAACAACGGATGGCGTCGCACCAGCAACGGAAGGCAACGCGCGAGCAGCGGAAGGCATCACAACTGGCGGCGCAGTAGGTGGGCACACCAGGCGGCGTTGTTAGCGGTGCAATTAATTAATTAATTAATTAAACTCGTGCTCCCGTTGGGGAGTCACGGAGCACCGAAGTGCTTTTAATCCCTGTGTGTGCACTACAGGAGAAAGGGCAGAGACCCCCAGTCTCCTTCATGCCAAAGGCATGCCACAGCTGCAATCGGGCGCGGCTAGCTAAAAGGACAGGCTAACGATCCGGCAAACTGTGGGTGCAATAAGACCCATGTGAGCATATCATAGCAAGGAGCGTGGGCAAGTAATCTGAACATAGCCAGGGCGTAGCATGGCTGTACTAGGACTAGGCTATGGCTGGTTGTGTACCGTGCGTTGGCGGCACGTGACTAGGTGTGTTGGCACAGCTAGGCAACATTCTAGGCATGGCTGCCTTAGCGGCAGTGACGCCAATGGTTACAAGCTAGGGCTATTGCTATTCTAGCCCGCTGGGGGCGTCCACATCTTGTGGTTGATCATCAGGTCCCCGCCCCTCCAGTACACCTTGGGCTTCTGGGGGTCCTGCTTATGGCGGAGGTATTCCGGCCACAGGTCGCGTCGCTGCTGTTGCTGAGCGGGGGTGAGGTCGTCATCCAGCGTCCAGGTGAGGTCGTGCAACCGCTTGCGACGAGAGAGGAACCGCTGCTTATCCTCAGGGGAGGAGAAGGTGAGTAGGACTGGTGGGGGAGCCGCCTTGTCCCGTGAGTGGGGAAGGCGGTGGCACCCACGCAGTTCTACCTCACCTACCAGGCCCATGAGGGTAAGAAGCTGGTTCTTGAGCTCGTCAGCAAGAGAGGTTGACGTCTCACCTGGCTTCTGGGGGAAGCGACGTAGCACCACTCGGCACTCGCGGCGAGCGCGATCGGTGACCTCCCGTTGCTGGGCCTGGCGGTGGTCCTCCAGCTCCTGGAGCTTTGTGGCGATGGCGTCGGTGGTGGAGGCGGTCGCTGACCGCAGCAGGTCCGCGTAGGAGAGCGGCGGGAGGTCGCCAGCATCCTGCCGGGGTGGCTGGGATGCAATGGTGGCCGTCTGCTCCGCTATCTTGGGGACCTGTGTGGCCAGGGCCTCGGTGTGGGCGGTGATGGCCTCAAGCTTCTTCAGGAGCACGCCACACTTGCCCTCCACCTGGTTAAGGCGAGAGACAAGTGCCGCATGCGTTTCCGAAGCTTGTGCCGCGGTGTGCAGCGTCGTGAACTGGGGCTGGAGCTTGTGGACGACCTTGGTTTCCACGTTGGAGACCCGGGCCTCGACCGTGTTGAGCGTGGTGTTCAGCGATGTCAGCTGCTCGGCCAGCGGCCAGGTCACGTGCTCCTCCAGCACTGCGCGGATGTCATCCTTGCGGAGGGAGGAAGCCGAGGGGGCTGCCGGCTGTGCGGGGGCTGGGGTGCGGAGCGTGCGGGTGATGTCGATGAGGCGGAGCTGGAAATGGCTGGTCAAGATAGCCAGGCGTTGTTGTGCTTCGTTCATAGCATAGAGCCAGGACATGTCTCCATCGTAGTCAATAGCCCCCTTCACGAAGAGCTTCCGCTCCTGTTCGAGGAACTGGAGAACCTCAATGCATTCCTGCGGCGACAATTCTTGCCACCCGGTGAGGGAGAATCCTCGGTCGCCGGGGAGGAACTGGCGCCATTTGCGAGCGTGGCAGGGTTTCTTGGGCTCAGGCGAGGCGCTGGGAGATGGGGCTGCTGGCGGTGGGTTGGCAGGCCCAGACGGCTGGTTGGCGGGTAAGCCTGGCGGCGGAACAATGGCGAGGGCGAGAGGGTTGGGCTGGGCGCTGGGAAGCTGTGCCAGCTCCTTTTCCAGCCCTCGTTTTGCTTTGGTAGTCGTCATAGCTGGTCACGTGCGTAACTTTGTCTATACTGCGTGGCAGCCGTAACCGTTTATACTGGCAAGTGCGTCTTAGAAAGGCGCATCGAATGCAAGTGGTCTGACCGAATTTGGGGCTCAGACGCAAAAGATCTGAACTCCGCCGTCAGCCATACCGCCGTCAGCCATTTGCGTGTAAACAACTATAGCGGTGCAACCGGCAGCCCAAAGTAGGCTACCCAAGACCGATCGCCAATGCAGCAGCTAGTAGAGATGCGAGCCCAAAAGGGAAGGGTGCGGAAACTTGCTATCTGTCTCGCGTAGGTATTATCTCCTGACAAGATTCACAAGTTCGCACCTACTCTTATGCATCACTGGACCAAGAAGGCCAGTCATAGGGCGAGTGACCAAGTCAAGGACACGCTTGTTACAATGATGGGCATACAAGTCATGTAACCAGTAGACCAGCAGGGCAGATAGGAGGCACATAGAGGCGCCACTGCAGGGGATCTTCCTTTCCTAACACATAGAGAAAGCCACTTGGGAATCTACAAGGGTATCGACCAAACTCTTGTGGGTGGGACGCAGTAGCAGCAAGTGCCTCATGCAGGCTCAGTAGCGTTAAACCGACTAATTAGCGTTCCATGTCAAAGGTAGGGGTAGCAGCAGTCGTATCTTAGTACTGCAGCAACAACTTTGCCAAACAATAGAGGACCTGAAGGCTCTACAGCACAGTAGAGTTTACCGGCTCTGGTAGACACATGACTATATAAAGTGGAACATGGAGTAAATTTTTCAGTTCCTTCCCCCCCACAAAGCCAATAGGTGTGCCCTCACACTAGGGTTAAGGGACAGCCCCACATGGGAGAGAAGAACAGACATGCAAACAGCAGTGTGCAAAAGGTAGTAGGCATACAATTCAGCGTCTGGGACATGGGTAGGGTGTGCACTATCCTTAAACTACTACACATGCATTGTAGCACAAAACGAGGAGGTGGGTAGGCGGGAGTCTGTTCATAAAAACTTAAGACTCATCAGCAACAACCATATACCTATAGTAAGTTCAATTTCATCCCAGGTAACACCTGCTATCGCAATAGGATCTGTACACGTACAGAATTTGGTAGGTGAGTCCGCCATTTCCACCACCAATTGGAGAAACACACACCATAAATAACCATGATCCTTAAATTCATCACGAGCCTGGTATCCATTGTAAATTCATCACGAGACACTAATACATCCAATAGGGGACATACGGTAGGTTCAGATATAGGCACAAAAGTAGTATCAACCAAGGACTTTTCAACTTTGTAGGGGCGATCGGGTATCCCATAATAAGTACCATCAGGGAACCAGACAACCATGGTACAGAAATTAGTAGTAATAAACGTAATAGCTGGGTGCCCCTCTAATCCTAATAATTAGTGATGGGGCCTATGGTAGCCACAAGACTGATAGGGCGACCTTGTATCATCCGGGGTGAAATGACCGTACCAGAGTAATGGCTAGTACGTCCATCAGAATAATGCACGTTGATAGGAGCACGATGTGGGGTAGGGGTTAAACCTAATCTCTAAACTAGCCTTGCTCACAAGGAAGCTAGTTACCCCAGTATCCATAAGAACCAACAATACATCAAGAAGGTCATCACAATGTAGGAAAGGGTCCACAACGGTAGAAGGAACAGTAACTTAGACCACCGTTTAAAAACATCAGGAGTCTAACACATAGTGGTAAGGTATTGTCAGCATCCACAGTAGTAATAAATACTTGCAAGCAAAAGTTTTCAAATTATGTGTTCGTAGACAGTGTAATGGTAAGTGCACCGACATCAAGAGTGATCGGGGTGTCAGCAATAGAAGACGAACCAGTATCACATATATCTAGTTCTTCAACGTAGGAGGATTCTTCCTCATAATAGTAGCTAGTTCAGACGTGATACAGGTAGTAAGGTAGTGTGGAACTAGCACTGAATCAGGTAGGCGCCACCTATTATGGTTTTGCCAGGACTCAGAATTCTGAGTTAGTAGCATGACAAAGGTAAAGAATTGTTGGGGAGTAGACATCCAACTTAGGGATATTAGCAAACAAAGGTAGAGAGGGGGGCTTAGGGGGTGGGCACGGTCATATGTACCAATAGGCCCACCATCCTCATCCGATACAAAGGGAGGTAAGAACCTGGGGCTGGGATAGGTTTTAACCAGAGGGTTGGAAGGGGCCACAGCCTCAGGAGCATGACCATACATGTATGGAATAGTATATTCTTCCCTAACAGACGAGTAGGCGTAGTGGTCATAATTCTTATCATGTAAGGGCATGGTACTAAAATCACTATTTTTTTCTAATTCAGCCACACGCGAAGGAGCTTGTGCAGCCTCATAAGCGGTATCAGGGTAGGACCAGGCGACAGGGGGACGTTGGGCACAACGCTGGGACGACCACTAGGGCCCATAGGAGCCTGACTGCGACCCAAACCATAAGGAGGCACATATGAGGTAGTAATAACAGAAGGAGCAGTAGGGACAACACGAACTGCAGTAGTAGGAGCTGCATTATCAGTAGGGGCTGCTGTAGCCACTGGGGCTGGGGTATAGGTAGGGGGAAGGGATGCTTCCCTTTGAGCCCTAGTAACACGTACCCGCTCCTCATAAGTTAGAGGGGCTCCAGAAGGGGTACGACGCAAGTAGAAGGAAGGGGTAGCAGGAGGTAATATTCTAGTACGTAGGGAATCACCTTGAGGGGGAAGATGGTGCACATTATCCAATGAGTCCCGTCTAGTATTAACATTATTAGTAGAAGGTAAATCCGTGTTAGTGGACATCTCCACCATATTACCTGACATACGTAGGGAAATAGGTGACATACCACCACCCAGAGAATGATTAGAAGCCATTATGGAAAAATAAGGTAAAGTTATGAACAAGGTACATGAAAGTAGGAAGATGCCTTAAAAAGTAAGTAAAAGAAAACAACAAAGGTAGTCACAAAAGAAAACACTCAACCACCAAAATGGGTAAGAAATCATAAAGCAGAAAAGTTACATGCAACCACTCCACTGAGTAGGAAATAATAATTTACTCTTTCTTTGTAACCGTAATGGACAAGGAACCAAATGTTATAGGGGTTCTAATGTTTAGGGGTTTGCATTCAGGTAACTATCTATTGTGCCCCCTCCCCTTACATCAACAAGGAAAATCCTTGTATAAGAGTGGGGAGGAAAAACCACATGAGGAGAATCACGTGACATAAGAGTTGTCAAACAGGATGGTGGGGGAAAAATCAAGGGCAGCAAGATCTACAACACCGAGATCCAACTGCTTATGAGGTAGGAGAAAGGGTAAAGTTATGAAGGCTAGTGAGTAAAAACAGCCACACAATGAAGGTGAGTACGCACAAACTAAGGGGTATAGCCTTATAATCTGGCTTGGGTATATAACGAATACATTTAGGGATGGTTAAGCTCGGGAAGGTGCGAGGGATCGTAGCTATATAGCCATAGGGCCACTTTCTTCTACTGACACAAAGCGTGGAAGAAACCAAGGTTGGGCATAGATAGGGTAGGTTGTAGGAAGGGTAGAAGTATAGTGACAGGGGGAGGACGTATTGGCTCACTGGCCCGTTGCTGGGCAGCCCTAACCTTAGGGGTATCAGTAGGGTTACCTTGTACATTGAAGGCAGGGGTAGGGGAAGACCGATCAGGTTTCATAGGCAATGGTAGGCTGCGCAAAAGGGCAGGAGGACGCATGGGGACGGCAGTAGGTCTACCAGAAGGACCTATATAGGAGCATGCGTACGACCATTTACTTGTAGGTGCCACACCCAACAGGGTAGGAGCAGCAACAGAAGCTGGGGCAGGGTTAGTAGACGTAGGAGGGAGCTGCCCGTGTGCAGCACTAGCTAACCTAGCATGCTGACGTACTTCATAGGTAGTGGTGCACCAATAGGCGTAGGGGTGCATCCATAGGCGTACGATTACCTAAGTGGTACGCAGGGGTCAAGGGAGACTCGGTAGGAAGCCTAGACATCACTGCCTGTGGGGTAAGGTATCCATGGACTCACGCTTACGGCTTATTACCAACAGGGGTAGCATAAACATGGGTAGAAGGAAGATGTGTACTAGTAGGGTCACTACCACTAGCACTAGCACGATGATTGATAGCGGGTAAAACGCGACCAGGGGAAGATTGAGAGACCATTTGTAAGAGAAGGTGCTATTTTACTTTTCCTTAAACAAGGTAGTAGGAATTAAGGGTAAAAGAACCAAAGTCAATACAAGGACGCTATCTGGGATACGAGTACTAGACGTAGGATACTGGTTGGGGAAACATGCCACGGGTGGTAGAGTGGGGAGGCATTGCAAGGGTAGACGCTACCTTACTAGGCAGGGCGAGGGTAGTCGGGGGATGGGCAGGAGGACGTATCACAACCCAACCACAACTACAAGTAGGTAGGGAATCCGTCTCTAGTAATAGTAATAATGATTATGATAATAATAATAATAGTAGCACCAGGTTTATACTACCTAGGGAGGCAAATCTAGGAACTGCAAGAGGTTCCCCTAGAAAAGGACCATGACAGACGCGATAAAAGAAAGGAAGTTCATGTCCCACGTAGCTCCCACAAAAACCAGCATCTTCATTAAAAACAATAAGTGGAAGCATACATGTGACACGTTTGACATGCCCGGAGGCACGCCGTTCAAGGCCCTTCATGAAGTACGTTGCCCTAGAGGCAACCAAGACAAGGGTGGGTGGGTGGGGAGCAAAGAAAGAGGCCGACAAAACCAGCCAGAGCGGCTTTTAGTCGCAAAACCTCCCTTATCCCTAGCTAACTGACGTCATTAAACCCTTATGTTCAGTGATGCTAGTAAGACGCTAACCGTACAGACCGGGGGTAGAATATCCCGAATCTGCACGGCTAGTATTAAATAATGCGTAGGTTGTTCTTTTCAGGGGCACTGCACCTCACGCCCCGTTCCGCCCGGGTATAATCAACCCAAGCGCGGAACGCACATTTTATTTAATTCATTTTTCAACCATGCACTATACTGCATCTACTAATCACAAAAGCTCTAGCCAAACAGCTACGAGAAAACACTACGACCTATAAGCCGCTCATCCAGCGGCCTCTTGTTCCCGCATTCACGTATAGAAGAAACTCCGTTCAAAGAACCCCGATTCATGTCCCACGTAGCTCCCACAAAAACCAGCATCTTCATTTAAAACAATAAGTGGAAGCATACATGTGACACGTTTGACATGCCCGGAGGCACGCCGTTCAAGGCCCTTCATGAAGTACGTTGCCCAATCACCCCCGCCCTGGCTTTCCCTTGAAGCCGCACTCCACCTTGCTCGTTGTCACAAGTGACCGCCCTGCCGCAAAACGGGAGCCCCCCCACATCGGGAGGCGTGTGCCCGGCGGCTGTGGATGCATGGCCAGGCCCAAAAAGGCCCAGCGCATTTGCACTGCGATTGCGCACGGCCAGCCTATCATGACCCCTCTCGGGGCCCCGAGTCGGTACCGCTATGGCCGTCTCCCCATAGACCCGGGGTGCTTCGAGAAAAAACGTGGACCTAGCCCAGGCCCCGCCAGCCCGGATGCCCGAGGCCACAGCCCCAGGCACCTGGCTGAACGAGAGTCCGTTCAGCCAAGACCGCATTCCCCCCCGAGGTTTCTATGCGTGGGGAAAAAATTTCTAGCTTAGGCGCTTTTCCCATCGCCGTCCCCAGCCCCAACCCCCCCCCCTCGGCGGAAGGCAATTGCAAAGTTTGCTGGCCAGCAGCAATTTCCGAAGAAAAAGCCTCAGCAGGCCGCGGACCGAGACACGGGTCGCCAGTGCCAGCCATCCGGCTCCAACCCGGGGTGCAAGCATCCCCAGGTACGGAGCACCAGCTCGCGCACTGGGCCGACCAAGCGACAGTTGAGCACCTGTCACGGCACCCGGCCCACCAAAGACCCCAAGCTGGGGAAAAGGTGCGGACCGGAGGTAATCATTTTCTTTTCTTTTATTTAACCGGCCGAGGAACTACGCCTGGCTGGTTAACAACTGGAAGTCTCACCACTGGCCAAGTGGCCGGTGCAACCAGTGCTTTTGGGATTTTGCTCCGCAGCACCCATAGCTGCGGCTGCCGCCGCAACGACAACGAGCAAAGAAAGAGGCCGACAAAACCAGCCAGAGCGGCTTTTAGTCGCAAAACCTCCCTTATCCCTAGCTAACTGACGTCATTAAACCCTTATGTTCAGTGATGCTAGTAAGACGCTAACCGTACAGACCGGGGGTAGAATATCCCGAATCTGCACGGCTAGTATTAAATAATGCGTAGGTTGTTCTTTTCAGGGGCACTGCACCTCACGCCCCGTTCCGCCCGGGTATAATCAACCCAAGCGCGGAACGCACATTTTATTTAATTCATTTTTCAACCATGCACTATACTGCATCTACTAATCACAAAAGCTCTAGCCAAACAGCTACGAGAAAACACTACGACCTATAAGCCGCTCATCCAGCGGCCTCTTGTTCCCGCAACTAACAAAAGCGTCAGAAAATAAAAACCATGGTATATAACGCAGGACGCACCACTGATATGGGAGTCGTTGAAAGATGGCGCCCGAATGGTCGTCGATGACCAACGCCGTAGCCGAGGAACTCCTGCTGTGGGGTACAACACAAACCACAGGGGTCTAAACGTAGGCACATACATCCAAGCGTAAAACTGAGTGGAAGGCGAAGAACAACGTTCTAGCATCGGCGACTAGCCGAATCTATTCCTAGGCAAGGTGTACAAGTACTAGCACTGCGTGCTGACCGACTTTACTCCTAATGAACGCATAGGAGGCACATGAGGTGGAGGAGGCGTCGAGATTTCATTGAGTGTAGGGGGAAATTATAATTTCCTTTCCTCCCCCCCTAAGAAGGTAGAGCTATCAAGCACGGTTGACAACATTAATGTAAAGGATAATTGAGCTTCATACGGTAGGGGTAGACGATGACTGACGAACCCCACGAGGGGTCTCAACTTGGGGTCGTGTATGATAGACAGTAGAATTTAATGAAGATACATTCCAGTTAGCATTCATACATTAATAGGATAAAGAATCGCAGACAGGTACAAAAGGTGTAGAAAACAAGAACGCTAATCGTCCCACTACATGTGCCAAGACAGCACCCAGCAAACCGATGATAAGTAGGCCAACACCGGACCAGCAACCCTACTGGTGCCGGAACTGAAACAGCAACCCTAATTATGCAAAATGCGTAGGATCTAAGGACAGAATAGGTAATATATCTATCTATGCACACAGCCCGCGGCGATCAAGTCTAACTTCGTCTAGAAGGTGTCCTGGACTGCAGGCAGCACGGTATCTAGGCGTCTAACAGGCGACTCGACCATTACCTGTTAAATTGTCGTCATCATTGCAGGCAGCGCCGTCTAGGTCGCGGGGTGCCAACGCCGTGTATATAGATTGTTATGGAGAGCTTTGTCGGGGTTCCCTAAACTAACTCCTCCGCGATACCATTGTTACGACCCGGTTCCGGACCTCCACCTCGACCCCAGGATCTGACCTGTCCTAGCCCGTGTGACTAACTAACCCGGTAGAAGAAGGAACCCTGTTTTGCTTTCTGAAAGATCGTTAAACTCCCGACTCTAATGCTTTCCGATAATTGTTTCCATACTAAGCCATTGACACATTTACTTAGACATTACTGGCAATAACGTACATCCATGGTTCGACTAGCTATAACAAGCCATATCAAAGGTCGAACTGTCAACACAAGGAAAGTGCAACACCTAAATTGGCCGAAAGACTCGTGCGTGCTCGGGCAAAACATGGCCCTCGCCCGTACGATCACAGGTAGGTTAGATCTACGCACTCTAATGCCACGTGGGGCGGCGCTGGTCCAGACCACACAGAGTGCCAACGGTCCAGGCCCTAAAGTACGCAGCGCGGCGCGACTGCACCGGCCCACAATACTGAACAATTGATATGTCACTGGACCAGGTAACAACCAGTCAAAAGGGTCCTAACCGCACGTAAACGTAGGAACGACAACAGCCGTAACCACGGATTGTTTCGGAGTAGCTGAGGCTACCAAGAACGTAAGGCCTCTATTTACGGCCGTAATAACACAGTTTGTTACGCGCCGTAACAATGAGATTCTCCATGAGTGCAAGCTCATAATTAATTAATTAATTAGACTCGTGAGCACTCCCGTTGGGGAGTCACGGAGCATTAACCCCGATGGATGGATGGGTGGGTGCAAGCAGTCCTACCGGTCTAGTCTATCTACATCGGCTACATACTACATCTATCTAACAACATTCTAACGACAACATCTATCTAGGCAGCCGCACGCTGCCCTAGGGGGCTATCTGGCGTGCCTCCCACGAGATTGCACACGCGGGCGCTTCCCCACTGGGGGGGGCTCGTTGTCCTCTATGACCCGGGCCCACTTGGCCTTGTCCATCATCTTCTTCCAAATCACGGAGAGGCCTAGGCCCCCCATGTCCTCTACTAGCTGTTCTTTGAAGGTGCGGGCCTTGCGGCGTCTAACATCACTGGGCCCAGCCCACGTCAGGAGGTGCCGGCCAGGCTGGGCTGGTCGCAGTCCTGCGGGGGGGCCACGTGAGGTGTCTACTCTGGTTGGTGCGAGCTAGGTGCCCTACTAGCTGCAGGCGTCGTTGCTTAATGGTGCTGGTGATATAGGGCATGCCCTGGTACAGGTCCTCATTGCGAACATGAGCAGCATAGCCTACTCTGTAAATGGATCGCAGCATGCTGGTGACCGCGCCGTCCAGCTTGCGGGCCAGGTCGGCGGTGAGGGTCCACGTCTCGGCTCCATACGTGAGAACAGGAAGGACGAGCTCATAAGTGTATAGATAGAGGTTTGCAAGGAGCCTGGCACAGTTTATATCCGGCACAGCTTATAGTTATAATATCATCACGAAGACTTGACCTTGTTTATCGGATCTCTTATCTTGTTGATAACACCTTCATTTGTTTTTCGGGCGATGTATACCAACAAGCTATTGGCATCCCTATGCATGGGCACTAACTGTGCCGGGCTCTTTGCAAACCTATATTTTATACACTTATAATGAGCTTGCATTCATGGAGAATCTCATTGCCTCAAATGATGATGTTCTCATCAGGCGTTTTATCCACACATGTCGATACATTGATGATGTCGATCATTGCTTTCGACAACCCTGATTTCGCAACCCATTTGTATATCACAGCTGGTCTGCATGGCATCTACCCGCAAGCGTCTCTCACATTAAAGCTCACGTCGGAGGATACTCATTGCAAGTACCTCGATCTTAACATTACCCATAACAAGAAAGGCTGGCGTACGGCTGTCTATGTAATAAGCGCAAGGGCCCTAAATATCAGCAACTTCCTTTCATTCGCTACCCCGATATTCTCAGTCTCCTTTCCCACACAGCAAAATATAGTCAGTTACATTGTTTTTCCCGTCTTTGTTCTTATATCGTGTCGATTTCATCACGACTCTTTGTTGAACTCTTGCATCGTTTGTTGGTCAAAGACTGTGACCGAGACATTATATGCTCCGTCAAGTCCGGTGTTTTTTGCAATCTCACACACATCTGTTCAGTGCTGCACCTCGGCACAAGCTCTACAAACAGGTCGTGGACCGGCTGGATCGCGTAGTGTCTCTGCACATCTGAACCCATGTGCTGCCAGATCTCCTTTGCGGCGGTAATTCCGAGCTGGGCAAGTGTGGATTCGTTGTCCACACCGTCGCGTCGCTGCAGCAACATGCACGATGTTTTCTGCCATACGCGGGCTTTTGGTTCCCGCCGCACATTTGAAAATGATGTCCTCCGGATTTTTGCCTTTGCACTGTGTGTAGTTCTTGGACGTTTGGAATCATGGCATGGCTAAGGTAATGACTGACTAAAAATTAAATTAAATTAAATTAAATTATAACATGCCTCCGTTGGGAGATCATGTAGCACATATTCCTTGATGGGTGGTGGAAAGGAGAGAGCCGCGTAATCTAACTATTAATTAATTAATTAATTAATTAAACTCGTGCTCCCGTTGGGGAGTCACGGAGCACCGAAGTGCTTTTAATCCCTGTGTGTGCACTACAGGAGAAAGGGCAGAGACCCCCAGTCTCCTTCATGCCAAAGGCATGCCACAGCTGCAATCGGGCGCGGCTAGCTAAAAGGACCGGCTAACGATCCGGCAAACTGTGGGTGCAATAAGACCCATGTGAGCATGTCATAGCAAGGAGCGATCTAACTATCCTAACGCTAATCTACCTAGTCTAGAAAAATCCTAACTGCCCTACTCATCAAAACGCCTCCTCCTCTTGGGGGGAGGGGGCTTGCCCACAGGGTCGGGCGAGTGAGCCTTGACAATCTTCTGCCACCGCGTCTTGTTCTGCATGGCGTGATGACTGACTAGCTAGACCTTTTCAGTGGTTTTCCATTTGCGGGTATTTCCTCGTAAATGGTGGGAGAGCAATCGCAGCAATGGTGCTCCCCACTAGACACCCCCGGCCAGTTAGGCTCGAAACACACGCCCTGATCAAGCAAGCTGCATGTTTCCGGCCCGGCCCACCGTCTAGGTCATCTAGTCGCTCCACACATAAGCCAGCCGTAATTTCAATACACAAGGCTACACATTTCCGTCTCCATTCATATTCATCATCCTGAATGACTCGAAAACGTGGACAAGATAACGGCAGGCTCGAGCTACCATGGTCCGGATTTCCCCGATTTCTGGCCTGCGCTGGTTGCCTCCTTGCTATATTCGTTGAGAATGATAAATTACGGAGGTGAGAGTGGCATGCAACATAAGGAAATTAACCCTGAAAAGAAGAACCCTAAAGACAACAATAAGAATACTCTGACACGGGCATGCAAGGAGCAAGCCTGGCAGCACAAGGCACAACTAACCAAGGTACATATAAAATTTGCCCCAAAACAGAATTTTCTCAAAACTCAACTTCACCACTACAGAAATAATACCATCACTAAAATCACAAGAGGCTAGACTCACGGTAGTGGCTGGCCCACTATACCATGGTGGGAACCTACGGTATAATGACAATACTACAAGAACATTTGATGGGCATGGTAAATGTACACCAACCCTGTCGCCAGCGCACAGACATCTAGTCTGTCTGCGAGAATGGAAAACTAAATACAGGGCCACCACAGTGGCCTTGGGCTGCAGTGGTTCCCAGTCCGTGTTGTCTGGCATCAACAACCTGCACAACGCACTGATGCAAGCACCTTGGCATGCTATCCCCGCAATCACCGATCCAGGCTCGGCGCCTTTCTCTTCATGAGCTTATGACATGTACAGTGCACACAAGCTCGTGAGCAGCGCTTGGGGGGGTTGCGTGGCAAAAGGACACCCGCAAACGATAGACACCTGTCATGTCGAATACAGGCAACCAGACTTGAAACAGGCTGCAGACCTTTTCGAGAGCACCAACACATGGCAGAACACCGCCTATCCCGGCCAATAACCCGCCAAGGAGCTCCGTCTTATTGAAAGACCCCACAGGACGTCCTCGAAAAACCGCCCCCTGCCAGCCATACAAGGGCTCCCCTATGGGTCCTACGGGGCCACGAGACTAATTAATTAATTAATTCATTAATGGGGAGCAACCCCCATGGGGTTGGCTTGCGATAATGTTATAACCTCGCCCTTAACTGCCCTCCTGTTTGCTTGGCCCTGCCCCACCAGCCTTGGGCACTGCACCCCCACGCCCCGTGGGACCTTCCTTGGCCATGCCCTCTGTCGTGCATGGCGCCGGCGCGATAGCCCAGGGCGCGTTCCTGCCATCTCGCTCCTTCTCCCAGTAGCGCACGTTGGACATCATCGCGTCCAAGATGCCCGCAGAGTCAGGGAACTTGGACACCCACGCCTCGACCAAGGGCAGTGCGATGAAAGAGAAGAAGCCGAGCTGCATAGTCATAATAGATAGGGCGCATGGAGTTTGGGCGTAATATCAGTACAATGAAAGAGAAGAAGCAGAGCTGCCTAGTCATGATAAATAAGGCGCATGACATTAGGGCGTAATATCAGTGAAATGGAAGAGAAAAAGCAGTGCTCGGGATGAGGGCACCGTGTATTACCGAAACATGGGCGGCGGAACAGGTGGGCCATGGCAGATAGCTCAAGTGCAATCAAGGGGACAAGAGTCAGCAGGGGGCATGGGGCAAGTTAATAGGGCAATATGGGGCAGACCAGGGGGCAGCCGGCGGATTGATGGTATGCTGTATGGAGTGGTGGAATAGGATGAAACGGCGAGCGATGAAGGAGAAGAGGCTGAGCTGGGAATAAAAATGTCATGGCATAATAGGGCAGCATCGCCATACCAGGGTGGACGCTGCTAAGTTTACCACGACACCGCTCGCACCACGACACCGCTAGCGCGAGCCATCGGGGAGAACAAGCCCAGCTGCACGACCATGTGACCGGTGGCGGGTGGCGGGGGCCAGGTGGTAGCAGGCAGCTGGAAGTGGGCAGCCGGCCCCCGCGCGTAGACTCGAGCAAGTGATTAGGTACCCGAGGGACTTGGCAATACACAGGGACACGAAAACACGAGCGGACCTGCGACGTGTCCACTGCAGCCAGCGTGTGTGTGGGAGAGCCGCAACATGCGTGTGTGCGGGCGGGGCCGTATGATCCCTAAACGCGCAGCTCTTTCCCTCACATCCGCCCCCCACCCATCACAGCCCCCCCCCAAACCCACCCCCAACGGCCCACCCCCCAATTCCCCAACCCTAAACCCTTACCACTTACCTCAACCTAATCTCCAAACCCTGCACTCTCCCCCCCACACACCTCCCCCGCTCCTACCTGGCTCTTGGGCAGGTCCCCCGTGCGCCGGTCCATGAAAGCCGACACGGGCATGCCCGCCTCGCGCTCCTTGTCGCCCTGCAGGTAGAACTCCTCGGTGATCGCGGCCGTCCAGCGCCTGTGGATGTCCAGCTTCTTGGCCGAGTGGCCGATGTCGGCCACCTTGAGCGCGATCTGCATCAGCAGCAGCCGGTCCGTGTCGCTCAAGCGGCTGAAGGGCTTGTCCTTGTCCTTGAGCCGCTTCTTGAAGGCCTCCAGCAGCTCAAAGTGCCGTTTGCTGGCGCACGCAGAGGTGCGGGTGACAGAGGCAGATGGTAGAGGGGTGGGGGGGCCAGCCTCAGCGGAGTCAGGAGGGGTTGGGAAGCAACCGAGCAAGGGGAGGGGGAGATCAGGCAGGCACTGACCACCCCATGGCAAAAGGGGGGTGCTAAAACTTCTTTGTTGATGGTAATTACATATGCTGGCGCAGCCAGATGTAAAATAGGAACGGCATTCATGCCAACAGGTAGGTATGACACAGCCGCTCGGGACATGGCCATTGGCTCCATCGGCAAAGGGCAATGTCTGCGCCGCTGCAGAGGGCAATGCGACGCCTTCATGAAAGTCAACATGGTGCACACATCGCTAGGAACCAGTGTGATTAGTCACAAAGAGCTCCAAGGACTTCCTGCAAGTTCCATGACCTAATAGTATCCGCACATGGGTGGGTGCTCGCATTCAACCACCAACATGCCCGGTACAGTGAAAAGGGTGGATGGTAAGTAGAAAAGTGAATGTACATCATACCAGTACATGCTCACCCACCAGTGCACGGTCACTGCAACAGCACCATGTCCACGACACACATGCACTGCGGTCACTATATACACAGTAAGTGGTCACGATAGCTGGTATGCCAGTACTCACAGGTCCGATCCCAGCACCATCTCGATGACCACGCCCCGCACGTATTTGAAGTCATCCTTGTCCAGCACGTCGAGAAAGTTCAGCTCCGGCTTTGCCAGAAGAAGGAAGGCCTCCGCCACGTGGTAGTTCTCCAGCACCGTGCGGTCATTGTAGCGCAGCGCGAGCGTGTCGGATGACTTGACCACATAGTCGTTGTTCAGGCCTGGGTGCCGGAAATCATGCACCAGCGCCGCGGTGATGCACGCCAGCACATCGAGCCGCGTCAAATAGGCGTCCACGCCCGAGTGCTTGATCAGGTGGTAGAGGCTGTTGGCCACGTCGGCGATGTGAACGTTGTTGTGGTAGTTGTTGGGCAGCATGCCCTCATCGAGTTTTGACATGAAACGGATCAGCTTGTCAACGGACAAGTTGAATGATTTCGCCAAGCCGGTGCGCCGATACAGCTCAAGGCCCATCCAAAGGATCACCTTTCCGCGGCTAGCCTCCGCGAGTGCCCAGGTGTCAAAGTCCCACGATCCAACCGTCGCGAGCGCCGCACGTGCCCTCGAACTGGACCGGTGCATACTGGGACCCAAGGACGAGGGGTGCTGGGGGGTGGACCCACAATCCTGTTGCGCGCCACCGCCCCCGTGATGCGGGTTCATGAGCTGCACTTCATCCATCGGTGTTGGGTTGATGACATCATGCTCGCTTCCGGCACTATGGGCGCCGACGCAAGGCCGAGTGGCCCCGTTGGCCTGTGCCACGGCGTCTCCACCATCACGGCTGTGAAGGGATTCGGCCGACGATCTCCTCCCCATCCTGTCCCCCGTGGGTTCCGCGACCGCTTGGCCCTCCTCCATGGCGGAGATCTCCATCATGCGGCTCATCCCTTCGATGATGGATGAGATGGACACCTCTTCCGACGACCGGCTGGTGTGGAAGGAGGGCGAGGAGGTCAGCGAGGCCGGCTGCTCCCCGAGGGACGCGCGGTACGTGCTGTTCGCTCCCGACGTCACCTTGAGGCTGGGCGTGCGCTTGGGCAGCCGCATGACCGTCGAGCGCAGCCAAGCAGTCGTGTCTGCATCTATGACCTGCGAGTTTGGAAACGAGGAACCGTCAAGTTTAACAAAGAGTACCAATGTAGTAGTATAAAATATAAACAGAGACACATGGGAACAAAGACAAGCAACGCATACATGTCACAGTTGTCAATAAAGAAACAAGCGTGCAAGGGTAGAAGGCAACAAAGACAAACGCTGATGATAGTAGAAAGCAAGATAATGAAGAGGAGCTGACGATGAATGGAGATTAACACCACCCGAGATTAGTGGGGGAATAAGGGCAGGCAGGGATCAATACAACGGAATCGAAGGACCCGATGGGGACAAATGAGGAAGGATGGCAGGGACAGCCAGAGCCCAAACAATACGGGTGGGATGGTCGCCTTGCGCATGGCATTCCCCCAACATACAAACAACCGTATACCAAGAATTAATTGAACCCTTACCCTCCCCAGGGGCCCTTTGGCCCCCCCCACCCCTTCCCCCCCTTTGCCCCCCCCCCCTCCCAACGCCACCCTTCCACGCGCGGCACCCACCTTTGTGCTACCCGCCCCCTCGCCCCCGGCCGCAAGGGGCGACATTCCCGCGATGGACTCCCGCCCAAGGGCGTTCTCCTGGAGCATGAGCGGCATGTGAGGGTCCATCTCCAGCAGCCGCTGCATGCGCTCCAGCATCTCGGGGCCAGGGACCAGGTTGCCTTCCGAGATGTCCCTGCCAGGGGGGGGGGGGGGGCGGGGTGGCACGGCAAGGCGAGCGCAGGAAGAGATGAGGAGAGAAGACGGGAGAGGAGGTAAGGGGAGAGGAGAGGAGGGGAGAGGAGAGGAGGGGAGGAGAGGAGGGGAGGAGAGGAGGGGAGGAGAGGAGGGGAGGAGAGGAGGGGAGGAGAGGAGGGGAGGAGAGGAGGTAAGGGGAGGAGGGGAGGAGAGGAGGGGAGGAGGGGAGGAGAGGAGGGGAGAACAGTTGACGACCGCGCAGGCAGAGGGAAAACAAGCACGCAGAAGCAGGGCACCGAGAACCAAGGCACGCAGAAGCAGGGCACACAGAACGCAGGCATGCAGAAGCAGGGCACCGAGCAGGGGTGACAGGCAATTGCTTGGGTCCAGAAATGCAAGTTGGTGGTGGGAATGTGGGCGACAGCAATCACTCAATTTTGTTTGTTCGACGAAGGTGGATGCGAGCCGGCCTATAGGTGGCGAGCTAGAGGACACACCCCGCCGGTTGCAACCTATGTGCTGGCAGGAGTATCCAGGGGAGGAGGAGGAGCAGCTTTGTGGGAAGACCTCGACACAGCTTGAAGCTGCCACGTGCCTTTATGCACATGGCTCCATATCTTACTCCACGAGCATCGCAGACCAGAATTATAGCCGCGCACCTTCCCCCCATCCTTACCCCTCTTAATAATCCTTCCCCCCATCCTTACCCCTCTTAATAATCCTTCCCCCCATCCTTCCCCACCCCCGCGGCCACTCCCTTGAAAAAGGTCCAGTACCGCCTCAATGCACGATATTGGTTTGCGTACGAGGGGTGGGACATGGGCCATACGGGAACAGGTCGTGCAGCGTCTCCATATAGCATTCTGGATATAGTATTAGCAGCAGTATGGTTTCGTACAATAGGGATGGTATGCATATGTACGTACTGGAAGAGGTCGTGCACCGTCTCCAAGGGGGTTCGCATGTCCAGCACGTGGCTTCCACCGGCCAACATCAGCGAGGACCGCATCGTGGACAGCTGGCGCGTCAACCCCCGGATGTGCCCCTCGGCCGCCTCCACTTCTTTCTCGAGCTCCTGCTTGGACAGAGCCATCGTGCGCACGTGCACGGTGGACACAAACACGCCCCCGACACCCAGAACGGCAATCCCTAGCGCCACAAGCAGCACGATGCGCATGAGCTTGTGCTCCTCGTTGTCGATGTGGCCCATGATGGCGGAGCGCGGGATGAGCAGCACGCCCACCATGGGGAGGCGGCCTTTTCCGCCGTAGTACCGCCCGTGGCACTGAAGGTACCACTTTCGGCCATGCACGGTGATCTGGCAAACGCAGCCGAAAGGAGCGTCGCAGGCGAGGGGATGCGAGCACCGACATGTTGGGTTGTTCAGGTTGAAGTGCAACGATATGTGTTCGCGTGTGCGTGGGAGCGAGAGTACAAGGGGGGTGGGCCGTGGCCCGAGGGTCGTGAGAAGAAGTCATGCGGCCAAGGATGGCGCCAAGCAAAATTCTACAAGTCGAATCCTGCAAGTAGAATCCTGCACACGTTGGGCGACGAGGGATCAGTAGACAACCCTAGAAGCACGGGCTTCCAGACAGAATGGCGAAAGACGATTACACAGACATGCAAGTGGTTGGCAGAACCACTCCCCCCATGCCCCTGCCACTCTCTACCCACGTGATCTGCTTACAGTGCCAAGTACTTTACCGTGCAAAACATCTTATTCCTATTCAAACTTGTAGCCTGGGGTTCTCCTGCCCAAGGCGTGTGCGTACGTAATGAATGCACACGCGGGACAAGCCTGCATATGAAATGTATGCACTGGCAGAAAAATGGACGGGGAGAGCTCTCCGCCACCATGTGATCAACTCGCCGTCACCATGTAACCAACTCACCGCCGCCATGTGATCAACTCACCGCCGCCATGTGATCAACTCACCGCCGCCATGTGATCAACTCACCACCGCCATGTAACCAACTCACCGTCGTCATGTAATCATCCCAGCACAGACCCGACGCGGCCGCCAGAAGCGCGTCCGACGGCTGGCCCTCCCCTGTGCCCGGCTCCATGCCCGCCCCATCCCTCCCCACCCGGCCAGGGAACGCATCCCTCAGATGGCGCGCCGCAGAGCTTATAACGATGTCATCGCTCTCGTTGGCCATTATAGTGACCGGGAATGTGAGGTTCCCATACGAGACTGTCTTCGAGATGGCCCCCGCGTTGGCGACGACCATCGCCCCCCCGTTGGCGAGGCAAAAGAAGAGCTTACCCCCTCGCAGGTCCAGCACGCTAAGGAAGCGGTTCACCGCCGACGTGGTCTGGCTCACTCCGGCCACGCCTAAGAAAACCCCTTCGGCCGCCCCCGTGTCATTGCCTGACGCCACGGCCGAGAGTGTATCACTTTCTAATTCCTGCATCGTGCCCCACCCCGCAGCATCAGTCAACACCCCTGCATCAGTCTGCCACCCAGCCTCCGCGGGCATCAGCTCCAGCGGCGACCCGCTCGTGAAGAACATGGACACCCCCCGCTCCTCCAGTAGGGGACCCACCCACCACCGGATGCTGCCACGTGGCGCGTGCGCGGCGTTCGCGTACCAGGGCTGGTCCATCGGCGGTGCCCAGGGCACGATGGCGGGCGGGATGCCGGCCACTTGCTTCCCCGAGGTTGGGTCGATGGGGGCCACGCGAGCCAGCCAGGTGCCAAAGGGGTCAAGCGGGTCAGCTGGCTCCGCCAGCTGTCACGGGCGACAAGTTACCGTGCGTGCGCATGCCAGCCGATGGGGATAGTAGGTACATGTGTGTGTCAGGGGATGGGTACGAGGGACGTGTGTGTCAGGGGATGGGGACGAGAGACGTGTGTGTCAGGGGATGGGGACGAGAGACGTGTGTGTCAGGGGATGGGGACGAGAGACGTGTGTGTCAGGGGATGGGGACGAGGGACGTGTGTGTCAGGGGATGGGGACGAGAGACGTGTGTGTCAGGGGATGGGGACGAGAGACGTGTGTGTCAGGGGATGGGGACGAGAGACGTGTGTGTCAGGGGATGGGGACAAGGGACGAAAGGGAGACAGTACATGGCAGGGGATGGCGGGGGATGCGGAGTGCTGCACCAATTGCCACAGAGGCACACCATGCACGTGCACACAAGAGAGTACCACTTGCTGCGCCACTGAAGATTGACAGAGAGGCCCCTGATGAGTTTCCCCCTACAGCCCCATAGCATTCAAACACACCTTGCTCGTGACACAGGCATGCCTACCACCCATTCTGGCTCCCTGCCCCCCTCTCGATTCCCCCACCCTTTGTCCCGGGGCACCCTTTGCAGACCACTAGGCACATACAAAGTAAGACGCGACACACACAAATAGTTGTTTCTTTTTACTGTATTCTTGAAGGCTCACGGGCACGGCGAGCCGCACGCACCGACAGCTGCCCAGGGGGTTCCTCCGTCACGTTTGTTGCCCCCAATCGGCTGTACACGACAAGCCCCCGGCCGGTTCCATATGCCACCAGGTCGGCCTGCGGCAGCGCCTTGAAGGTCGTCCACGCGAGCCGCCGTGCGCCCTCCACCATGGCGTCCTGCTGCAGCGCGGCCACCTGCCCCTCCTCGTGCATGTGCGCGGCGAGCACCACACTGGCGTCAGCCATGTCGCGCGTGAAGTCGTCCATGCGGATCTCCACCTGTGCACCCACGCAACGACACACGCGCACGCATGGAAACACACGCATGCAGGACACGCACGCAGAGGCAGGACTCAGTAGCAGCAGCGCATCCCATGCTTCATCAGGCCTGCGCTCCCTATAAATACTGCGTATCAATACAGCCCACATTCCAGTAGGTCTACATCTTACAAGGCCTGCACTGTCTGGGGCCTACGCGGCATGAGGTGCATCTGTCGAGAGAGCGATGCCTCATAAGGTTTTCAGGGATGCGCAGACAGGACCATGGGACAGCATGGCCGCACTGCACCCGCTGACAAATCCACAAATATCCGTCCCCGCGCACTTCCCCACACATATCTTCCCCGAGCACTTCCCCACACACATCCGCCCCCGCGCTCTTCCCCACACATATCTTGCCCGCGCACTTCCCCACACACATCTTCCCCGCGCACTTCCCCACACATATCCGTCCCCGCGCACTTCCCCACACATATCTTCCCCGAGCACGTCCCCACACACATCTTCCCCATGCGGCTGAGGCTGTCAACAGGTTCGGGGGGGACCGAACCCAGCGGCCATGCTGCCCACCAACCTATACCCACCATGATCACCGAATCTGCTTACCATCGCCAGCATCGGCACCAGTCCACCGCTCACCATCCTCAGCAACCCCACCACCCACCCTCCCGAGCACGTCACCACTCACCATCCCGAGCACCTCATGCTGGAACGCAACTCCCAACATCTCGGTCTTGCTGTACACGGTCAGGTTGTACACGTGCAGGATGAGCAGGGCCAGGCCCATCAAGCAGGCGGCGATGATGACCTGTCATGGCCGCGGGGCGTGGGGGGAAGAGGAGTCACGGGGGTGGAGATGAGGATGGGGAAGGAAGGGGCATGGGAAAGGAGATGGGCACGGGGAAGGGGGATGCATGGGACAAGCGCGGGGCGCGGGACCAGGGGCGAGGGGCGAGGGGCGAGGGGCGAGGGGCGAGGGGCGAGGGGCGAGGGGCGAGGGGCACAACTAATAAAAGGCATCCAATTGCAACTCCCCTGCCCGTTGGCGCCTCTACGTGAACGCGGTGCCATGAACCATCACGCTTACCAGGGAGCAATGAGGGTCTGTATATTCTTAGTCCTGTATCGCTCGTGTTGGTTGGCTGGCGGGCTAGCTGGCTGGCTGGCTGGCTGGCTGGCTGGCTGGCTGGCTGGCTGGCTGGCTGGCTGGCTGGCTGGCTGGCTGGCTGGCTGGCTGGCTGGCTAGCTGGCTGGCTGGCTGGCTGGCTGGCTGGCTGGCTGGCTGGCTGGCTGGCTGGCTGGCTGGCTGGCTGGCTGGCTGGCTGGCTGGCTGGCTGGCTGGCTGGCTGGCTGGCTGGCTGGCTGGCTGGCTGGCTGGCTGGCTGGCTGGCTGGCTGGCTGGCTGGCTGGCTGGCTGGCTGGCTGGCTGGCTGGCTGATGGCTTTGGTTGGGTGGTTGGTTGCTTGAGTTGGTGTGGGGCATTGGCAGCTCAACCGGCTACGTACAAACATGCAACATGTGGCACACAAAATGTGACACAGAGGGGTGAAGCATTACCAAGAAAGTAATGCCCACACCTCTTTCAACTAAAATGATCATCATCATATGTCCCAAGGAAGAGACTGTGTGCAACTTGATCTGTTTGATTTCTTAGGGTTCTCTGCATATTCTCGTCTGAACTTCCATCACTCCGACGCTTAAGTTTTACATGGACAAAAACCTTTTGTAACAATTATACATCATTATTTTTCCAAATATATCCCCATAAATGCATAATGACCAACCGCACTGTGTGGGATGATGAGGCAGGATGGCGTACTATCAGTGGAGCATCAGCGTACAAGGCCTGGCGTCCTATCGGGGCCTCCGCCATAATAAATCAATTGCACGACACATGCTGCGGCAAGCGGCAACACGGTACAATTAAACAGCAGCTCATGTGCTGACTGCTAAATAACATCTAATACAATTTGCAAACCCAGGCCTCACAGCATTCCTGGGCGGTCGATGATAAGTATTTATCATACTACTAGTACATACACTACACAGTAGTATAAACTACTGTAAAACTAGCACATTGACCACATGCAAGGGACCTAAGTGGCAAGAGCTTATCTCAGCAAAGAATGCAGCAGCAGCCTTAAACATTAGTTGCCAGCAAGTTTCTGCATGGTGAAGCAGGAGCAGGTAAACTATGACATGCGCACAATCAATATTTAATAAAATAATGCACACATGCACAATTAAGCGCAACTGATTTAGCTCAGCGACATACCACGAGAGTGATTCGTGTCCAGAACGACGGGTCGAACCGGCGGTTCAAAACACGGCAACAGCTGTATCGTCTCGCCCACCAACGGCGTTTAAGCGAGGCATCCGACTTCGGGGCCGAACGCGGTGACCCCCGGAGGCTTTTCTTCAGCTCTGTCTGGTAGTAGATGTCTGCGGAGCTACAACCTGGGGGAGTTGCGCCCTCGCTATCGCCCGTGCCGCGAACGTCGTCGTCACCGTGGAGAGAACGAGCCGCGTTTCGATCGCCATCTCCCACACGTTGTGAGCCTTTCTTGCCTGACGCAAAAGATAGCTCTCTCCCAGCTTTGTCCCTGCACTCGGGACCGTTCTGCGGCATGGCCGCCCAAGCTCGTCCGGAAGCAACAAGCTTTAAGCAAGAAATTGAGCACTAGCAAAATGCCGGGACTTGAAGCCACCAATGGGCCCCGGTCGCGTGCTTATCGTCCGTTTAATTTGTAAAATTTCGGCCAGCAAGCTAATATATCTCGAAAGACTACGTCCGCTACTAAGACCGCTACAACTGCACAGCTGTTCCCGCTTAACTGGACGCAGAACCAATGTGCGACTTTGCAACCAAGGCGACACTTCAAAATCAACTTGTTGGTTCACCGTAGGTTAACTGCGGGTAAAACCATCCGGTCAGCTGCCGTAAGTTTAATGAGACATGAGCGACCATTTCACCCCCCCCCAAAAGATGTCCAGCATAATGTGGAAGACATTGTAATTTGTGACTCGTGATATCATTTTCCCCTCCATTTTTAATGAAACCATGTTCGTTGCAATTGCACGAGTAGATAAAAGACGCGGACTACTCTGAAGTCTCATTCACTTTATCTTTGCCAACGAAAGCCAAACGCTTGGCACGCGAGCGCAAATAATGGCATATCCAGGGCATAACCAATGTCACAGTCACGAATATTGTGCATCACGGACACGGACAGGCGAGCCTGAACGATGAGCTTTTCCTAATCAAGTAACGTGCGTGTTTGCAACTTGCCCGTTGAAACTCTACGGCGGAGCCAATTTTCGGAAGAACCTCACCCTTATGCTTGCAAATTCGGGACAAATTCGGTGGATGTATGTATGTATGGATGGATGGATTGACGGATTTTCATCCCCTATTCCTATGTTTTCTCACGTGTACGGCCTTATAAGCTTCGCCAATTCTGGCGAACCTAACGGTTCTTCCGAAAATTGGCTCCGCCAGATAAAAACGATGACCTTTCAACACCAAGTCAGAGGGAGGACGATGATGGCGACAGAAAGGATACCATTTCTTTTCTGACTAGGTTCGTCAACCCTAAGATCCAGTGCGGCCGTTTGATTTCTGATGTCTGACGGGCCCGATGTCTGACCCGGCTCACGGGGTGACGGCTGTATAACGAACGAACTTCCGTGCTGGCAGAATCTACACTAAATCCGGTTCAGAGAATGTGATTATGCTTCTTGGTCTTACGTTATGTAACGACACTGGCCAAACGGCGCGGGAATAGACTTTTCGGGGAAATGGGGTATATTTTTATTAGCCAATTATGGACCAAAGAGGTGAGAGGGGAAATGAGTATCAGCGAATCCTAATTAAAGGCTATACGCGCGGGAATAAACTCAACTCATCTCAAGTGGCCAAACGGTAGTACCTGCCGTTCGTAGCTGCACCAAGGGAGTTGAGTTGCCAACTGTGGTGTCATGCTGTTTATTATAACCCTCGGCCATGTGCGGCGTGGGAATTTTTCCGGGTAAATGGGTATTTTTATTAACCAATAGGATTATCATTAGGCCATGTGCGGCGTGGGAATCAACCATGTGCGGCTTGGGAATCAAAATTCAACTACTACTACAACAACCTTCGACAACGAGCAGCGGAGCTCTCCCGTTCAGGTGCCACGTGAGAACGACAACGCACGCAACGTGCGCCCGAACCGGCAGAGCTGAGGCACGACCTGTGGCCGAAAGCCCGAAACCCGTGAGAAACCCGTCAGGATGCAAAGGAAGGCGTGAATCTCAAACGGGCGTTGTCATAAATCCTGTTCGGATGACGCCATCTTTGCCGCGTGACTTGTACATGCAAGTTCGTTCAGTTCAGTTGATTCCCACGCTGGTTTTTTCCGGGTAAATGGGTATTTTTATTAACCAATAGGAATATCATTAGGTGAAGAGGTACCACGTATCGACCAGCTGGTTACCCTCTGAGGGTAGTGTGATAGGTGAAAGGTTTAGAAAGGAGCAGGGAGCTTCCCACGCTGGTTTCAACTCTTGGATAATTGGCTCTGAAGTAAGGCCTACTAGGCCTGTGGATCCAACAACTGGTCCCTATTACTCAACTCAACTCAACTAGGCCTGCAGTGTTCCGGTTTTCCGTGCGCACTGCGCAGTAGGACTAGCTTAGAGCCTTTCCACATAATATGGTGACGAATGCGCCCGAATTAGGAGGACTCGGATTGGTCCGGACCGCAGTTCCAGGCTCGAGCAGGGCTCGAGCAGGGCTCGAGGTCTTAGGCGCGGCGAATAATAATCAGGCGGAGCCAATTTTCGGAAGAACCGTCAGGTTCGCCAGAATTGGCGAAGCTTATAAGGCCGTACACGTGAGAAAACATAGGAATAGGGGATGAAAATCCGTCAATCCATCCATCCATACATACATCCATACATACATCCACCGAATTTGTCCCGAATTTGCAAGCATAAGGGTGAGGTTCTTCCAAAAATTGGCTCCGCCGTAGAGTTTCAACGGGCAAGTTGCAAACACGCACGTTACTTGATAATCATCATTCAGCGGTAGATTGATCGGGACCTCCTTTCCACAACCAGATCCGATCCGTACCGTCCTGGCGCTTTCCCCGCCGATTTCAACGACTCGACCAGGACTCGACCTACCTTTCTTGACCCTTGAAATTCTTACTGGAACTGGCCGGAACTGCTTTTTTCGATTTCTAGGAGTTCCACCCCAGTTCCGGTCGAATTAGCGGTCGCGTCCAATTAGCGGTCTAATTGGACGGTCAAATGTGGAAACCTCTAGTTCCGGAACCGACTGAATTAGGACCCTAACCCCCCGCAACTAACGAATGTGGGCAGGGCCAATTTAGGCACAACTAGGCATCTAGTCAGGCTATTTTTGGCACACCTGGGTCACCTCAGTCAACTGTTATATGGAAATAAACTAACACCCATTTCACCGGAAATGTGGACAGGGCCTTACTGTATCATAGGGGTCAAGACGTCCATTTCTCGTTGTTGTTGTGTCCCCTTTCCTTCCCGGCCCGGCCTATACTGGCTGATTAGTTTATGGGCAGCCTGGACGTCTGAGCCTATCATACCGGCCGGTGTCTACCCGCTCAATTATCTTTGGCATCACTGGCACCCCTGGCCTTGAGCTCACCTTTGCACAACAAGCGTGGACATGGCTCTGCACTTGCATCAGTGTTGTATACAATCTGGACGGTGCGAAATTAATTAATTAATTCATTAGACTCGTGCTCCCGTTGGGGAGTCACCGATGGATGGATGGGTGGGTGCAAACAGTCCTACCGGTCTATGCTATCTACATCCGATCAGCTACCTACGACATCTATCTAACAGCAACTAACTACAACATCTATCTAGACAGCATCACGTGGCCCTAGGGGAGCTGTCTGGCGTGCCTCTCGTGGGTTTGCACACGCGGGCGCTCCCCACAGGGGGGGGCTCGTTGTCCTCTATGACCTGGGCCCACTTGGCCTTGTCCATCATCTTCTTCCAAATCACGGAGAGGCCGAGGCCCCCCATGTCCTCTACTAGCTGCTCTTTGAAGGTGGCGGGCCTTGCGGCGTCTAACATCAGGGGGCCCGGCCCACGTTAGGAGGTGCCGGCCAGGCTGAGCTGGTCGCGGCAGTCCTGCGGGGGGGCCACGTGAGGTGTCTACCTGGTTGGTGCGAGCTAGGTGCCCTACTAGCTGCAGGCGCCGCTGCTTAATGGTGCTGGTGATATATGGCATGCCCTGGTACAGGTCCTCATTGCGGACATGAGCAGCATATCCTACTCTGAAAATGGAACGCAGCATGTTGGTGACCGCGCCGTCCAGCTTGCGGGCCAGTTGGCGGTGAGGGTCCACGTCTCTGCCCCATACGTGAGAACAGGAAGGACGAGGACCTTGAACAGGTCCTGTTTCTCGATCTTGCCCAGGGCCTTGCGCCACAGGGCCCGGTACTGGCGTAAAGCGTGCCAGGCGAGGGAGATGCGATTGTCCACATCAACCTCGCAGCTGGGGAGCAGGCTGCCCAGCCTACGCAGCTTGACGCGGTCCCGATACAGGACTCGAGAGCCGTCGAGGAGATAGAGGGGTGGCGGTGAGTGGGTGAGCCCAACCGCCAGGGCCTCTGTCTTCTTGCTGACCTCAAGCCCCACTGCCTGGGCCTCGATAGCCAGGCAGTCAAGCCATGTCTGCACGTGCCCAGTGTCCTCGAAGAGGGTGGTGTCGTCTGCGTAGATGATGTCTGCCAGCCGGATCTCCGTGTCCGCTCCGCCATGCCAGAATTTGTTAGCAACCTGCACCCCTGGTTCCCTACCCACGATGCGGGCAAATCGCTTGCGCGCCTGAATCATATATTCGACCACAATAATGAACAGGTAGTGCGACAGCACGCAGCCCTGCCACACACCCTTCTGTAAAGGGCATGGTGGCGTGGTCCCGTAAGAAGTGCGCACCGAAGTAGTGGACCCTAGTGGATCCGCAACCTGTATGAAGGGGGCGGGGGATCCGGAACAGCTCGAGGATGTCCCAAAGCGCAGGCCAGAAAACCGAATCGAAGGCTTTGATGAAGTCCACCAGCACAAGGTGCAAAGGGGACTCACCATGCAGGCTGAAGGCGTTGCAGTTCCTCCACCAGGCGGCGAGTAGCGAAGAGCACCTGTACTGTGTTGCGACCTGAACGGAAGCCGTGCTGAGTCTCGCTGAGGTGACCGTCCAGGGCCGTGCGCAGGCGGTTCAGGATGATCGAGCCGCATAAGAAGCTTGAGGGGGGCACTTTGAATGCTCACCCCTTTGTAGTTGCCGGGGTCGGCTGGCGACCCCTTGCTCTTGTACAGCATCGTGCGAAAACTGTGTTGCCAGGCTGCGGGAGGTGTTAGGCTGCAGCTCGGCTTGCCCAAATCCAGGTGACGAATATTCAACATGAGGATGCCATGACACATATGTTCGTCATAAAGCCTTCCATCATTAGTGAAATATATTCGGCACAGCCAACTCGCGTTGACCGCTGCCAACGCGAGGCTACAAAGGTGTAAAGCTTGCTACCGACCATGCGCATCTGCAAACATATACTTGCGCATCCGTGCACTTACGCACGGAATGCATTGCGCTTAAAGTACGGCCCTGCCACGCTGGCAGGCTACTCGCGCATGTCGGAATAACAATCTCAATGCTGAATCTGGACGGACATTCAGCATAATGCGGGGCAGCCAAAAGGCCCCGCCTGCGGCCGGCGGAAAGACCAATGTCACTAGGCCGCACCGGCTGAGTCAGCACAGAACTGCATACTGCGGCCACATTGCACGGCGGCATAGCACCACATGGCGCCACAACTACAAGCCACGTGGCACAGCGACATTGTGCCACGTGTCAATAAATGATTGGCCGCTACTTGATATTTCACATCTGACCTATCTGTGATATCTGGACCCTAACACCAGTCCTTTTTCTTTCCTGAGTTGGAGTGAGGCTCAGAAACAAGATATGATGTCAAAAGTACTACTAGTGGAGTCCCTACTCATTCCAGCATCTTCAGGAACTAGGGCAAACCACCGAGGCGCGCTATAAGCTTTAATGGCCTCCTCTCCGAGGTGAGAGTGAGTGGGGCGGGCATGTGCAGCAAATGAATTCGTACCACCTTGTTGTAAAGGAGCTGGTGACATGTTGGTCACATGTTGGGCCAATAGCGGGTATGCATAAAGAGATTTCCTGGGAGGGCAGGACAGTGGTGGACCCATGATATGTTGAAAGTTCCCACTGAGCAGCCATGGTTGTGGATTATGCATGGGTCCTCACAACATGGGTGGTCACGCTTCAGATTGTGCAGGGTGTACACAACATTGTTGAGGATTGGCTTGCCTGTCAGCATTCCCAATGTCCCTTTGCTCAAGGGTCCCCTTGCTCCAGGGGAAGGTTGTGTACAACAGGGCAGAGTGCCCTGTGGCTGGTGCACAGGTACTGTGACTGGCCCCTTGACAACTCACAGGATCGTAGAAGGGATGACTGCACTGTAGTTTGACTGCGTACGGGTCAGACTAAGTGGGTGTGTCCAATTCCCTGCTTGTCTTCCTTTGGGGGTGACTAAGGGAAGCAAGAGCGTGACTGAAACAACTCGAGCGCTGCTGACAAGGGCGTGATTGGGTTGTCCTAGTTTGCTATGATCGTATGCAGACTAAGGGTATGGGCAGGCAAAGACTTGAAGCTTCATATGCATCGGGTGGGCTTCCGAGTCTTTATTGCGATCAAGGTGGATGCTAAGGCTGTAGTGTCCATCATGGGCAAATCTGATGCATCATTTTCTTGATTTCTGTATCTGAGCTGGTTGTCCCCTTCACATGATCGGATGGGCTTGCCAATATATGTGATGTTCATGTTCGATTTGATGAGATATTATTCAGATGAATTGTGACGCTAATAGGATTCTTCTTGGGAACCTTGCTGAGGACTTTGGCTTTTAGAATCCTTTCTCACATATAGCCCATCCGATCATAGCGCAATTGCTGAATCTGGACGGACATTGAGCATAATGCGGGGCAGCCAAAAGGCCCCGCCTGCGGCCGGCGGAAAGACCAATGTCACTAGGCCGCACCGGCTGAGTCAGCACAGAACTGCTGAGTCATACTGCGGCCACATTGCACCGGCGGCATAGCACCACATGGCGCCACAACTACAAGCCACGTGGCACAGCGACATTGTGCCACGTGTCAATAAATGATTGGCCGCTACTTGATATTTCACATCTGACCTATCTGTGATATCTGGACCCTAACAGGAGGTGGTTGCGACGACAGCAGAAGGCGGTTGCAGATGTCCCGGAAGAGCACCATAACACCGGTGTCCTCGAATTCGGCCAATCGGCTGCATGTTTCACAACTGCGGCAGGAATCTCGTCGGAGCCGGTGGCTGCATCATAACGCAGGCGCTGGACCGCCTCCTCTGTGACCTCGCGAGAGGTGAAAGGAGGCATGTCGGACGGGTCGCCAAGTGGGCCGACCAGCGGGGGGACTAGGTAGTCCGCCGCTGACCTAGGCGGGGCCGGGGGCCCAGCGGGGCCGGCGAGGGCGGCCGGGCGGGCGGCGGCGGCTGGGAGCAGGTGCGGGGGCGGCGCAGCTGTCCCCACGACCTCGGCCGTGGCCGCGGCCCAGGTACGAAGCCGCTTGGCTGGGGCGCCGGGGACGTCGTGGCGGTGGGGCCGGCAGAGGCCGTCCGGGTGCCCGAGGCGCTTGTAAGTTGTACCAGAACCAGCCCCCGGCCTTTGCCGTCGTGCTTCTGCTGGCAGGTGCGCAGGTCCTTGACCATCTGCTGAGCGTCGGCCTTCTCAGCCTGCTCGTAGGCGGCCCTCAGAGCTGGTGCGAAATGATGTGGTGTTCAATAGGCGCCCAGTGTTCGACAAAGCAAGGGTTCTCTCACGCTTCATTTACCTATGGAACTCTGGCATGCGACGCTATTGGATGGTCGCAAATGAACAAAACAAAATCTGGGACCCTGGCGCGGACCAGGATAAGCCCAGCCCACTTGAGATCTTTCATGACCTCATGGGCAAAAACAGGATCTTTACCCACATGCCCAATGACAATCCATTAGAAGTCCAGTGGCTTCCGTGGTCTAGCAAGGCTCCGTTTTAGCAACTGACCTCTTGACAGCAGGGATTAACTATTGGATATATTTGGAATAAACGTACACCTATTTATCAAGGAGACAACCAGCGCAGGCCAGAAATCGGGAGAATCCGGACCATGGTAGCTCGAGCCTGCCGTTATCTTGTGTCCGCGTGTTCGAGTCGTTCAGGATGATGAAGATGAATGGTGATGGAAATGTGTTACTATCAGTGTGCATTGAAATTATGGCTGGCTTACGTGTAGAGCGACTAGATGACCTAGATGGTGGGGCTGGAAACAGCATGCTTCATCAGGGCGTGTGTTTCGAGCCTAGCTGGCCGGGAGTGTCTAGTACGTGGTGAGCACCATGCATTGCTGCGATCGCTCTCCTACCATTTACGAGGAAATACCCGCAAATGGAAAACCACTGAAAAGGTCTAGCTAGTCAGTCATCACGTTAATAGCCATGCCATGATTCCAAATGCCCAAGAACTGCACACGGTGCAAAGGCAAAAAGCCGGACTACAGCACTTTCAATCATATGTGCGGCGAGAACCAAAAGCCCGCGTATGCCAGAAAACATCGTGTTGCTGCAGCGACGCGACGATGTGAACAACGAATCCAGTGCATGCCAAGCTCGGAACGGCCGCAATTAAAGGAGATCGATCTGGCATCACTGGGTTCAGATGTGCGGAGATACTATGCGATCCAGCCGGTCCACGACCTGTTTGTAGAGCTTGTGCCAAGGGGCAGCACCGAACAAATGTGGGTGACGTTGCAAAAAACATCGGACTTGACGGAGCATAATGGCTCGGTCATAGTCTTTGACCAATAAACGCTGCAAGAGTTCAACAAGAGTCGTGATGAAATCAACACGATAAGAACAAAGACGGGAAAAACGATGTAACTGAGAAAGAACAACACCATATTTTGCTGTGTGGGAAAGGAGACTGTGAATATCGGGGTAACGAATAAAAGGAATTTGCTGGTATTTAGGATCCTTGCGCTTATCATAGACAGCCGTACGCCAGCCCTTCTTGTTATGGGTAATGTTAAGATCGAGGTAATTGCAATGAGTATCCTCCGACGTGAGCTTTAATGTGAGGGACGCTTGCGGGTAGATGCCAGGCAGACCAGCGGTGATATACAAATGGGTTGCGAAATCAGGGTTGTCGAAAGCGATGACATCATCAATGTATCGACATGTATGGATAAAACGCCTGATGAGAACATCATCGTTTGAGGCAATGAGATTCTCCATGAATGCAAGCTCATAAGTGTATAGATAGAGGTTTGCAAGGAGCCCGGCACAGTTAGTGCCCATAGGGATGCCGATAGCTTGTTGGTATACATTGCCCGCAAAACAGATGAAGGTGTTATCAACAAGATAAGAGATCCAATGGACAAGGTCAGCCTTCGTGATAATATAATTATAACCATCCCGCACGATAGCACCTGCCGCGATCCCTGAGAGCCACGTTGCCGTGGGCTTGGTCTGAGAAACACGCACGTGCAGGTGGTTGCGCCCGTGAGGCCTACGTGCATACAGACGAGTAAGGAGGCTATCTAAACGAGCTTTCAAATCGTGCAAATCTAGTGTGGTATATAGAGTGGTGAAATCATAGGTGGCTATGGGCATAGGTATACGTTTCTCTGCTGCTGTCTTAGAACGGCTAAGGGCGGCAAGGCGTAGGCGTACTTGGGCTGAGTCTATGACGATCCAACTACCAGCGCATTCATACCCGGCATTCGACAGCACCTCCACCCATAATGCATTGGCTTCGGGGAGAAGAGCATTCAAAGCATGGCAGATGAGTTTCGAGAGAGGCATCAGTGGGGCTGAATGCGACGCAGCAATGGTGCGCAAAGCAACAGGAGTTTTGTGCAGCTTAAGAGTGAGATACAGATATGGGAACGTAGTGGTGGTGGCGCGTCGCTGCCGCTTAAGGAATGCCCGAGCAAAAATGTTTTGGCTGTGCAGAAAAGCCCGATGAGCAGCAGTGATACTGGCGGTGGACTGTGCACGCTGAACATAGGTAGGGCTGGACGCCAACTCGTGTTGCAAAGTAGCAAGGTAGTGCTTCTTGCATATGAAAGCAAAGTTGTTGGCACTCTTGTCAACACACGTGATGATAAAGTCCTGCTTGAAGTGGTCAAGAAGTGCTTTATCTGTGGTGTTGAGCCAGGTGGTGCGGTGGACCTGCTGGAGACGGTAATCAAGCCTGGTGAGACGTGCATTGCATTCGTGAATGACGGCGCGAAACCACGGTTCCATGGCAAGGGGAGCAAGCTGTAGGTCCGTGCTCATGGCATTGCAGAATTTGCGCAGTGATGTGGAGAGCAGTGCATTCACCTCTTTGGCACACGTGCGCTGGACCCACGGCCGAAACTTGGTGCCTTTGGCAAAAAGGTCTACAAGCGTGTGGCTCGGCAGGATGCTGAGGTCAGCGGTCATGACGTGCTGTGAGGTGGGATCAAGGTACTTGAAATACCGTTGTTGTTGGCAGGGGCAGGGCCCTGCCAAGATGGTGGCCAGCTCGGTGGGCGTTGTATCGCGGCTGACCTTCCCGTTGCTGAAAACCATTTGTCCCAAGGTGGGAGAGTAATGCCAGGCGGCAATGGGAGTGCCGAAAGTGTTGCGCACCACGAGCGGCATCGCAGCCTGCACTTGCGGCAAATGCAGAATGTGTGGCAAACACAGCTCATCCATCGCAGCATGAATGAAAGGTGAGATCAGCAAACGGCGCGGACGCAGTGCATCTGCATTCCCATTGACACGGTGCCGAATGATACGTGAGAGAAGGCCTCGCAGACTAGTGGCATGGGAGCGGGGGACTTGCAGATCAGCTGGGGAGCACGACCCGACGGCAATGTGTAAGCTGGTAAGCTTCTTCAAGCTGCAGGCTTCGAGATAGGATGCATGAAAGTTGCCGCGTTGCATAAGCCGAGACATGTGACGTAAGCAGCGGAGACTGGTGGAGTAAAGGGAAGGATCGGTGGACACATGTGTGGAAGGTGGAGGGGCCGGGGTGACGCTGGGGGGATAGGGGCGATATGGGTGGAGATTGTGCTTCAGACGCCAGGCACGGATGAACATAAGAGGGCGGGGACGGAGGGGAGGCGGGCGGCGGCGAGACCGAGCTTTGAAACTCTTGCCTTCAATGCAAAAACCGTGGGGCAGAAATGCATGTAACATTCGTTTCCAAAACGTTTCCCGATGCCCTGCGGCTTTGCGAAAAGCGGCGCCGGTAAAGGTGCCGGGGACATGTTCCAAGGGGACGACTCGCCAATCCCACCACCCGTATTGGGCCATGGCGCCATGTAGGGGGGTGTCGTCGTTGGCGGCAGGGCGGCCAATATGAAGGCGGCGTGCCGCTCGGACATGTTCCTGAAAACGCGTCCAGGCATCCCGTTGCGTCTGGCCAACGTAGATACGCTGAGGGTACCTGCGGTTGTAAATGGCATAAATGACGCGATGGGTGCTTACGGGGTGTGGGCGAGTGGAGTTGGTAAGCGACAAATGCGTGCGCTGTAAGCGCCGGAGGCGACGTAGAGTATGGTCATCCTTGCAGTGATGGTTATGGCGCGTGTTGATGCGACAACGCTTCCGCCATGCCTGTGAGGAGATACGATAGGGGAACTGCCGAGAAATAGCAGTGTACTTCCGGTAATCAATGCCACTGGATTGCCGTATTCTGTGGAGGGTAAGAGCATGCCAGAAAGTCATAAGGTGTTTCATGATGATTCAGATGCACTGAGAGCTAAGACATCAAACAGAACCAGAGCGGAGCATATTGAGGTAAGTCAATATTCACTGCGTAACACCCGTTACGCGATAGCGGTGGTCCATGATGCATCTCCCCGGGGCAGGATGTGGCTAACAACACAGCTGAATGGACTCGGAACATGTGGATTCCCAGTGGGGGGGCCTTCCAATTGTCATACTTGACACCTCTTTCCTGTAACGAAAAGATTTCCCTTCTTCATGTTCCAGATGAGTCACCGTGCTCCTGCCTTTGTGTTTTTTTGGCGTTTGTAAAGAGATATGGGAGGGTAAACAAAAGCAAAGGCTGATATTGCCGTGTGGGGGGCCCGATCCTTGGTTAGTCTCTCAAGTGCCCACAGAAAAACACGAGAGTAGCACACACAGCGCGCAGCCCAGCCTAGCTCCCTCAGTAAAGTAAAAGAAAAAGGACAAGAACAGCAAAACAAACGAGAAAAGAAAAAGAACAAAACACAGACACGTAGTGTGCAATGTGAGCGGAATGATGGAGGAAGGTGAGAGGGGGACATCGTATTGAATGTGTAGGCATTGAGGCAGCCGAAGCGTCCCATCCCCGGGTACATTCGTGGCTTTCAAAAAAGCCACAACCTGCGTGGAAGAGGAAAATGCAGGAACGATGAGTATGATCCTGAAAACGAGGTTGAGGAAACGCGGAGAGGAAATGCCGGCCGCTGAAACGATTCCGATGGAACTATGGGTTTCGCCGACATGAGGCGGTGCAGCTGACTATCTCTATGGTGTCGTGTGTGACCGGGAGTGCCGGTTCACGTGCGCACTCGTCGGACTAGCCCGACGACATGTGTGCTTGGTTGCCCACGGCTGAAATCCTCTTGCCCGTCATGCAAAGGCCACGCCTCCTAGCCGAAAACGAACTATATTCAACCAATCTAATATCAAAGAGACAACCAGCGCAGGCCAGAAATCGGGAGAATCCGGACCATGGTAGCTCGAGCCTGCCGTTATCTTTTCCGCGTTTTCGAGTCGTTCAGGATGATGAAGATGAATGGTGATGGAAATGTGTATCCTTGTGCATTGAAATTATGGCTGGCTTACGTGTGGAGCGACTAGATGACCTAGACGGTGGGGCCGGAAACAGCATGCTTGATCAGGGCGTGTGTTTCGAGCCTAACTGGCCGGGAGTGTCTAGTACGTGGTGAGCACCATTGCTGCGATCGCTCTCCTACCATTTACGAGGAAATACCCGCAAATGGAAAACCACTGAAAAGGTCTAGCTAGTCAGTCATCACGTTAGCCATGCCATGATTCCAAACGCCCAAGAACTGCACACGGTGCAAAGGCAAAAAGCCGGACGACAGCACTTTCAAATGTGCGGCGAGAACCAAAAGCCCGCATATGCCAGAAAACATCGTGTCAGTGCATGCTGCAGCGACGCGACGATGTGGACAACGAAACCAGTGCCAAGCTCGGAACGGCCGCAAAGGAGATCTGGCATCACAGGGTTCAGATGTGCGGAGATACTATGCGATCCAGCCGGTCCACGACCTATTTGTAGAGCTTGTGCCAAGGGGCAGCACCGAACAAATGTGGGTGACGTTGCAAAAAACACCGGACTTGACGGAGCATAACCTATTTATCTGGAAAATCCCGGCCTATACGCCCCCCCCACACACGTTTAAGATTCTCAGGTTTAAGATCATGAGACTCTGGATTTGATCTCTACTACTAGTAATATAATTGTAGTAGAATGTATAGTATCTAGAACATAGTAGAATCGAATCACAGTAGTAAGATTCTTTAATTAAGATCGTGAGCCCTGGATTAGTGGTCGGACCCCACCGCCAATCTTAAATGATGTCGGTGTGGGGGGGGTGTACTGACCAGTACGAAGTCAGTTGTCGGCACTGCCACCCCCATAAGGCAGGACCAGCCGTTGGCTCCACTATTAATAACCCCGGCCTGTCAGACCACCGGCGCGGGAATAAACTTCAACTCAACTCAACTCAACTCAACTCAACTCAACGGACGTCGGTTGTCCGACAGAGTTTCCGAGCCCACATTCTTTGCTTTTTTTGTTGTATTCACCCTTTCTCGGACGATTAGAGCTTTTTTTTTGCAAACTTACATAACTAATGCAAAAACCTATAAGTCTAAAGGGAAACTGAAAAAGCCTTATAGAACGCAAAACTGTTTTGGACTTACGACTTGTGTTCTTTGCAAAAGTCAGGCCTGCAAAAAACACTGCTATGAAGGGGCCCGCTGAGTCGATATGCTGCAAGTGCTGAAAATCTGCGCCGGCACTTCTTTCGTGAGATCGGAAAGTCTCTGTAGCCCACGCGAGGGCGCACTTCTAATTTATACTCCTACATGCCATGACCACCGCCGCTGGTGGAGCAACCCCGCCCTACCCCGGTGTTACGTCCCAGCCCAGACACCTAACAGCTGAGCTACGTAGCGAAAGATCTACCATGCCGGAATTAGGAAGATTCAAGGTGGCCTAATGCAGATTGCGCTTCACGACTGGGGTCGTGAGATATCTGGCACCGCGACTTGATGCCAAGCTAATTAATACACACTTATAATGGCTAGCAAGACCAATTACAAATGGATAGTTGCCCCAGGTTTAATATGAAGGCGTCATCGCACTTTACATTCATCAAACCATGCAAGAGAGGACGAGACTCTCGTCCTTGGACTAATTTAACCTAGGCCTGTGGCGGCGCAGATACAGCGCCGATCCTCTAGAACATTCCAAATCATGCATTCGATCCACGTAGGATCCCCGGGCCGACATCGACCCTCAACTACAGGATCCACGCATATAAGTACAAGCAAGATCTGAACTGGCGCGGCGCGACTGCACCGGCCCCTAGAAAGTCATATATGACGACCTAGGACCAAAATAACTAGTCCAAATCACATGATTATCAAAGTCCATACAAACTAGAACAACAGGCCAAACTGCCTTAGTAATTTATTCCATTGTTGCGCCCGTTCTAAGGGCCGGGACGCAACACTCCTCCCCCCCCACGGGGCCGGTCGGTAGTCCCTACCGTACAAGAGAAAGAAAAGAAACAACTTGTTTCTTTTAGTATGCTGAGCTACTATAAGAGTACTATGTCCCAACCCCGGTCCGCCCGCGGGTTAGTAATACCAATTCCTCCAGAGGTTGATACACAGGACCAACCCTGACAAAGTAGCATGAAACAGGATGACAGCTGGATCATTCCGCTATCCGTCACATATATCTCACAACCACCTTAACGACCGGCGGTGGCACGCCGTTGTTGCTGGGCCACAATAAGGGCCTGACGACCCATTGACGTCACAGTCCGAATCAGACTACCGGGATACGAGCTAGCGCAGGTCCCTCTCGAAAGCCACCTGGTAGGGCAACACCTTCTGCCGGCCGAACCGAGAGAGCTCAACCCACGTGCCCGGGGGCCACATGGCCAGGAATCCGGCGAAGTACTGGGGATGGGTGAACATCAAGGTCAGAGCCGATTTATCCACCACCCCACAAAGATGGGCACCAACGAAGTCCACCCCCATGCATCTTGAACACAGCGGTGCGCACGTGATCCTCATCATAGGTATGTAGTCTTCAAGGTCCACGCAAAGTCTGGCGCCGTCTTGTCGAGGAAAGTGCGCCCGTCCACTGGAGCCACCTTAGAGGGCACCACCGTATGCCCTATCCCGTCCACATAGTACTTCCAGTCCCACCAATCTTCCGTGCCATACCGCACTATATGCCCCTCGGTAAAAGGGAGGTGCGGGCTGGACGGCTGCGGTAGCGGCACCGGCATCTGTGGTGAGAAGGTCATCTCCAACTGCTCCCAGTATGCCCCGCGGTCCACGGCACACCAGGGTCCGGCTTGAAAAACCAGGGATCGGGCTTATGCATTCCGGCGGGAGCTTGGAGCGGCGGTCCCTCGAAAAGCAAACACAATTTCTCTGTACGCGGGCCCGGTCCACCATACTTTGCCACCCTGCCCGCCTGAGTCCGCATGAAATCCCCCAGCGTCCATTCCTCATAAGAAAGCCCGGGGGCACCGGATGCAGCATCATAGCCCACTGACGTGGCGACCGACGGGTCGGTTGGACGACCCTGCTGATCCATCAGCTGGCCCGGAGGAGTTCTTGCTGATTCTGCACCGCTGCCATGAGTACATCGTCGAGGGGTACAAAGGAACCCATTGGCACCATTGCGCCCGCCCCGCTGGGCCCCTCCGCGGCGCGTAGTGGCGCCTCAGCCCTGGTAGGGCCGCTGTGTTCCTCCGCGGAACGAGATGAATGCAGATCAGCCGGGGCGGGCCCGCTGGGTCCCTCCGCGGAACGCAGCGAAGACGGTTCAGCCCTGTCGATCAGGCCGGGGGCGGGGTTCCAACGAAACGGTGAAGGTTGGTTCCGGTTGGTCCGCTTCCGGGGGCCCACCCGAGGCCTCGCCAGAGGGCTCGCCCCTAGGCTGCCGCGCTGCCCGCTGGACTGTGTTGTCTCCCGGCCCCGCGTCTCCTGCCGCCGTCGCTGCGCTGCCTCCCGCTCGAGGTCGCGTGCGGCATCCCACGTTCGCTTCCATTGCTGATCGTCCCGACGGTTGGGTCGGGGCGGTAACGACCGTCGAGTGGGTCGCTCTTCGACCCTTGGTACTGGTTGAGATCGCGAACGCGGCGAGGGCGAACGGCGGGGAACAGGTCGTTCTGGCTCGCGCCGGGTAGCTGCCAGGCCGACTCCACTCGCTCCATCCTGTCGCCGCCTGAGTAGGCCGGTGATCCCGGCTGGACTGCCGTCCCCAACCTGTCGCGGGCGGGGGTGCGTCGTAACGCACCACGGGACGGGGTCCTGGACCGCCCATCCGCGGAGGAGGGTCGCGGGGCCGAGGGTCACGTGGGGGAGAACGTGGGGGAGGACGTGGGGGAGAGTCGCCGGAATCATAGCCATCGCTCCCGCTGTCTTGGTCCTCATTCTCCACGATGCGATCCAATGCCATCCGGAGAGAATACTGCCCCTCCCGTTGGCACTTCTCGCCCCGCAATGCCCCCTCCAAAGGAAGGTACCGAGGAAACCGGCTCCTTTGAAGGTCCCGCACTGACGCCGGGACTAGGAGTAGCAAGAGTCGCGGGTAGACCAGGCTGGCCTCGACAGTAGTGATACACTTGTTACAAGGGCACTCCCTCACGTGGGTATCCCAAGCCGTGCCGGCCACCAAGCCGTCGTGCCGCGCGGTGCGGTGCGGGTCTCCACCTTGAACCCCACATTCCTCCGAAGGTGCAACCAGAATTGCTCCAACGGACCTTGGGCGACGCGCGACAGAATGGAATCGGCCCGGTGGTCGGAAGGCATCTGATTATGGCGCCGCCGCCGCCGCTCGAATAAGGTCTCACCCTCCTTGCCGTAGTCACGCAGAAACAAGCGAGGGTTGAAAGTCTCCTCGTTAATCTCTTTCACCAACTGCAAGGTGCGCGCGTCTGCATGGTGCCACCGGCCCGATCAGCGTCTCCCGGATGTTGCCGCGCCCGGCAGCTGATGGCGCGACCGGCCGGCGGGCCCCGCCACCTGACCCCCCAGCTCCTGAAATGGCACCTCGGACCGCAGGCTCTCCGCGAGCTATCTGCGTCCTTGCTTCCGCCGCCGAAGGCTCACCGCGAGCAGGGACCGGCCCAAACTGCTGACGGTTCTGCTCAGGGGACTCTGGATCTGGCATCTCCAGCTAGGTCAACTAATTCCTCCTCACTCTGCGCCCCTTCTGCATCAGGTAGCTCGATCGGTATCTGCTGCCTCCGCGGCACTGGAAGTCGGGTATCTGGGAAGCGCCTCTGCGGCGTCCCCCTGCATATGCAACACACAACAACAGAGGCATCAGTCGACGTGCACCTTGATACCTGGCTCACACACCACCCTCACTTCATGCATCGTGTGGAGTCCTCTATCGTAAGTGGTGCGTCTTCTTGTACGCCTCTAGTAAACGAGCGCACCCGGCTAACGAGCAGTCGCGGTGCGCCAGGAGTCCTCTGACTCATGCTGTGCAAATCTCCATCGCACGCGATATTGTCGTTGGACCCCACGTCCTCGCTTGACGTCCCGGTGCCCCACAATCTCCGCCACCTCGTCCTCCTGTTCCCCTGTGTCCGGATTGAACTCCAGCGGGCCTGGGGGATTGACCCGGCCCTGGATGGTGTTTTGGTGATACAGCTTGAGCTGGTCGCGATGGAACCGGTTGGACGTGAGGTTCCACGACACAGGGATGTCCACCTGGAACATGACCTCGTCGAACTTGTCGAGGACCTTGTAGGGGCCCAAGAACATGGGACGGAGCTTAGTCTTCAGCTCCTTAATCTCCACCTTATGAGCAAACCGTCCGATCTGCGGGCCCTCCACCAGGACCCAGTCGCCCACCTCAATGGGCGGCGTCCGAGCATCCTGCTTCCCTGCTGTTCTGGCCATGTACCGCTCTGCCGCTGCTCGATAACCCTTGACGGCGCTGTTATGCGCCTGGTGCATCTGCATGCTGCAGCAGCCGCTCGACCCCTTGCAGGGTATCCAGTTTGACCTGATCATCATCATAATCTGGACTCAGGAGCAAGTCGGGCGGCGTGAGGGGATGTCAGCCGGAGTTGAGGAAAAAGGGAGTGAACCCGTGAGCGGCCTGGGGGGCATTATTCAGGGAAAATTCCACCAAGCCCAGGAGTTCCTCCCAATTGCTGCCCACCGCGTCGGTGTAGTGGCGCATGGTTTCTTGCACTGTACGGTTCAGCCGCTCCACCATGTGCGACAACGAGCTGTGGTAGGCCGTGCCCAGTGATACCTTGGCGCCCAACCGCTCGAAGAGCTCCTGCCAGAATTTGGCCGTGAAGAGCTTGTCGCGGTCAGAGATGAACTGTCGGCTGAGCCCGTGGGACCGGAACACGTGAGTGAGGTAGAGCTTGGCACACTCTTCCGCCGTGAGGTCGGCAGGGCATGGAGCCAGATGACACATACGCGTCAGTCGGCATCAAGTTTCGCCAGCCGGAGCGGCTGCTTAGGTTTTAGCGGACAAGTGTTCGAAGCGCGTCATTGGTGAATTACTTGGGAACTTGGGTTTCCCCGCGAAACTCCAACCGCACGTTCAGATTTCCAAATCTCAAGTAAAGTTCGGCGCAACTTTCTGAACGGGGGCAGTTGACGAGCAGCATTCCTCCGGACGAATGAATTGCGTTCCATACTTGCGCAAAATTTTGAAAGGTAGCTTGCGTGCAGCCCTACTAAAATTTGCGCGGACGTTCAGATTTCCAAATCTCGGGTAAATTTCGGCGGAACTTTCTGAACGGGGGTAGTTGGCGGGCAGCGTTCCTCCAGACGAATGAAATGCGTTCCATACTAGCGCAAAATTTTGAAAGGTAGCTTGCATGCAGCCCTACTAAAATTTGCGCGAAGTGTGGGACTGAAAATTCGTAACGGAAACTTTTTGGTAGTTGCCGTCACTTCCTTTTGTGCAAACGTGTGGGAGTGAAAATTCGTAACGGAAACGTTTTGGTAGTTGCCGTCACTTCATTTTGCGCGAGTGTTGGGCTGAAAATTCGTAACGGAAACTTTTTGGTAGTTGGCGTCACTTCCTTTGGTTCGACTGAAAATTCGCTGAAATTCGCTGAATTCGTACCGTAGCCTAATTTTTAGTACCTCGAAGTGACGGGGCACCTAAAAATTTGCCCACAAGTACACTTGGCAGCGCGCTCACTGGGAAAAATTGTACAGCCGCTCCGGCGGGCCACTTGAACGAATTGTAATGGTCCACGAACACCAAGACCATGCTGTTGCCGCCCTTCGTCTTCTTGAATGGGCCGATGAAATCCATCATGATGACATCCCACGGACCCATTGGATCAGGTAACGTCTTTGGGACGGCCTGAGAGCCCGTGTTCCTGGACTTTATGATCTGGCACGAGGGGCACTGGCGTACGTACGTCTCGATATACTCCTTCATCCCCGGCCAGTAGAAATACGGGCCCGGGGGAGGAGGCGATGCATTCCTCATGGTGCCCGCCTAGGAGGGAGTCATGGAGCTCATGGAGCAAGGCTGCTCTACACAGCCTCGGGGACGTACAGCCGCCATTCCCCCGGCTGGACACTCACGAGCAGGCGCCCTTCCTGGAACTTGCAAGGGAAGGCGCCCATCTGCTGCGGATGTGCCCTGATGGCCTCGAGGGCCGCTTCTTCCGTGACCGTGAAACGACTTATCATCGTCTCTAGGTCAGATGTGACCGTGAACACATCCTCTGCCGAGTTCTCAGCGTCCGCCATCACCTGGTTGACGTACTAGCTCTGAGAAGACTGTGGGAGGGCCGAGCGGATGAAGCTGAAAAATTCCTTGGGGCGGCACCACATGACTGAGTGCAGCACGCGCGTGTGCGTGTGCGACCCCTCCCCTCCCCCGGGGGTCTCCATGTCCTCGTGGGGGCCCCGACGGAAAGACTCATCCAGGATAGGAGACAAGTCATCCATGGTGGTGTGCCCGAGATGAAAAAGATGGCGGGCCCGAGGGGACCGTGGCTCCGCGCCGTACACGATCCCCGGGGCGGCCACTGGAACACAGACAGGTGGTATGAAGCACGTCCATGTCCTCGTAGAACCAATAGTCAGCCCGTCGTGAGAGGGCGTGGGGAACAACGTTGTCCGCGCACGTATTGGATCTTAAACGGTGCAAAAACTGCAAATTGCGACAATTACTCCATCCACCGCGCTTGACCTAACCTAACCTGACTAACTTAAGGGGACTCGGCGCGGCGATCGAATATTTTCCGCGCCAAAAAAATTCCGCGGTACCCTCCGTACCGTGAAAAGTGGGTGCACGCCTGCACGGTGCGCGCACCCCTTGCGGAAGTGGCCATGGCGACTGCTATTAGACAAAACGTGACAAATCTGGCTCGCGGAAAGCAGAAAAAATGCTCGATTCTTGGAGAAAATTAGTTACTGATTCTAATTTATGGTGGGATAGTTGCGATCTATAATGTCGCGGGCTCTTTTTCTTTACCATCGGCAGGGGGGGTCCGGCCTGAATTTCAGTCGGGATGAATAAAGTATAATGGATGCCTGCAGGTGTGATTGTCGATTGTTGCCAGTTTTGATGGTCCTAATGGAAGCTAGTTTAATGATGTTTCTAAAGCCGTAAAAATTCCCGCTGCTATCTTTACCTTTCCCGTCATTTTGCGGTAAGATAACATTAGGCCTGCGCAATGCGCGCCCAACCTCTCCATGAAAGGGTGGCCTTTCTTGTGCGCCTGGGCACGAATAAATGCCCGTTATGGTACGTTCTTGTATTAAACGTCCTAAGATAGCGCTTTCCTGCTTTCTTAGCTCGTTGAGCGTAAGCTTTTTGCCTTCTTTCCGGCCAGATGCAGCCATGAAGTTGCGGGTCCTGGCGCTGCATCGTTGGATTCCTGGATGTTTTTTAGCAAGTTCGTCTGTGACGTGGCTGGCTTGCTGCAGCGCGTGGCCCACAACCTGTCGGGAAGGTGTAATGCTTTTATTTCCATGCTTCTCTGAAATTTCTTTTGCTTTATAGACAGTTGTGTTCGAGGAATTAATTCACGCGGTCTTCCTAAGCAGCGGCATCATTTTCCCCAGACACTGACGAGCTGGCACCTGTCTCCTAAAGAAAGTGGCTCGTGCTTGTTAGAAAGGAGGCAGTGTGCATGTTGCGGGACACAATGCTTTGGTGGCATGCACATGCGTCAGGTAGTAGGTTGTTCCAATGGTCTCTTCACCTTTCCCACTGAGTAAATGATAGCCTTTGTCATGCTAACCAGAGCAGCTAGCCACAGGTTGGCTGGATAAAAAGTCAGCTTATTTTCTCTTTATATACTGCGTGTGTGGTCCTCCACATGTCCGGCTTGTTGGGCATTTTGGAAGAGGATTTTTAATGTGTTGTTGGGTGGAACAACTTGGTTGTTGGCACAAAATCACACATTATTAGCCTGAGATAGGCATGACATATGCTGCTCAGGCGTGTCGTCCTACCAGCCTTGTTGTTAGGGGTAGACTCACAAGGCTGGCTGTGCCGATGGAGGGGTGGGGCGTATGACGCTCCGGACATCCTCCTCACACTCCGTGATCAAAGTGGGCATGTTTTTGGGTGTCTAGGGTTACTAGCAAAACAGATGTCATTTTGGCTCAGCACTAGCTCAATTCTCTTTTAGCGTCTACCCAGGTGGCATCACAGGAAAATCAATAACTTGAGCTACGCTTGTCAGAATGAGCTCAAACTTTGGGGTTGTGTTTCCCCCTACTCAGTGGAATATAAAATGTATGGATGACCCAATCTGATGTGTTAATGATTTGATTTTTTTTTGGCTCAAAAAAGTACCCATTTTGCGGGGAAATTAATAACTCAAACAAATGTGACCATTTTGGCCATGTAAATAGCCCAGCAGTTGTATGAGTGAGAATGCCACGAATTCCGCCATGGTTCTTGCAGGAAGTTGCCTTTATTAATAACAAGGAAACACAGACGTAAGTCACGTCACTTCCAAGACTGCACGCAGCACAGGCGACAGGGTTGCAGTGCCAAGAGAACGTGCACGCAAGAACTAGCGTCCCGGTGCGACCAAGTCACACATATAGGTTGTTAGGGACGCGTCCAAGTAATCAGCTGCACTGTCACAGCCGAACTGTCAATCAATTGATTACACAGACTCTGGCACGCCTTTGGCGCGCAGATCTATCAATTGTCCATACGGCTAGTCCTGTGGACCTATCCGTACACTACTCAGCATCAATTGTCTCATAGGTCCTGGCGCGCTACAGCACGCCTACCTATCAATTGACCATCAAGTCCTGTACAAGTCCTGTCAACGTCCTGCGGACTATCAAAGTGACACTTGTACATCCTGTGTCCGTACGCGCCCACAGTGGCGCGCCGGGTACTGTCGGCACAGCCTAGGAAACGTCATAACTTTTACGTTCCTTAACCAAATGAGGCGTTCAAGGTGCCGTTGGAAAGAGCGTAACAATCTCTATCCATCTAACGTAAATCCTTTACGTTAACTGCAATCCCTTCTTTTCTTTAGGGATCACATCCCCTGCCAGGGACCCTTGAAGTAGCTTGAAATGTCCTTCACTCCAGCTTGAAGCTTGAACAGATGTCTTTAATGGCCATTGCCATTCCTCCAGCCTTTTCTTTCAAGGAACTGAAAGAGAAACAGATCTGCCACAGGGAAAACCATTCCATGAGAAATGGATAAAAACCTATGGAAGTGGCATTACAGAGTACCACCAGATATTAGAAGCACACAAAATTAAATACATACAGGTTAATTCTATGAGGTCTTCTCCAGGAATTAATCCCATCACCTCGGTAGAGCCTCCAGTACAATGACCTTCTGGCGGTGAGTTACATTAATCCCAGATACTAATCCCATAAAACCCAGTACATATTCAATATAAGTACAATAAATCCATGACAATTAAAATACCACTTGACAAAGTAAGGCGTATTACAATAGTTTGCCTGTCATTCTCTCAACAGGGGTCTATTGGCGCCCGTCTTACGGCGCCCGTCTACTTGCCAGATGGTAAACTGCCACAGCAAACAAATGACAAAATGAAACACATAGGCAACAATTAAATCCTGCCCTGGGGAACTAGGGAAGTCTGAACAGGCAAACACCTGAACAGGCCAGCTTGTAGAAACATAATACCAGGGAATCGAACCCCGCCCTATAAACCCCAGAATAAAGGTTCCCAGACCATTGTGAGAAGTATGTACAAATATACATTTCTTTTTAAAATAGAATACATGGTCTGTAATGGACCTGTCAACTTTGTGTAGTCAACAGCATGAACCCCAGCCAAAACCTGGCTGTATCCTGATTAAAATCAGAGTGAGTGTACCATGGTCCATGAGCCTTAGTACAGACTAAAATACAGGTATTATGCCAGTCACAATACTGACACTACCACACAATCTGCTCTCCAATGCCCTATAACCAGGCACCAGCTTAGACAGCTTGCTGAGATGGGTCCATCAGAGACTGAAGAACCTTGTATTGCACTGCTGCCTTCTGCACTAGCTTGGTCAAAGCATCAGCAGGATTGTCAACCCCAGGGATATGCTCAATATTGGCCAAGGAGGACAACTCCTTAAGGGGAGGTGGCACCCCAAAACCCAAAAAATCTGACATATGCTAATATCACTTGAAATTCATTTGCACAATGCTGAATTATGATTGGGGGCACTAAATAACATCTCTAGTGAGTTGTCCATGCACTTGTTGGGGGTACTACCCCCATATATACGCCAATAATGCGCTATAAATAGCAAAAGACGCTAATTAGGGCTGAGTATGCCCCAGCCAATGCACTTATTTGTTGGCTACCAAAAATCAAGGTCATATAGTTCCCTGAGTTTGTAGCTTGCTGAGCTATTTACATAATGGAAATGGCAAAACCTTGAACAGTTATTAATTTTCCCGCAAAACAGGTCATTTTTTACCGGACATTGGGAATATACATATCATAAACACTTCCGATAAGGCCACAAAATCAACAAAAATTCCGGCTAACAGGGGGACAGCAGTGTTCCAAGTCCCAGGTCATTCCGACAAGTCTAGCTCAAGTTATTGCGTCAGACGTGTTTTAAAAAAAATGCCCGCTAAAACAGAAAATGTCACTATATCAGCCCTTGTAAGCATCCTGCACAAGGCAGGCAGGGCAAAACCAATCCCCCTTGGGCTCCTTAGTCAACGGGGGGTCAGCGCAGCACCCATGCAGTCCTCCCTTGCACCCGAATGTGCTGCACAGCAGGAAAGGGACACCGTCAATTTCATCCGGGGAAGCACATGCAAGGCAAGGAATATTATCAACATCATTCTCATCATCACTACTACCTTCCCCATCGTCCCCCTGCCCCTCCCTTTGCATCACGTCGTGGCAGCCACCCTTAACACAGGTCATTCCGACAAGTCTTGCTCAAGTAATAAGGTTATGCGTGCTAAAACCTGAACATAAGCTTAAGGGGGGGTTTCTTTGTATATGGCCACTTAGGCATGCTGTTTTCCATCCAAAAAGCCAGAAAGCATGCCCCACTCGATCACAAAACATAAGCAAACGGCTAGGCACCACATCTTCCCTCATCTGCCCTCGGCATGGCCAACCTTGCCAGCGCAAGCATAGCAACACGATCGCTAGGCATACATGCCAAGAGAGCATACACTATACTCTACCCAAGGTTACCTTGTAAACTTCATGCTAAGAACTCAGCAAATCTATGATCAAAAGCACATATAATTAACTCTAGCACACTGATGACGACACATGCTCAAGGTTGGGGGTCACTGTGGCACGCACTGATGGGTTTCCTAGACGACCACTCACTACCTGACAAGGCGCTAAGGACCACTCAGAAAGCAAGTAAACACAATCACACTTTACATGCCATCAACATGGATCAAATCCATGCTGAATATGTTGTGAAGTACAAAGGGGTGGCCACGCACCTCATACTCCTTCACCGTCCCTCGAGCATGGCCAGACTTATAAGTACGTGAATAGCAATAATGATGATGGCACTCACATGCATTACCAGCATTTTCTATGTTTCTCCCACGTTAGATTGTAAGGGTTATGCCAACCAAGCTTACCAACACAGCAACAACTCCTTAACTGCACTACCCGACATGGGCAACAAACTGGAACTATGGAGGGCAAGGAACCAAGGAGATCATGGCATACAAAGCTTGTATGCAGTCAACCATGTTAACCATGGTTGGCTCAGCAACATTGCTGTCTTGTCACATCATCATAACAAGGAAAGCTCAAATAAACCAATGATGGCAGCTATCTACATGCAGTCACACGAATGCAATATCTCCAACATGATCGTCGATTTCAAAAATTCCTTCCCTGCACGATAAAATGCAAAGAAACCAGTGGCGGCCGTTCAGCTTCTGACCGCTGTGATGCCGCTGCGAGGAAAGGGTGCGTCACTATCACACAACAAGAAGCGTCCATACGCACAACATCCTTGCCAGAACACGTGCTATGAAATCCCTTACGCCTTCCCTAGGATCTATCGGCTGAGACTAAAGCGGATTTGATCAAGACATCAACGAAAACAAGCTAAAGCTGCCAGGTATTCGTCAACACGACGGCACGCAACGGAGAGTTAACTGGCGGAAACTGACCAAAACGAACGCAAAAAACTTCGAACGATGAGCTCTTCGAAGAAAGAACTGATAGTAGATAACAGTCGCCACAAATCTATACCTTGCCCTCGTAGATCCCTCGCCCAGGCGCGCAACAACGGCCGTTCTTCCATGGAAGGTTCCGACATGCACTGCGCAGGCCTGAAAAAATACTTACAGAGAATGGCCGAAAATGTAGCAAAAAGCACCCGTTCGGTTTAGAATTCGATGCTACCGATATGAATGCATCCTTCACGGTCAAAAAGACCCCCAAAACTGAGAATTTACTGCCGCAATCACGAATTCTATTTTATTCCGCGCGACCAAAAAATGCAGATTACCCCCCATGCCCGGCAGTAAAAGATGGCAGTAAAAGATGGCAGTAAAAGAAAGCAGCGATATTGTAAACCAGCCACTTGCCGCCGCAATCCAACATCATTAAATCATCGTCTTCAACATCCAATCATTTTTTTTGCATTTCTCTAGCCCTACATTGCTAGTTTCGCCTAAACGCAGTCGCCATGGCCACTTCCGCAAGTGGTGCGCGCACGGAGCACCCACTTTTCACGGTACGGCCGGTGCCGCGAATTTTTTCGCGCGGAAAATATTCGGCGCGCCACGTCCCCTTAAGAAGGAGATAATCCAAGTCCCTACTTCTGGCCATCTGCCTGTGCACAAACTGCACCATCCCCATGGAGTCTGTTTTTAGAAGAGTGGTAACCTGAAGTGGCCAAGGAGTGTTAGAAGTCATCTGATGAAGCAACTCCTTCAGATAAAGGCTTGTGTGAATGCCTTCACAAATAGCCCTGCATTCTGCCACATCACTGCTGACAGCCACCCGTTTGTGCAGGCGACTAAACCAGCTCACCAAACTCCCCAGGCCTTCCTGTCTGAGCACAAAGAGCCCTGCAGCCCTGCCCCTGACCTTGGAGACCTGCCTGCTGTCCATTGAGCTATCCACATACAGCTCCATGCAAATGGGTTGTGATAAATCCACTGCAGACAACAGAATGCCAGATGAAGCCCTGACCTGATCAGCCACCTTGGCAGACCCTAGCTCCACCAGCATGTCATCAGGCAACCTGGCTATGACCATAAGGTCTGGCCTGGAAATGCCTGCCACCCAAGCAACCATGCCCCTGACCATAGGACACAGTGCCTGTGTGATGGTTGGAGGAAGCTTGCTAATGAGGGTCTCTTGGTAATCATTGCCCCCCACCAGCAGCATACGCCACTCTCCCCCCTTCTTCACCAGTGTGGCCTCCATGCCCACAAACAGCAGAGGCTCATTCTCCACCTGCCATTGCTCCCTACCCAGAGGAAACTTGGACTTAATGATGGAGATCAGCTCCTTAAGCCACGACGTGGGAGCTATCAGATGTAGGTCATCCCCGTGCAGCGAAGCATACACTGGCAGGCCTTCCCATTGCCCCAGAAACAGACAGGGGTCTACAGGAGAGACCTTCAAGTTGCAATGCTCTTTCAGGAAACGGTTGAGAGTCTCCCTCCAGATTATTGGACTTGACCTCAGGCCCTCCAGGCCCTTGAGGATTTTAAGGAACTCAGTGTGAATGTCCCTTTTCCATACAGCAGGCACCCTGACATAGAAAGGCGTCTTGCCCTCCCACTTTTCCTGTGCCACATCTGCATCCCCTCCAGAAATGCCCTCTTGAAGTCTACCACCACTGAGCCATAGTCCAAGCCCTTGTTGAGAAGGCCTAGAAATACACACAGCAGCAGCCTCCAAGTGTCATGCAGCATGCCAGGGGTATACAACTCCTCAGCAGTGCACTCACCAGTACCCTTGAACTCATTCAGCACTGGCCTGACATGTGGTACCTTGACCCCGTCCACCTCCTTCATCTTGATGACAAACTTGAGCTTGAGTAGACGTCGTGCAGGAGGCAGGTCATTGACAGGTTCCACGCATTTCTTGGAGATCCAGTCCTCCCCAGATTTAATCAGACCCAGTGTGACCTGGGGACACATAATGGGAGAGGACATGAGCTTCACCAGGCCTTGGTAGTTGATAGGGCTGTGTCCAGCAAGTGAGTGAGGACCAATGCCCAAACTGCTTGGATGACTAGCAGCTGGCAATATGAGGTCATCAACCAAGGGCTCCTGCCCCTGGCACACTTGCACACGCTTAACCGTCCTGGTTACTGCACGTGATAGGTGAGTGGTCCTGAAATTAATCAGTGGGACCTGACCAGCCCCTTCCTTAGTCAGGAGAGAGGACGTGATCACTACCCCATCCTGGCATAGGAAATTCTGCCCCAGAAGAGCAGGTCCCTGATAGCCCTCCAAGACACAAAATGCAGTGTCCTGTCCAAGGATAGGAATAGATACCTCACCCAGTACCTTCACGTGTACCCCGCCACTGAAGTCAGACACAAACTGATAGCTGGGTTCAGTCATGCTGTACCCTGCTGCAGCCCTGGTCCCAATGATGGAAACCTGAGAATTAGTGTCTACCTCTAAGGCAGTGTCCAGCCCCAGATTGCCATGCCACCTGAGCTTGGCTACCTTGGGCTGCTTCTTGGCTCTTTGTAGAGCCCCAATCAATCCAGCCAAACTTGTCCCCCTGGGCTTGGTTAGTGCCTTGGGCTTGACAGTTGACTCCCCAGCTGTTGACCTTGCAGCCTGTTCAACAAGTACCTCTGCAACCTGGCCAGGGCTGACAGATTCCCCTGCAACAGATGTGGTCGTTGCGTCAGTGATGTCACTTGGGACCTGAAAATCCTGCAGATCCTGTGAGCCTTGTGCCTGACTGCCCTCATTCATCAGGTTAGGCTTGACATATGACCAACTCAGCCGGTGTACATGCTTTGGTTCGTCCTCCATGCTGACCAAGCATGCGTGGCTAGCTTCATCAACCTGGGTAACCACCCCAGGACTCCAGCTACCACGTTTGCCATAAAGGCTAGGTTCCTTCCAAGCTAGGACCTTCTGACCCACTTGTGGCTCCAGCATCTTCCAACCCCGGTCCTTCTCCCTCAGCTTGGCAAAGGTGACATGTGCAGCATGTTTCCAGCCCTCCAGCACATGTGGTGGGCACAGGCCATGATATAGACCCATTGGGCTGACAGCAACTCCATCATAGTAGAAGTTAACCCTGCTGTTCAGCTGCTGCTCCACGTTCCTCAGCCATGCACTCCTGACAAGTGCAGGTGCAGACAAGGGTACCCAGTCTTCAGAGATGATCAATTTCTTGACCTCCTGGATTGCCCTCTCGATAGCACCCTGCTGCCCATGAGCCTCCCTAGGTGTAACCAGCAACTCAGGAAGGGTAGGATCACCCTTGAGATGCTGAAACTGCATGTCCACCTGGATCCTTGTGGTAGGAAACTTGGCTCTTACATTCTGCAGGGCAGCCAGCAAGTACCTGTTCTTCATAGAAGGTAAATGCTCCAGCACCTTGTATTTCGTGTACCTGTCCACGCACACCAACAGTTGCATGCCCCTGATGTGTTGGATATCACACTGCAGATCACCAATGCTCTGAGGTAGAGCTTTGGCATGTGATTTCCTGGGCTTGTTGGAGGACAACTGGCACTTACACCGTGAGGCAGCTTGCTGACACGCCTTGAGAAGGGGTGCCCTGCCCATACGGAAGGCAAAGTTGTTTGACAGAGAAGTGGCATGCCCAAACATGTTGTGGATTCGGGCACCCAACTCCTGGTACACAGAGGAAGCAGTCCCTGGCACAGTCAGGACTGTGCTGTCAGGTTGTCCAGCATCACCATGCTGACTTCCATCCTGTTCTGACTCAGAGCCTGAGTCACCCTGCTCATGCCCAACACCTGGACCGCCAGCAGGGACCACATGCATACCACCAGAGGCCTTCACACCCCTCTGTGGTTGTACATTGGTTTCTCTCAAAATGAGAGGTCCACCCTCGTGCCCAGCACGAGGATGCATGGGGTCAGACATTCTTACAGCTGCACCAGCTGTCAAGGACGTCTTCATAGGAACCTGTACCTCTCCAGGTGACCTGGGGCCACCCTGAACCTGGAGATCACCCTCTTGTTGCCCAGATATAAAATCTGCATTGGAGCACCTGGCCTCCCCCTGGGTGAATTAAGGTGTGTAGGGGTTGCCTCAGACAGTCACTGCTCCTTGTTGTCTTCTTGCTGACTGCCCTTTGAAGGCTGGCCTGCCTGGGACTTGTTGTTGTTCTTCTTGTTGTTGTTGTTCTTGTTGCTGCCCTGGCCCTGGGACTTCTTGAAGCTGGGACACTCCTTCTTGATGTGCCCCCACCCCTTGCACAGGTAGCATTGTATCTTTGACTTGCCCTGGCCACTGCCCCCGTTGTCAGACGCGTTGCCCTGCTTGGGCTGACCACCCACCCGCCTGAACACCGACTTGGAGTGTGACCTCCCGTCAGGGTCGGGTGAATGATTGGCCTTTCGCTTGTTGTGGTTGCCCCTACGCCCTCCTTGGCTTCTGTCAGCCTCAGACGATTTGGAGCCACCCTGGGTACGCCCACCTGCCTGGGTAGCCTTCACTGCTGGCACTCCACCCTCAAACAGCTCCTCTGCCTCGAGTGCTTGTTTGATTATGACCTTGTAGGCCTTGAGGGTTGAGTGTGGGGCACACATGACCTTTAAGAGCCACGTGTAGCCTTGTCCAGCCCAGAAACCTTGAGCCAGTTTGTCAGGGCTATGTTGTCAGCAACATTAAAGCCATGAGCCCTGCCCTCCTCAACCATTTTACAATAGTTAAGGAAGTTCTGGATCAGGTCTCCCTTGACCTCCCACCCCTGGTATTTATCCTGCCAATGGATCCCCACTTTCTTCCTCTGATCCTCTAGCAGCTCCTTTAACTCTGCCACGTAGCTGGACCAGGCCTTGTTGGCCTTCTTGCACTCTCTAGTGAGGTCCTTGATCTGATCTGTACACTTGCCAAAAGTCTGGCTACCTATCCAGATCTGGTAATAGTTTGTACCACCGTACAAACTTGGAAACCCCTCTAGCCCCTCCACAAACTCCTCAGCCTGCTTGGGCTTTGTGTCTGACGTGACAGGTTGCAGTTGATTCACAATAAGCAAACCCTGGGTAGTGAGATCATAGCCAAGAACAGCTTGTGCATTATTATTATTGTGATGAATGTTGGTAATCTCTCCGGTAACCCCCACGTCATCTACGTGAGCGGTCCCACTACCAGCACCACCATTATTCCCACTGGCTGGGGCACCTTTGCTACGGCGCCCGTCTGCCATTCTGCACTACAAGCTATTCAAAGAACACCTCAGCACAGCAGCAGAACAAAGTATGTACAAAAGATTGTCGCAACTGCCGCTTGCGCCGGTGTCGCCGCCGCCCCCGCGAATTGCCGCCGAAAATTCGACAAAATGTCGACGAGCACTGGATAAAAATTGGCCGACTCAGTAGTCGAGGCCCCGGAAATCACAGTACTCGTAGGTAAACTCAGGATCCTCCATATCCGGCGTGTGTGCCGGACCTGCACCGGTATGTATTAAAACCGGTGTGCTTCCCGTCGCGAAAGTTGCGCGCGCCGACGCGCGACGAGGCGCAGAGGATGAGTAAAAATGGATAACAATTCCCACCCTGCGGGAATCCACTCTCGCAGAGACGCGAGAAAAGCCACCAGGTTAATAAGAACCTGGCGTTCGCGACTGCGTACGCCGCGTGTGAGCAGCGACAGCAACGCGAGATCTTGAAATAAATTTGTCGACACCGCCGGCGCGCCCCCCGTGCGTAGCGATGCCCAGTTTTGTAAGTTTCTCTGGTAACCGGTGAGCGAAGAGATGGCGTTATCCAGCTCCTCGATGGCAGTGGTGACCTCGTTCACCGACCGCAAACCTCCCCGCACCTGGACCGTAAATTGCGATAAAATGTTACGAATCTGTCCAATGGCGCGGATAGCCGGCACCAGCTGCGGCAACTGGGGTCCTCGGGGAAATCCCCGAGCAATGGAAGAACTGCGCGCTGCCGACGATGAAGTTCGTCGAGCGAGATCGTGACTTCGTCGAGCAATTGCTGCCACGACGGCGCAGTCGGTCTTGGTGGAGGACCAGCCGGCGGAGCGGCTATTTCCTCATCGGCGGGAATCCGGAATTCTTCAGAATTTGGCATCTTTTTAACGAGGCGTGTAATACGAGTTGTAAGAGTGAGAATGCCACGAATTCCGCCATGGTTCTTGCAGGAAGTTGCCTTTATTAATAACAAGGAAACACAGACGTAAGTCACGTCACTTCCAAGACTGCACGCAGCACAGGCGACAGGGTCGCAGTGCCAAGAGAACGTGCACGCAAGAACTAGCGTCCCGGTGCGACCAAGTCACACATATAGGTTGTTAGGGACGCGTCCAAGTATTCAGCTGCACTGTCACAGCTGAACTGTCAATCAATTGATTACACAGACTCTGGCACGCCTTTGGCGCGCAGATCTATCAATTGTCCATACGGCTAGTCCTGTGGACCTATCCGTACACTACTCAGCATCAATTGTCTCATAGGTCCTGGCGCGCTACAGCACGCCTACCTATCAATTGACCATCAAGTCCTGTACAAGTCCTGTCAACGTCCTGCGGACTATCAAAGTGACACTTGTACATCCTGTGTCCGTACGCGCCCACAGTGGCGCGCCGGGTACTGTCGGCACAGCCTAGGAAACGTCATAACTTTTACGTTCCTTAACCAAATGAGGCGTTCAAGGTGCCGTTGGAAAGAGCGTAACAATCTCTATCCATCTAACGTAAATCCTTTACGTTAACTCCAGCTAATTAAAAAAGTGGGGGAACTTTGCAGAAATGTACGGGCAGGTCATTTGGATAAGTGGTTTGTCTTGGGCAAAATATCTCATAAATAGCGTCTTTGTCTATTTTTAGCTCGCCACCGGTGCGTGGTTGGGCGTAGTACCCCCAACAAGTGGTGGCATGAATGTCCAAACATCATATTTATGGTACTCAATCATCACTAGATGGTTCCCGAGTGCATTGGAACTGATATTCATTAAAGTCAGTTTTTCAGGCTTTTGGACGTGCGAGTCCCCTTAACCCATAGTCCGAAAACTGCATGTGATCGCATGCACTTTGACTTAACGTAATAAACCACGTAATTCCTGGAGCGCCGCGCCACCCGTGACGGAGGGAAGTTGTCCGGTGGGTCTGGGAACACTTAAGGACGAAGGTGGTGCATAGGTTTGGGGGGTATATTCGCCATAGCCTGGTAAATACAACGTGCATTGAGATAGTATCACGTGACTTTGGCGGGAAATTTTCACTCGCGCGCGCGCGTAGCGAGATATGGCTGTCAACGTGCCGTTATCAGGGAAATTTTGCGTCTCGCGGCTAGAAATGGGTTAGAATGTTGCTCAGAATGATGATGCGTGATTTTTGTATGTCAGGCATGGCCAGATTTTTAGGATTGGGAAAATACAGGTAGGAAAATACTGCCTTCTTGGTCGCCAGTGCCAGACGAGTCATCGCCTATCATATGTCGATTTTCTCCTCATGGCCGGGCAGTCTGCGCCAGCCCAAGCATCCAGGTTTGCTACGGGATGTCCGCTACAGCATTTGCTGGGAATGCGGACACGTTTATATGTCATCTTTGAACGGAACATCAACCTGGTAATCATAAAGGATGCATGCATGTTGCGGCTACGGTTGTCTATGCCCATAGAGCAACGGTATGTGTGAGATATGGTGGTCCCGGCCAGCGGAATCCGGGCAGGACATGAACGAGCTAGGTACGACAACGTATTTGCGTGTTGTTTGCAGCGGAATACGCCTCCCATGCATTATATATGACGATTTTATCCATCCATATTTCAGCAAGCTTCCATGCCTGTTGTAGAGAGTGGTATTAGCCCTGAAAGTGCCCAGTTTATGGCATTTCTATGGAGTATGGCATTCCGTTAGTGCAGGTTGGCAACGTGTTTGTATTCCAGCACTTTTGGCAGCCTTTTATAGCTTGCTATAATGCATTATCGTGTTGCATGTCATAGATAGCTGTTTTCACGCGCGTAACCCACACACATATATGAGCACGTTATATAGAGGTAATGGGTTATCCGGATGGTCTGACCCAAGGAAACCCCCATTGGACTATCCAACTAAGTTGTCCAATGTTGGTATTGAGGTTCCCTACCCTCCCTGGGAAAAAAGGGGGGGGTAAACTTTTCCTTGGGGAAAAAAGATCGTCTTTTGGCCAACTTTGACAAGAGCTATCATCCAATTGCTTTGATAAAGCCATTATATTATTGCATATTCTGAAAGCCCTTGAAGTGTAGATACTCCTAGCATCTTGGTTGGGGGTATTTGGAGTTGTGGCCTATGAGTTATGATTTTTTTCATTTTCAGGGGTATGAAAGTGCCAAAAATGGGTCAGCGGACTATGGGTTAACCTAACGCCCCGTGACGGGGCGTCAGGTTGGGCTGCACCAGGAGGTGGGTGAGAGGCCGGTGGTCGGTGTGGATCACCAGACGGTGGGGGTCGAGATCCCCCTGCTCACTAATGCATGGCCACCGAAAACTGTGCGCCCAAAAGATGGTGACGCCACGTGTGGCAGCAGTACATAAACCACTGCCAGGAGTTCCTGTTGGTGTACTGGGTAGTTCCGTTCCGCCGGAATCATCGTTCGTGAGATGTACTCCATGGGCTGTAGACCCTTGCCTTGATCCTGCAGGAGAACGCCCCCGATGGCCACTTTGCTGGGGTCAGTAGCCACAACGAAGGGAATTAAGGGACGGGTCGATCCGGCAGGACGAGGACAGGGGCTGTGGTGAGGTAGCGCTTGAGGGCCTCAAAGGCCTGCTGGCACTGCTCAGCCCACAGGAACGGAGTACCCTTCTTGAGAAGAGCGTTGATCGGGGCGGCGATGGTGGCGAACCTCGGGATAAACCGTCGGTAGTAAGAAGCCAACCCTAGAAAACTGCGCACGGGCCCTTCACGTCCGTGGGAACCGGCCACTGCTGGACGGACTCAATCTTCTCCGGGTCGGTCGCGATGCCGTCAGCAGACAGGGTGTGGCCCAGGAAGGGTACACAGCGACCGGCGCGCACCTTGGCCTTCCGCGCCGACAGGTGCTTGTCTTCCATGATCTGTAGCACCGCGTCAACATCCTCCAGGTGCTCCTCGAACGTCCTGGAATACACCAGAATGTCGTCCAGGTACGCCAACGCACACGTGCGCTTGTAGGTCCATGGTGGACGCGCCCCCTTGTGCGGGTCCGTCAGGTCCTGGGAGACCTGCGGCAGGTGGGCCGTGCCCATCACCGGACGGAGGATGTCATTCATCAGCATCTGGAAGGACGCGGGCGAATTACACAGGCCCATCGCCGCCACCCGGAACTGGTAGTGACCGAAGGGCGTGGTGGCGAACGCAGTCTTGTGACAATCCTCAGGCGCGATGCGCAGCTGCCAGAACCCGTCCGCGCAGTCGATGACCGTGAAGCACGTAGCCCCTTGGACGCGGTTGAAGATGTTGTCGATCCTCGGCAGGGGATACTTGGACTTGACCGTGATGGCGTTCAGCTTCCGGTAGTCGGTCACCAGTCGCCACTTGCCCCCTGGCTTGGGGACGAGCAGCACGCCTGCGGAGAAGGGACTGTTGCTGCATGGGCTCGATGAGCCCGGCGTCTAGTAGCAGCGAAATGAGAATCTTCTTGAGCTCCACCAGCTCGACCGGACCCATGCGGTACATGGGGGACGCTGTAGGCCCGGAACCCTCCTGTAGCTGAATGCGGTGTAGCACCGAACGATGGGGAGGGAACTGGGGCGTGCGGTCTGCGAAAAGAGTGGCGCGCTTTTCCAAGACGGCGTTGAAACGCGCCAACTCGTCCGGGGTGAAGCCGACGCCGATCTCGTTGAGCATGGCCTGAGTGCTATCCAGGTCAATGCGATACATCGTGTACTCCTTGCCCTTCCGAAGTTGGCGTGCCAGCGTCTTGCTGCTCATCAGGATCTGGGACGTTGGTCGAGGCCCGTCCGCCGTTGGAGCGCTCGTGTGTAATGTTATGTAGTAACCTCTGCTGCCTGTGCCCTATACTCGCTGTCGGGACACCAAAAGGATCCATCCGGAAACCAAACTACTCGCCGGCGCACACCGTGATGTCTACATCCTGCGCGTCCAACCAGTCGAGCCCGATGATGATGTCTGCGGCTCCCAACAACGGCGCGATGGTCGCAGCCAAGTCGACCGGAGTGCCTTGCAGCACATGCCCTTGATATCTGCCAAGCCGGGCGACCGGTGTTGGCGACCGTCCGAATAGGTCACATGCACTGCTGTGGTGTGAGGGCGATCGAGGAGTCAGACCCCGGCGCAACAGGGCCTCGATGAAGGACGTGGAGGCGCCGGTGTCGACCAAAAACTTCACGTCCATGACCGTTTTCTCTTTCAAATACGGGTCAAGGACGGTGGGGGGAACAAGTAACCCCCCACTGAAAAGGAACAAATGTCGCGGGCCTCCGTGAGACACGCGCGCCGGTTGGGTGGCCGCGTCTGATCCGGAAGCCACGTGATTGACGTCTACCTCTACTGTAATCGACTCCGCGTCTGTGTGACTATCTGATCTATCTACCCTACCATCTACCCCGGGGCCCAACCCCACAGGTAAGGCCACTACTCGATCCCGAGGAGCGGTGGGACAGGAGGCCGCCTCGCCCGACCGCCCGCCCTCTTCCCCCCCCTCCTCCTCATCATCAGCCTCCTCCTAGGCCTCATCGTCATACTCGTACCCAGACACTGCTTGTGTCTGGTCGGAAGAGGAGGCTTGCCGCCGCGCCTCGATCTCGTTAACCGCGCGCAACACACCCTTGGTAGAGTTGGTCGCGGGCGGTCGCGGCTGCTGGTGCTGGGTCGGAAATTGCCGAGCATGCTGCAGGCGAGCCGCCCGCTCGCCCGCGTTGCGGGGCTTGTCCCTGGGGCCGGAGGAGTCGGGGCGACTGCCGAACGCCGGGCCGGAGAACCTGGGCTCGGTCTCCCCTGCGCCGCGAGCGGCGTGCTTGCCCCGGAGTTTGGGGCAGTCGCGCTTGAGGTGTCCCACCTCACTGCACATGAAGCAGCGGGCCTTGCTGGCGTCGATGGCGTTGATACCCTGGTCAGCATAGCCGTCCTCGAGGTTGTTGATATAGTCATCCTCCTCCTCGCCGGCGAACTCAGTGGAATACAGCTGATTCACCCGCCGCGGGGGAGCTGGCCTGAAGAAACGACGCACCGAGGGTGCGCGCCCGCGAGTCACCACGTCGGCCACCTGCAGAAGATACCTCTGGATATTCAGGATGTCCCACTCCTCCCAAGGGACCTCAGCATAGTGCTTCAGTACCTCATCCTGTAGCTCGGGATTGAGGGCCTCAATGAACCGGATCTTGTACTCATACCAGGTCATGTCTGTCAGGTAGGCGGCGCTGGACTCAAACTTGGACAGAAACTCACGGTACGGGGTGGATCCCTGGCGCAGCTTGCCGAATGCGAGTCGCTCGTGGATTACAGCATCTGGGGGCACCAGCTTGCGGCGCACCCGGTCCATCAGCTCCTCCACGGTTTGCGGGTACGATTGGGATGCGATGCTATCACAATTCAGGATGCTCACCACCGAGGGGTCCATGCAGGTGTTGACGACATGCGGGATGAGATCGCAGGTGGCCAGTTCCCAACTGTGGTGGTTACACCAGACGGTATACTGTTGTTGCCACATGCGTCCCCATTCGTCAATCTCCCGTGGTTTCATGTCCGCGTGCAGCTTGGGAACATTCTTGAAAGTAGCCATCGGTGGGGCCTTCACCGTATTAGGCTTGGGTCCACCGACCTCACGATATGCAATGGATCGATCCGAAGGCTGGCCGGGGGCTGCGACCGGGGAAGAGATCCGGATCTGGCCGGCGTGCCGTGCGTCCGCCGCACCTGTACAGACGATGGGTGTTCGTACCCCGGGTCATCCAAAGCCACCCTGCTGAAATTCAGGTTGCTGACGACCGCAGGCAAGGGGACAATGCTGCTGTCATTCGCCGTGGGCGCTGCGGTTGGGAGACAGGTCCCTGGACGGGTGTCTGGGTCTCCTCGTCGTGTGCGGTAGCGCTTCTGTCAACCCCTAGCCGTGCCCGTGGCCTGTGAGCTCCGAAGGGCTGGCTCTGAGCCGCTGGTTCCTCGTCATCAGCCACGGCTACTTCCAAGTCGCCGAATTCGCCATCTGCCCCGGTGTTCTCCCCGTGATCATTGTCCAAAAACCAAATGTCCTCATACATAGTCCTCGTTTGAGACGGGGGGGGTCAGGGGGGCGTTTTTTGCGCCAAAGTTGGTCCTGAGGATCCCTGGTGGGTTTTGGCGCGAAACTGGGATAGGTACTGAGCGCGCCAAGCCCCCGGGGTCGACAGGGGCCGACCGTACCTGGAAAATATGAGGCGAGGAAAAGTACCTACTACAGCAAGAACGTTGCAATGTAATCGAGTATTTTGTCGAGTGACGGCTATGGGGTCGTTCCAGTTCTGAGGCTTACCTGAACGTTATAGGCCATTATTTTGCCCCGAATGAAGACAGAACTTTAGATCATCATCTAGTCATTTCGAAGATGCTGCTTTTGACGTGCAGTTGCTTTGTATATGTCGAAAATATTGTTCATGAACGGATTTTGGCATCGTTGAAGAAAATCTGGAAGCTACGTAGATGGCATGATAGGTCAGTATGCAGTTCGGTTTTACAATTTCTTTTTCCGCCCAGTAGCTGCGGATATCGCGAGTATGGGTTATGGTACGCTTCTGGGTTAATGGGCGACCCGGGCAACAGAGGGACCTGGGCAGTTAGATGGGTCAAAGAGTCTCCATTTTTTCGTCGTGATATCGCAGTCACGCCTGGCGAAAACCACGGCGAGCGCGAGCCATATTTTACTTTAGCCGCAAGGCTGGGTGCTTCCCCGTCCCGGGCGTCACCGTCCTTTAATATATATTTCTTGAGCTGTCCCGCGCAGCTGGCGGCCTGGGCGCACGTCAAGAACAAGGTTCCGAATGTCATCCACAACCGCATCGTTCTAAACAAGCGTGTCAAGAGTATCGTAGCTTATAACTCCCGCAGACTTCATGATTCCGGTTCTTTTCAATGCCCAACGTCGTGGTTGTGATTACGCCTATGTCCGGGGAACTTAAAGGAAGTTTGCTGGGTAATGCTTTCTTTTCCCGTGGTGTCACTGAAAAGGTAAACGGCCTTGCGTCGTCAAAACAGCAGCAAGTAGAAGTCACTGTGCTTAGTTGCAATGTGGTAGTTTGATTTAACACATATACTGCCTTGCGGTGCAGCAGGGCTATTAGGTTCCTCCCGTTAGGCGTTTCCATTGGTCTTATCGTAGTATAGAGCTTTGACATGGCTCTGTATATAGGTTTATAGCTGGGCGTTTGCTTTGGTTTGAGTGATTTCACTCTGCTGTAAGTAATTATATTTATCATATACTGCCTTGTTGCTGAAAACTTTTTCAAGGCTTGCTGGGATGTTGCCCATATGTTTCTAACGCTTAACCTCATGTCCAAGTGAGCTAGACTGGCTTGGAAACTTGAGCTTGTCATGCTTACATTGTGCTTGTATTGCTATTTGTGCCTCTTTGCAGTATCTGCTTCATATATAATTGAAGGCTTCAGCATCCGTAGCATTGTCGAGCACCGTGGTGGCAGCCAAGCCTCCAATAACGATCATGGACCTAACCTTGGCAAGTATTTGCTTCTTATTTCATTCTTTGGACTGAGCTAGCTTTGAGCTAGCTTTACACCTGCTATTTGGCCTGCACCATGGTCCCTGGCTGCCAGTTACATTTTGTGCCCCCCCCCGGCAGGCTGCAGGGTCTAGGATAGCGAGGGTGTAACGTAGACATGTTGTGGGCACCTTGGGTGCATTTTCAGGACCAGCCATGACCTGGCCCTGCCTTCTTTCTGGGCATATTGTTGACTTGAGTGCTTGTTGGTCACTCGCGTAGCGACCCCCCTGCATTCATAAATCGTAAACCATTATACAATGAGCATATTTCATGGATGTTAAGCATTGCTACTCTTGAACATATCATAAATGAACATGGTTCCATGCCGTACCCATGGATATGTTGAAATATGTGAGTTATTACAAACGGTATCCATGCTTAAAAATGTCCTCATTTGAGGACATTTTCTTGGTGATTAGACAATTCGAGTTCCACAACACCGTGGGTACATAACAGGGAAGTACTGCCAAAGGACACTCTACGTAGCCCTCCACGTACGTCTGCCCCGGTGCATTGGGGCCGGCGGAGGTCCCAGGGGGCGACCCCGCACTGCCCAGGGATGCGATCCATGGTCGCTCCGTGGCTGGCTGCCGATAACGGTAGTGCAGCGTGTCTTCATTCTCGTGCCCGGGCTGCTCAGGGTACCGTGGCAGCCACCGTGACCTCGACTGTGACCTCGACTGGGGTTGTTGCTGCTGCGGTAGCTGCTGCTGCTGTTGCCAGTGCTGCTGCTGCTGCTGCTGCTGCTGCTGCTGCTGCTGCTGCTGCTGCTGCTGCTGCTGCTGCTGCTGCTGCTGCTGCTGCTGCTGCTGCTGCTGCTGCTGCTGCTGCTGCTGCTGCTGCTGCTGCTGCTGCTGCTGCTGCTGCTGCTGCTGCTGCTGCTGCTGCTGCTGGAAACCCCCCTGGAGCATCTCCCGGTTGCGCCCGTCTCCCCCTTGTTCCAATCTGGAGTCTAGATTGTCCTCATCTGATGAGCCTCTATGGTCCTGGTCGCTGGATCGTGCCGGGAGCCTTCCGCAGGTCTCTCCATGACCTCACCTCTATCTGTCCCTACTTGGACGTGCGGTGGTACCTCTAGCTCGATCCTGTATACCTTGCTCTGTGTTGTCTACCTGTTCTAACTCTCTGTTCTCTGATTCTCTTGCTCTGTTCCGGCCTTCTTCTGTCTCGATCTTTGGTGGCTTTCCGTGTTGGCATGGTGCTCGTACCGATACCTTACACTGCAGGCAACACCTCCCCAGAAAGAAAGAGAGAGAGAAAGAGAGAGCAACCATGTACTATAGATCTCCCGGGTTGCTGGGAGGCCGGCTGGGACCCGCCCCCCCCTCATGTCCGGTCCCTTCTGGAGGGGGACGACCCAGAGTCGGGCTCCTGTGCCATCTGCCTTGAGCCCTTCCGGCCGGGGGATGGCTTGTGTCGCCTGCCCGCGTGCGGCCACACATTCCATCAAGCGTGCATCGCGCGCAGCTTGCTCCACTCCGTGCCGCGCTGCCCGTTGTGCCGGGCTGTTGTGCCGCCCCCTGGGACTGCGCTTCCTCTCGGCCCGCCCCCGGTCTCGCTGGGTCCCCTGCCGGGTCCCCACCGGGCCCCGGGGCCAGCTGCCTCCCCGACCCCTCGGCCGCCGCCCCCGGCCTCGTTGCCGGGGCCTGGGGTGGTCGCGGGCGCGCTGGCGAGTCCCCCTGGGAGGGGCGCCGGCGTTCTCGATCCCCCTCCGCTGGGGGTCTCCCCGGTGGGCACTGCCTCCTCCGTGGCCCCGGCGGGCATGCCGGGCGCTGGTCGGGTCGTGGTGCGCGCGCCTGCCGGCCCGGCTGGGGAGACGCCGCAGGCCCCACGTCCTGCCTTTGCTGGCGCCGCTCCCCGCCACTCAGCGCCCGCCGACGGCCTTCACCGGTGTGCCGTGCTGCTTCCCACGGGGTCCCCGTGTGCTGGTGTGTTCCACAACCGTAACCTCCTCTGCCAGCACCTTCGCGCTGTGCACCCCGATCTCGGCGCGGCGGATCTGCAGGCCATGAGCTGTTACCGGTGCCCGGAAGCTCACTGCCAGCGGGTGTACTCCATTCACGGGCGCGCTCAGCACGCGCGCGCCTGTGTTGCTCAACGGCCCCTCAACCGGCCAGCAGTCCCGGCCCCCTCCCCCCTCCCGCCTCGGCTCCCACCGGCTCCCAGCCCCCGCCGCCCGACTACTCGGCCAGTTGGCGTTGGCTTGACACGGTTCCCTGGGATGCATGCGCCATCAACCCGACGTCTACCCTGACCGACCTCCCCCACCGCGCGCGTAGCCTTTTCGCGCAATGTGCAATCGTTTCTCTCCGGCGCATGCACGCCGCTCCGGACGACCCGCTGGGCTTTAAACTGCACATGGTGACCCCCCGCCTGCTCCTCACCCCTCTCGGGCGTGGTGTGCGCGGCCTCCAGGGTGCGGTTATTGCCCGTTGCCGACGCTTTCTGCAGGGGGACTGGGAGGGGCTGTTTGGCGTGCCGCCCCCGCGCACGGCCCGGCTGTCGGGGGAGGTCAACTTCGAGCGGGTGGCCGCCGACGTCATCCGCCTCGTCCGCGAGGGGCAGCTCAGCCGGGCCATGACCCGCTTGGAAATGGCCAAGCTGGCCCCCGCCAATGCGGCTACCCTGGCGGCCTTGGAGGCTCTTCACCCTGCGGAGCCCGGATTCCAGCTGCCCGTGCCGGACCCCCTGCCGGCCCCCCTCCGGCTGGACCGCGACTGCTTCCTGGAGGTGATGCGTGCGGTCCCGCGGGCTTCCTCTACCGGGCCGTCGGGCTGGCGCTACGAGCACTTGGAGGTCCTGGTGGGGCATGGGGGCGAGGACATTCTCTTTGACACCCTCATTGACCTGGCGGCTGGTCGCGTTCCTCCCGCTGCGCGCGAGTGGTTAGCGGGCGCTCGCCTCCTCGCTCTGCTCAAGGGTGTCTTGCCCCCCCCGAGGGCAAGGTGCGCCCGATCGCCTGCGGTGAGGTGCTCCGCAAGCTCGTGGGCAAAGTGATCTGCCGCCAAAAGGCGCCCGAGCTCCGTGCCTTTTTCTGCCCGCCCCTCGCAGCGGGTGAGACCTCGGTGGCGGCCCAGCTGGGGGTGACGACTCCAGGCGGGGCGGATATCCTCATCCATTCGGTGCAGGCCTACCTCGAGGCCCACCCCACCCACGCTGTCGTCAAGGTCGACTGCCACAACGCGTTCAACAGTCTGTCCCGCGCCAGCATGTTTGCGGCCGTCATGGAGTCCTTCGAGGACTTGTACGCTTGGACAGCCGTGTGCTACGGCCAGCCCGGCCAACTGGTTCACATCATGGAGGACGGCACTCGCGGCGGCCTGCTGTCGCGGTCGGGCACCCAGCAAGGGGACCCCCTGGGACCCCTGTACTTTGCCGCCCCCCTCCAGGGTTGCCTCCAAGCGGTCCATGCTGCCCACCCGGCGGTCGCTATTCAGGCCTACTTGGATGATATCTACCTTCTGGGCCCTGTGCCGGACACCACCGCGGCTCTGCTGGCACTGCAGACCGCGGTGGCCGACATCAACCTCCAGTTGACCCTGGCCAAGTGCGCGGTGTACTCGCCCCAAGGTGATTGCTCCGGCTTTCCGCCCCAGCTCTTGGGCCGGGACGAGCGCCTCCATGGGTTGGATGTCCTCGGCGTTCCGGTTGGCGACCCCGCGTTTGTCATCGATGCTCTGCGGGCCGCCCTCGAGGCACGCACTGAGGTACTGCCCTTGATTGCGCGCCTTCATGATTCGCAGACCAAGGGTCTGCTTCTGTGGTTTTGCGCTCACCCTCGCGTCGTTCACTGGCTCCGGGGCGCTCTTCCGGCTCAGGTCCGGCTGGCCGCCGAGGGCCACGACGAACGCATCCAGTCGGCCTTGGCGCAGCTGGTCCCGGGCCCCGACCTCCCGCCACATGCTATTCGCATTGCCTCCCTGCCTGCACGGATGGGTGGCTGCGGTCTGACTCGTGCCGCCCGGCTGGCCCCAGCAGCATTTTTGGGCTCCGTCGCTCAGTCGTGGGCGGAAAGCTGCCGGCTCCTGCCCCTTTTGGCAACGGCAGCGCCTGACCTCCTGGACCCCAGCAGCCCTTTGCCCTTCGTCACCGCCATCCAGGAGGCCTATGCTGAGATCCAGCAGGCCTGTTCTCCCGTCCGTGCCGCTCAGGCGGTACAGCGCCACCTCCCTCGCGGCACTCCCTCGGTCGCCTCCGTTCAATCTCCCGCCGCATTCCCTGCTCGCGTCATCGATAAACACCAGAAAACCTACGCGGGTATTCTGCACACGGCTGATTGGATTGCTCTTTTCGCGGACCTCAACGCCCAGGGACGTGCGTGGCTGTTCTCGCTTTCCTTGCGGAGTGTGGGCTCGGCGTACCTTCGTGCTCTTCCCATGGCCCCCCCATTCGCCTTGGCTCCCAGCCACTACTCGGTGGCGCTCCGGCACCAGCTATTTGCCCCGCAGCCTCTTGTTCCGGCCGGGCGGCCTTGTGGTAGCTGTGGGCAGCCGCTGGATCCCACGGGGACTCACTACCTTGCCTGCATGGGGGGCCAACAGAATCAGAATTGGTATTTGTATTTGCACACTGTCCTCCTGACGGTGGTGCTCGCCATGATTCGGTCGGTTTTCCCCCACGCGAACATCCGGTCCGAGGATGCGGATGGCGCTGCCTTCTATTCCCCCAACCACCGGCCTGACATCGTGGTGCTGGACTTTGAGGGGGGTGGCCGGCATCTGCTTATTGACGTTTCGGTGGCGCGGCCCTTGGCTCTTAGCCACGTGGCTGGGGCCTCCCTCACGGCAGGTTACACGGCGGACCGGGCGGAGCGGGCCAAGCTCCTGGCCTACGGCGACGTCGGGCACCATCGTGTGGTGCCCTTTGTCCTGGAGGAGTTTGGGGCCATGGGGCCCCTGACCTCCGCCTTCTTCAAGGAGTGTTGCCGGCTCCGGGAGGACCGGCTGGACCTGGAGGGCCAGCGGGCCCCATGGTCGGCGCGGACCTGGACGTCATATTGGCGTCAGCGCTTGTCGGTGGCGCTGACTCGGGCCATGGCTGACATCATGCTCCGCCGTACGCGGGCTGATTTTGCGGTGCAGCAGGGCTATTAGGTTCCTCCCGTTAGGCGTTTCCATTGGTCTTATCGTAGTATAGAGCTTTGACATGGCTCTGTATATAGGTTTATAGCTGGGCGTTTGCTTTGGTTTGAGTGATTTCACTCTGTTGTAAGTAATTATATTTTTTAAATATATATAGGACCTAGGTACTAGTAGTAATCCCCTCTATTGTCTGCTAGAGCCAATGGTCAACTGAGAGAAGGTAACCGTAACTGCTGTCCCCACCTCCTGACTGCTGTCTCCCTTGGTGTGAGTGGGTGGCTTAAGCATTCACGAGTGGTGTGCAGACCCTCAGGCAATGGCCCATATGCTCCCTCATAAACCTGTCTGCATCTATTATGTTATCAAACCCTTTCCACTTCGCATTAGAGCTCTTTATAGACAGTATCTTATCGTTAATATGTTCCTCACACGTCTTCCAACTATAAAATATGGCTGGTCTACCCTCCCCCCCGTCATGGGCCACTGCATAGTAAGGAAACCCAGATTGTCCACCCTTGTTTATTCTTCGCTTTCCTTTCAAAGACATACTGCATATTAGGCTAGCAGAAGCTTGCAAGAAGGAGAAAAGGGGTTCCCAGGAATACCTCTAAGTGCAGTGACCTTACCAGTGTACCACATAACACAACGAGGAAGAAGGACAACAGAGTCTATCACAGCACACGCACGAGCTCTACGCGAGCAAGTGCACATTACGCTACTCGATCTCTCCGCGGGGCTCACAGAGGTAGTAAACACCATCAACATAGTCGGCAACAGCCAGACGGTATCCACCCCAAGACCCGTTGCAGGTCAAACAACGATGGGCGTCTCCGCGACGTCCATTGGCACAAACGACATAGAAACCCCTATAGAGAGCACGACATTTAACGTAAACCCCCTACGCGTGCGGACCCGGAGAGAAGGCGAGCGCGTAAGCTAGCCCTCAGCAGGCATAGCTCATAAAGATTTTAAACCTAACTAAGTGACGTACCATCGTTTGTAAAGGGGACAACCAGCGCAGGCAAAAAATCGGGAGAATCCGGACCATGGTAGCTCGAGCCTGCCGTAATTATCTTGTCCGCGTGTTCGAGTCGTTCAGGATGATGAAGATGAATGGTGATGGAAATGTGTATCCTTGTGCATTGAAATTATGGCTGGCTTATGTGTAGAGCGACTAGATGACCAAGACGGTGGGGCCGGAAACAGCATGCAATTGATCAGGGCGTGTGCAGTTTCGAGCCTAACTGGCCGGGAGTGTCTAGTGGTGAGCACCATTGCTGCGATCGCTCTCCCACCATTTACGAGGAAATACCCGCAAATGGAAAACCACAATGTCGTTGAGAACCCCGGAACTGGCCGCCACCTGGTGTCGTTGAAAGCCGGAGCTCTGGCCGCCACTAGGTGTCGTTGAAAACTGGGGTAATGGCCGCTACTGCCGATAGCACCTCACCACAGGACCATGGTTGGCCCCGCCGAGCATCCCTGACTGGCCGCTCGCTGTCTAAATCGCCGTTGAATCCCTTACAGGCTGGCCGTCGACTCGTCAGCAATCGTTGAATACAGGAACCTCTATCTACACCAAGCTCCGCCTTGGTATCCTAATTGGCCTCACTAACCCTCTCCACGAGAGTTAGCTAACCTCTCCAGCACATTTTCCCTCCGATAACCAGTGTTACGTCCCAGCCCAGACACCTAACAGCTGAGCTACGTAGCGAAAGATCTACCATGCCGGAATTAGGAAGATTCAAGGTGGCCTAATGCAGATTGCGCTTCACGACTGGGGTCGTGAGATATCTGGCACCGCAACTTGATGCCAAGCTAATTAATACACACTTATAATGGCTAGCAAGACTAATTACAAATGGATTGTTGCCCCAGGTTTAATATGAAGGCGTCATCGCACTTTCTCTCCCGCATCCACTCTCTCTCCCGTCTTTGGACTGCCATGCAGGACAAGACGCGGTGGCAGAAGATTGTCAAGGCTCACACGCCCGACCCTGTGGGCAAGCCCCCTCCCCCCAAGAGGAGGAGGCGTTTTGATGAGTAGTGTACTTAGGATTTTCTAGACTAGATAGCTTAGAGTTAGGATAGTTCGATTACGCGGCTTCCTCCACCCCACCCATCCATCATGGAATATGTGCTACATGATCGAGCCCAACGGAGGCATGTTATAATTTAATTTAATTTTTTAATCGCACTTTACATTCATCAAACCAAGAGAGGACGAGACTCTCGTCCTTGGACTAATTTAACCTAGGCCTGTGGCGGCGCAGATACAGCGCCGATCCTCTAGAACATTCCAAATCATGCATTCGATCCACGTAGGATCCCCGGGCCGACATCGACCCTCAACTACAGGATCCACGCATATAAGTACAAGCAAGATCTGAACTGGCGCGGCGCGACTGCACCGGCCCCTAGAAAGTCATATATGACGACCTAGGACCAAAATAACTAGTCCAAACCACATGATTATCAAAGTCCATACAAACTAGAACAACAGGCCAAACTGCCTTAGTAATTTATTCCATTGTTGCGCCCGTTCTAAGGGCCGGGACGCAACACCCGGATCGTCAAGCGTGACCTTTTCAAGGTCGTCATTCTGACGATCCTGACCTACGGCGCCGAGACCTGGACACTGATGCAGGAGCTGGAGCAACGACTCGACGGCACCGTCACCAAGATGCTGCGCAAGGCCCTTAACATCCCCTTTGGTTTGCACATTAGTAATGAGGATTTGTACGCTGATTTGCCCTATGTTTCCCACATTATTAGGTACAGGCGCCTGGGCCTAGCCGGGCACCTGGCCCGCACAGATCAGGTAGATACATCTGGTTGTCCCATTGACATCAGATAGACTAGCTGGCACCAAGCCCACCCAGCCTGGGCGATATGTCCTCACCTGGCGTGCCCCCGGCCGCGCGCAGCAGGGCCGCGCCACCCGTGGACTTTTCGTGATAGACTCGGCATGGACATGTGCTACACTAGACGTGACGGGCTTACACCCGGGCAGCCTCCTGGTTTGTCTGTAATATGGAGGCAGATGGTGCGCAAGGATAGATGGCAAGTAGTGATGAAGGAGACCACCCCCAAGCCTGTGGGGGCTCCGCGTGTGACCAAGTATGGCATTCATAGCGATTCGGGCCGCGGTGCCCACACCCCTGTAACTAGGACCTAGATAGCTTACACCATCCATTCCATCCCATATTCCCCTCCCACTGAGGACTTATGCTCACGTGTCGCAGTCACGTGTCTATTAATTAATTAATTAATCAATTAATTAATTAATCAATTAATTAATTAATTAATGCCTCCCATCTTTTACTGGGATTTTCGCGCTGATCCTACGGCTCAAAGATTCGATCCAGGATTGGGCGCGGTGTGACCGATTCCAGTTATGACGGCTAACAGCCTAGAGTCATGTCCATAGTCCAAAGGTTATCTCCTTGATAGTCCAAAGGTTGTGCGAAATTTGCTGAAATTTACTGAAATCGGGAAAAAAAAAGTGTGAATGCATGTGATAAATTCTGATCAGGCATTCCGCAAAGGTGAAAACCATTTGCGTTCAGTGCCGGGCCGCGGAAAACGCATGTGATAAATGTCCACAGTAAAAAATTTTTATGTGCACAACGTGTGTGGTTCATGCGAAATTTTGTCAAGCATCACTCCACAAAGTGACCCTTGTTCGGAATCCATGCGAAATCGTGCGAAATTGTGCATAAATGTGGGAAAATCGTGAGAAAATTGTGCCAAAATCACGCGAAAATAACACGAACTCAAGCGAAAACTTTTGGCCCTCTTCGAAAATAGCGAAAAAGTGTCACACACTTGGCTTGAACGCCGGAACATTCGAAGTGGGCCCCGGGACCAATATACACCATGCACTCACATCGGGACAGCGGCGGCTACTTGTAGTTTTGGCAGAAAGATACGCTCACAATGGCTACAAGATCATCCATTATCACCAAAGGTTTGTGAGTTGAGAAAATACGTCCCATCGCAGGTGGCTACTTGGTAGCCACTCATAAAAAATGCCATCGGCAAGCCCCCCGATCTCTTGGCCCCTTACTCTCGCCCTCTGTCTGCCAGTCCACTCGGAAGGCAACTGGGTGCCCATCGCCCACATCTTCAATCATTGCCATCGCCCACTTATATGACCGTCCCCATCGACCATGTTCATTGGTCGGCACGACTATGCTCATCACCAGCGTTACATCCCTCGGCGCAAGCCTGCACGGTCCTTGGCGGAAGTACATCCATCAGTGCAACTACGTTCACAGGCGGGGATACACTCTCTTGGGAAACCACGCTCATCGGCGGAAGAGCAGCAGGCCAGCGAGCACGCCCACCAGCGGCACGGACAGGTTGTCGTCGAGCAGATTGCCGGGGATGGCAGCCTCGGCAACCGTGCACGCGAGCGAGACGAGCATGGTCTTGACCACGTCAACGCGCCAGTCCACCGCCAGGAAGCCAAACGAGGACATGTAGGCCAGGAACCTGCATGTGTGTGTGTGTGTTATCACCAGGGGGTGGCATGCAACACCAGCGAGAACAGGTAAGCGAGTCGGTGCAAGAATGATCACTAGCGCTAGTTATATGGGCTGTAGGGGCTCCATGGGAGGCACCGTGCATGCATTGAGCCACATCAAAGACCTAGGATGTTGCTTTCTGTTGTCCAACGCACGCCAGCCGGCAGAGGCGCTAAAGCAACTGCTCGGTCACGGTATGGACCATCCATGATGCAAACAGCTCTGCAGTTATGCTGCCCACCATGTTGGCGCGGCCCCGTGTCTGCGGTCATGCAAGCCGGCCATCCTCGACAGCCCACGCTTTTGCCTGGGATGCACCAAGAAAATGGTTAGTGGTGCTGCATTACACACGTTCAAGGCACGTTTGTACGGTTTGTTCCCTGGATGGTTGGTTGATTGGTCCAGTGTTCTTTAGGTTGGGTGGGCAGGGCGCCGCCACCAGGGAGCAACAACCACGCGAGTTGAAACCATTACTATGCAGAGCAGTCCAGCCATTAACCGCCTTGCAATCAAAGAGGCGCACGCCCCCCTTACATGATCGAGCAGGCGGCGCCGCACAGAAACATGGTGATGCTGCCCACCCAGCTCTTGGACGTGGTGAACCACAGCTTGTTGCTGGCGCCCCAGCGGCGGCCCACGACGTCCGCCATGCCTGGACATGGGTGCAGGGCGTTATTGGCGAGCAGCATAATGGCAGAGCTGCGGAGAGCCATTAGGAAGGGAGGCCTGGAAAGTGTAAGGTAATAGCCCATCTAGGCACTTAGGAAGGGAGTTTGCAAACATGGATACGAGGCGGCATAGCAAGCGGGCAGACAGCCACGGGCAAAAGGGGAAAGACAGGCAAGAACCAACAGACAGAGAGCCAATAGGGGAGTAGAGGCCAGCAGGGGGCAGGGCATGTGCACTGCGGCTGCTGTGTTGCTGCCAGATTATGTCCGGACGTGGAGTGGGGTGCGAGGGGAGAGCAACGCAGGGGGCACCGCGTGGTGTGCAAGGGGAGACAAACCCTGGGCGCAACGCGAACTGTTTATGCACACGGACCTTGCACCAACATCCAAGTTCCAGTGGCTCACCGTCGCGAAGCATGGTTCTCGATGGGGGGATGGTCCCCTTGTCCCCATCACACCCAGCAGCTGCGGGCTCGTGGGAGAGGGAGGGTCCCGTCCTGACATGAGCAATCACCCTTGCTACTTGCAGGGGGTAGAGCCCATCGGTTCTGTCCACATGGCACACTGTCATCAGCTGTCAATGACAACTTTTGTGCGGCATCCCTTCACGAGAATGACAGGTCTGTAGGGCTCGAAGGGCTAGTAATTCTCACTAGCACTGAGCAAAACACACGGGCAGAACATACGCAGACCAGGAACATAGACCATACGTGGCCAGGAACATGAGCTGGTAATGAGCACGGCAGCTGCAAGCTTCAAGGCAGCACGACAGCCAGCAGCCATACATACAGCCATGCACTAGAGGGGATACCCCGCCTGCCAAGTCGCGCACTACACCTACGAGGCTTGCACTGAAAACGTTCACCTGCACACAGGCAGCAAGCATGCACGCACCATCACCCGCACACAGGCAGCAGAGCGCGACGACGCCGATGGGGGACGTGCGCCAGAATAGGGCAGTCAGCACGCACAGCACAAGGCAGTAGTAGAGGGGGCCCGACAGTAGCTCCCTGCGGCCACCACCGGGCACAGTCGTGGCGAAAAGGGTGGCCATGGAGCAAGGAGAAAGTAGGGGTGGGAGCGCAGTGCGGTGTGGCAGGAGCCCCCAAAAGAGAGAGGAAAGACGTTAGCATCAGGGTTGGTGCCACCAAGGCTGGCAATGACGACCTGCACAGCCACAACTTGATACATATGTGACTGCCAAAGTGACTATAAAAGCAATGATGGCATTTCCCTGCCACCTTGGATCATGTGGGCGGTTCGGGCTAACGGCGCATGTGTACGTCATGATAGGGCACCGCGCATGCAAATGCTGGTCTGTAGGGAGGTGACAATACATTTACCCCGGAAGCTGGGTAGGCGTGGGGGCGAGGCAACAAGGGGTGAGGCAACAAAGGCTAAACTGCTGTCATAGGCCCTCTCGCATCCAGCCCAAGAACTGTGGGTAACCTCTTGATTAGCACCATCATTCCCCCCCCCCCTTGCCGATACTTCTTCCCTCTTACCCACCCCCTTAACTACCCACCCCCTGAGACCTTTACCCCGACCTCAACCAATTCACCCCTTGTTGCCTTTACCCGGACCTCAACCAACTCACCAGTTGCTCCCTCTTCCCTGCTCCCTGGGTCGCCTATTGCTGCCCATCTGCCCCGCCCCCCCAACTGCCTCCATAATGCTCACCCCTTCTTGCCTCTTCTACCCCCGAACGCCCCTGGAGGGGCACCCCTTGTTGCCCCTCCTACCCCCCCAACACCCAGCACCGCTCACCCCTTGTTGCCTCTCCCAACCCCCCAACACCCATCACCGCTCACCCCTTGTTGCTTCTCCCACCCCCCCAACGCCCATCACCACTCACCCCTTGTTGCCTCTCCCACCCCCCAACGCCCATCACCGCTCACCCCTTGTTGCCTCTCCCACCCCCGAACGCCCATCACCGCTCACCCCTTGTTGCCTCTCCCACCCCCCCAACGCCCATCACCGCTCACCCCTTGTTGCCTCTCCCACCCCCCAACGCCCATCACCACTCACCCCTTGTTGCCTCTCCCACCCCCCCGACGCCCATCACCGCTCACCCCTTGTTTCCTCTCCCACACCCCCAACGCCCATCGCCACTCACCCCTTGTTTCCTCTCCCACCCCCCCAACGCCCATCACCGCTCACCCCGTGTTGCCTCTCCCACGCCCCCAACGCCCATCGCCGCCCACCCCTTGTTGCCTCTCCCACCCCCCCAACACCCAGCCCCACTCACCCCTTGTTTCCTCTCTCACCCCCCAAACGCCCATCACCGCTCACCCCGTGTTGCCTCTCCCACCCCCCCGGCGCCCATCACCGCTCACCCCTTGTTGCCTCTCCCACCCCCCCAACACCCAGCACCACTCACCCTTGTTGCCTCTCCCACCCCCCCAACACCCAGCACCGCTCAACCCTTGTTTCCTCTCCCACCCCCCAACGCCCATCACCGCTCACCCCGTGTTGCCTCTCCCACGCCCCCAACGCCCATCGCCGCTCACCCCTTGTTGCCTCTCCCACCCCTCCAACGCCCATCACCGCTCACCCCGTGTTGCCTCTCCCACCCCCCAACACCCATCAACCCTCACCCCGTGTTTCCTTTCCCACCCCCCCAACGCCCACCACCTCTCACCCCTTGTTTCCGTGCCGCGCAATCGCCCGGATCATGTTCTCGTTGCGCAGCGCGCCCGTGGCCACCAGCGCGAGGCGGCAGGCGTTGACTGCCGCCACCAGGCACGCCAGGTACCGCGCGTAGGGGCTGGAGCTGAGGGATGCAGCGGACACGCGTGTGTGGCAGGACGCATGTGTGTGGCAGGACGCATGTGTGTGGAATGCAAACAAGGTGAGAACTCGGGAGGCAGACGCTAGCAAGCAACAGACATTAGGCGTGCAAGGACATGCAGCGACCAGTGTCTCTAGTGACCAGCCTTGGCAGTGCGGGTTCCGGCAATGAAGGACTTGGCCCCGCATGACCGCGTTGCAGAGCCGTTCCGTAAACATCCTGATGTGTTCCCGTGAGCGGGTGCCCTCCACAGGCTCATGCACTGATGCAGTTTATAAGGAACGTGCTCATGCACCAACGCGATCGATGAGAACAAGCTCATGCACCAACGCGATTGATGAGGAACATGCCCATGCACCAATGAGACTGACAAGGAACGTGCCCATGCACCAATGCGACTAATAAGGAGCGTGCCCATGCACCAATGAGACTGATAAGGAACGTGCCCATGCACCAATGCGACTAATAAGGAACGTGCCCATGCACCAATGCGACTAATAAGGAACATGACCATGCACCAATGCGCCTAGTGAGGAACATGACCATGCACCAATGCGACCGATACGTGAGTAACGTGCAGGTACATCCATGCCATCGGCGCATCCACACATACCCACCAGCGGGCAGGTGCTGGGCAGGTGACGGAGGAGAAGGGGAGCAGAAAGGGGGAGAGGGCAGGCAGGGAGTGGAGGAGGCTGGAGGGGGGGAGTGGCAGCATAACGGATAGGTGCCAGCCTGGCCCCCAACGCATGGACAGCGGCAAGAAATGGCCATGTTAATTGGTGGAGCATACAGCAAGCACATGCAAGAGCAAGGGGGCCATGAGATGGGTAGGCACGACGTGCACTGTCATCAACCAGCAGCGTCGCTTAAAGCATTGTCAACTACCAACAGCGTGGTCCCAATGGCCAACCCAATAAGCAGCCACGGACCACGCGTCAGCAACAGACCATGGACATAGTGGACATGCGTGCAACCTTTTCTAGAATGATGGTATGACCAAGTTTTCCCTACTAGCTAATCAAGCATTACACATCCAGTGCGAAAGTGTGCTGAGGAGGTACAATGCTGGAGGATTTTGGTAAAATACTGACAAACTAGGAATAAATGAAGCTAACAAACGTCCTTGCCTGAAAAATGGGAAGGTGAGCAGCACCAGAGGCCCCGAGGTGATGTGCAACAGCTTGCGGGAGTCATTCTGTCGCCATCATCAGCAAAAAATCATGTATCATTACGCATTGCCGAGGCATTATCGATCCGCCCGGACCGTGCCAGTAAGAAGAAAGAGAGATACATAAATGCAACAAGAGCGCCTGTAACGATTATACGCGCATTCCTCATTCTACTTGTCAACACGTTACTGCAAAAGAAAAATCTAATTCTTGAAGTTAACCCATTCGACATCTTCAGGTACTTACTCTATCGAGAATTTGTTTTCCGGCAATGTAGTCGACAAACTTTACCCACACTGTGGCAGCTATTATTGTTATCGAAAACGCTACTAGGTCATGGTACCCGGGCACGGCTCGGCCCACACCAACAGCCACCATCGAGGGAGGAATCTCTTGTACACATTTGAGGCTTGCCGGCTTTATGTCCTTGCCAACAGTCCTCTGGTGGTGCTCACTGCCATAATATGGGGTTGAGCAGCCGCTGCAACGAACAGTTCTCTTTGTCACTAAATGCAATGCGCTATTCCGGCCTGCGCGGCTATCCAAATGCTGCCAACTATTACTGGATTTGCTTAATTTTTGCGACGGCGCCAACCGCAGCTGGGAGGCTTCCAAGGTAGTTGGACTACACGACCTACGACATATCCGGGTAATCAGCGTCATTGACATGGTGTATTGCATAGCAACTCGTGCAATTTTTGGCGGAAAAAAACGTTAACCTGGAGGCGGCCACGGCTCTCCCCTCATCGGCATTGTCGCCCGCATCGGGACTTGACAACAAAAGCCCCCATTCCGGAACTACAGCAGGCCAGCGCACTGTGGAGTGTGGGCGCCTGAAAGGATTCGCGAGCACTTGCAATACGTTCCTGTGCTGTGGATTGACACTTCCGCAGCACGTTGGCACAAGCTGCCACGTCGGCCTGCCTGGCATCTTCGATAACGAAGTCCCGCTGTTTGTCCCGCGAGATTGAGAGGATTAGCATTACGGCGAGCGGCCTAAGGGACGGCAGTTGGAGGCCCCGGACGCCACAGAGCCAGTCATTTGCCCCCTTCATACGACTGTGTGAACTGGATCTAGCTGGAAAGAGTGCTCAGTATGCCCCGGTTGACAGCAGTCAGCACGGCAACTAGGGAAACGGCAGCTGGAAAACGCATCTCCACGCTATCCACTTGTAAGCCTTGACCGGAGTTATCTGACGGCTCCCGGCTCGTGGTGACTCAGCTCCGGCGTGTGCGGGACCGCCATAGCTGAACGGGGTTTCGGTTTACCAGCCGACGGGTGTTTGAGCCAAAATGTCGTCCGTCTCGACGGTCCCCCTCGTCCAGGGCGCAGCCTTGAAGGCCTCGAGCGTGACCAAGCCTAGCCAATGTCGTGCTTCGGCCTACGCAAAGCCCGCACCGGCGGCGTGCAGGCCGCTGCGGAGCACGTCGTTCTTGGGGCAACGCGTTGTTGCCAATGTGACCGCTCGGGCGCAGGCCGAAAGGCCGAAAGCAGCCCGCTTTCAACCAGTTCAGTGCGTGGCAACCAAGAAGATGACCAACCCTTACGTAAGTACTCCATTCCAAAATTTGAATTCTCTCGTTGGGGCGCCCCCTCTTCTTGATAGGGGGCTATTAATTTCTTGCGAACGTTATCGCTCGATTTTTTCAAAATTTTCTTCCGTTGTGCTGGATGCAGTCGTATAGTCGTACAATTCGACGCAGAGTCAGGATTTTATATTCCAGCGTGCGATTTTGCTGAGGCGTCCCACTGTCCCTGCTGCGCTTCCTTGCTCCTGCGCTACCTCCAGAACATCACCCGTGAGGAGGGCCTTATGTATTACGAGGACATGGTCCTCGGACGCGAATTCGAGGACATGTGCGCCCAGATGTACTACCGCGGTAAGATGTTCGGGTTCGTCCACCTGTACAGCGGGCAGGAGGCGGTGTCCACCGGCATCATCAAGGCGATGCGCGACGATGACTACGTGTGCAGCACGTACCGCGACCACGTGCACGCTCTCAGCAAAAAGATCTCGGCGCGCGAGATCATGGCGGAGCTGTACGGCAAGGCGACGGGCGTGTGCAAGGGCATGGGTGGCTCGATGCACATGTTCTCCAAGCCACACAACTTTCTCGGCGGGTTTGCCTTCATTGGGGAGGGCATCCCGATCGCCACCGGCGCTGCCATGACGGTCAACTACAACCGCCGCGCGCTCGGCCAGAAGGACGCGGACCAGGTCGTCGCCTGCTTCTTTGGTGACGGCACTGCCAACAACGGCGCCTTCTTTGAGTGCCTGAACATGGCCGCCCTTTGGAAGCTGCCTATCCTCTTTGTGGTGGAGAACAACCTGTGGGCCATCGGCATGTCACACCTGCGTGCGACATCGGTCCCCGAGATCCACAAGAAGGGCCCTGCGTTCGGCATGCCGGGCGTGTTTGTGGATGGCATGGATGTGCTGGCGGTCAACAAGGTGGCCAGGGAGGCCATCGCGCGCGCACGTGCCGGCGAGGGCCCTACCCTCATTGAGTGCGAGACGTACCGATTCCGTGGACACTCGCTCGCCGACCCCGACGAGCTGCGGTCAAAGGGTGGGTACCCTGGTGTGGCATGGTGGCTAGTTGTTGGGACTCGCTTGCGTGTGCTAGTAGTATGGAATCTGACCTGTGACCTGTGGAATATGATCTCTAAAGAAGAGGGCACTCTCTTGCGTGTGCTAGGAAATATGGAATCTGAGCTGAACATTTGGAACCTGATCTCCAAATAAGTGGGCCCGCCCTCACGAAGCCTGGCGTGCTTATTTGGTTTCTGGCTTGTCTTCTTGTACACGCTGGTTTATCCGCTGGTTTGCCCTCCCCAAGGAGCAACCAGGTGCCTCGCAGACCGGGCTTGCCTGCTGCCTCGCTCCTTCTCTCAGCTTGTGTAGCAATGGCAGTAGATCGGCAAGATCCTGTGCTATTGCTTGTGGGCGCATAGGATTTTTGGATTATTTGCGGGTATGTCAAGGGGCATATGGGTACGGCAGGCTCCATGCCCGCTCCTGCTGGCATTTGTTCCGCCCGTGATCGCGCCGTTGATAAGCTATATGTGAGCTGCAGTGCCATGTCTCATGTCGTGTCAATAGTCTGGGGGCTGAGGCACGCGTGCACAGCGGTCCTGCCCATGTCGTACCATCGACCACGCCTGCTTGGCCCTCAATGAGCTGGAAACTTGCACCAGTTGCTGTGGGGCAGGTCTCATAGGTTGGTTTGTTGTGGTGTCTACCGCACATCGCCGGGGGCAGCCGATGGGCCCCAGCCTGGCCCACGCTTTTCTCCGCATCATGGTCTTGGCATCCGACACCCACATTGTCAGCACGCGTACACGCCCACATTGTCACCGCATTTGCTGCTTGTTCGTGCGCTTCCTGTCTCGATTGAAGTTGGGCCAGGCTGCGCTTATTTCCATGGGGCATGTGTCTTCGCTACACCTTGTATGCAAGGACTTTGGTGTGGGGGGGAGGGGGGGAGGGCAGGTGCGCCCTCTTCATAGGGCCAATCAATTTGTGGGAACATGTGGACACAGGGCAAGCGTTTTCTATGGGGCTATGCATGCATGGGTCCTTGTTTGTGTGATAGGGGCCTGCGCGCCCACAGTTGCGTGCTCCAGTGTGCGTGCCCGCCTGAACCTTGGCATACTGCCCACCTGCCCGCTTGTGATGGCACGCGAATGCGCTGACTCCTTCCTCCTGCATGTGTGCTCGCGCGCTGTGGCCTGTTCTTTGTGCTGGCGCTCTTGTTATTTGTGCTGGCCTATCGTTTCCTTGTGCTGGCGCTCTTGTACATTGTGATGGCCTATCGTTTTAGTTGGCCTATTGTTTGTGCATTTGCCCACTAGTGCTGACGTTTGCTTGCTGCCCGTTTTCCCGCTTGTGCTGCCGTCCACGCTCTATCCTATACGTTCTTGTTCTGGCTCCCACAGAGGAGAAGGAGAGCTACGCCAAGCGCGACCCGATCCCCCAGCTGCGCAAGTACCTGCTCGAGTACGGCCTGGTGACGGAGGCCGACCTGGACGCGATCCACAAGAAGGTGATGGACGTGGTGGAGGACAGCTGCGAGTTTGCAGACGAGAGCCCCTTCCCGGAGATCAGCCAGATCTGGGACTATGTCTTCCCGGACCCCAAGGGATTCGGCAAGGACAAGGATGGCAACTGGAAGATCGACAAGTTCCCCGGCATCCGCCCGATCGATCTCAAGAACGGCAAGTACCGCATGTGAGCTGGGACGGGCGAGTACCGCATGGGAGAGAAGAGGGCTGGCGCAGGCCATAGGAAGACAAGATATGGCACCACCTGCAGCACGCGGCTTGACGGGCTTGTTGCCGCTCCTGGATGGGCTCCGATTGTTTGAGCACGAGCAATGAAGGCCTGGGGGATTTTTTTGCCACGGGTAGGGTGGCGTCCTTCCCGCCCGCATGGCTTCTTGCGGCGTGGGGGAAGGATGCCCTGAGAAGTCACATTGGGAGGCGGCGATGTCATGTTGCTGAACGGCTTTTTTTCAATTTTTGAGATGATTGTCTTTCATTGGCACGTGTGTGGCAATGTCTGCCACGATGATTTGCTCACACATATGGACGCGCTGCCAGATGTGGCATCGCGTGCGCGTAGATGGGAAGGATGGAGCGAAGCTTGCATGTGCGATGCCGACCGCTGGTCAGGCCCTCTGACTAGCGGTTTTGTCTATAGAATTATGCAGTTGCACAAGCAGCGTGGCAACTTGCACGCATGTATGCAGCGCTTGCAGTAGATGAGGACACAAAGCATGTCTGATACAGTGGACATTACAAGTATTGCGAATTTTCTGTTGTTAGGGCCCATGTAACATCAAGCGATTGAAAAGGGAAAGGATTTCTAAAAATGGATTCGTAATAAACTATCCAATAAATTCATTTAGACAACGTACTAGCATCATTTCATCAATCAGGCATCGTATTAAGCTCGGTTTCTAATGCCTACCCCCATGTTATTATTGTACGAGCCACGAGGTAGCCATGGCTGACGGGCGGAGCTCATAAGTTTTCCGTTTGGGCTCCATGCAAATTTTGGTGCGACTATCACAATCGCTTCGTCTTTCTAAGACGCACATGCCCGCTGATATATTTTCCCGAAGCTATCACGCAATATCAAGGAGACAACCAGCGCAGGCCAGAAATCGGGAGAATCGCGCAATATTATTACGAGCAAACGCTCCTCCACGCAACGCAGCCTGCATGCATGGCGGCTGCGCTGAGACCTGAATATACGTCTGCAGCTTCGCCCTCAGGCCTGGAAGGCAGCGGTGCATGCCACTAGTCAGGCACTGGTGGTTGCCCAGGCCCCTCCCGGGCTCGCCTCGCCATCGGCATCGCCTGAGCCCGAACGCAGTTGCCCTGATGAACCTTACTGGGCCGAGGTCGCCTTTGGCGTCAACTCCTATCAAGGAGACAACCAGCGCAGGCCAGAAATCGGGAGAATCCGGACCATGGTAGCTCGAGCCTGCCGTTATCTTGTCCGCGTGTTCGAGTCGTTCAGGATGATGAATATTAATGGGGATGGAAATGTGTAGCCTTGTGCATTGACATTATTCTGCTTTGGCACGCCGCAAAGGTGAAAACCATTTGCGTTCAGTGCCGGTCCATGGCCACGGAAAACGCCATCTGCAGATGAATCCAGGCCGGAATCGATCTGGGGACCTCTCGCACCAACGTTTGCTGACTATAGGACGGACGTCTCCTGATCCTAAGGCATCGCCAGCTGACACCTACAGTCCAACCGCAAAAGTTCTCCTTTCCGGGGAGTGATGCAAGCCATTCGGATTTTGCACTAGATAAATCATTCGAGATCTGTGTGTGTAGGAGTACTTTTATTGAAATTATGGCTGGCTTACGTGTAGAGCGACTAGATGACCTAGACGGTGGGGCCGGAAACAGCTTGCTTGATCAGGGCGTGTGTTTCGAGCCTAACTGGCCGGGAGTGTCTAGTGGTGAGCACCTAGTAGACTCCTATGGCTCTGGAACTAAAAACCGTCAGCCTTCATGGACGATGTGTTTTTCGGCACGCACGCGTCGCTTGTTGAACTGTGCACGCACCTCTTCCGCCAAAACCGAGGCCATATGCCAAACGGCGCCTCGGTCTCTTGCCTCACTGTCGACGACCTGCCACGCTTGACTCGCCCCCCGGCTTCAGCGCCTCGCCCTCTGCTCCCTCCTCAGGCGCAACGAAGCCAAGATCTGGGCCCCCCCTCCCACCGTCGCGACCGACACCATCATTCGCACTTAAGAAGGGCCTCATTAACCCAGGCGGCCTTCGAGCAGCACGTGACCCCCCTCGCTGCAGATGTGGCAGCCATGGAAGGCACGCTGGCTGCCGATCTTCACCTCCTCTCCACCACCGCCACCACCACCGCCGCCTCCAAGCTCCTCGCCTGCGCCGCCACCACCACCGCCATCACCGCATGGAGCTCCTCGACATCGACAAGCTTGCGCCTCGATCGATCGATCGACAAGGGCCTCAAGGATAATAACGCCATCGCCGGTCATCGAGTGCCTGCAAAACACCGCAGGCCTCACCGCCCAGGCGGTGAAGGATCGACATTGCCGCCTGGCCAGCCCCCGGCTGGCCCAGCCGGCGATCCACATCGCACCCAAACCTCAGCTAGTGGGCAGCCATGCTGATTAGCCAGTAGCCACACCACCACCACCACCACCTCCGCCATCGCCGCTCAGCTCAAGCGCAGCAGACGCTTGACCTTCGTGAGTGAGGAGGCCGAGCTCGACAAGCGTGCGCAGCCACAACGTCATCGTCAAGCACTTCGACCTGCTGGAAGGTGAGGACTCCAAGAAGCCGTTCGGCAGAGGCGTTTGATGACAAAATCCTTGCCCCCATGGCCCTCATGGGCAAGCTCCGGCTGGTCGAGGTCCTCCGCCTGCCCCGCTCGCGCCGGGGTAAGGCGGGACCACCCCCGCTGCTGCTCACCTTTGAGTACTTGGCGGACTAGCTCGAGCTTCTGTTCCTCATGCAAGCGTCGCAAGTGGCTCGTGAGGACTCCCTACAAGCTGGACGACGACTTGACCCTGACGCAGCAACAACGGCGACGTACGGGAGAAATGACCGACCTACCTCGAGCTCCGGCAGACAGCGGCAGCTGGAAAGAAGCCGGTTTCTTGGAGGGGGGCGGTCAGGCTATGTCAACCACAATCCCTGGCAGGCGTGCGCATTAACTTTGGTTGATCAGCGAGTGGTTATCGTTGGTCATATTGTGTGGCACCTTAGAAGCCAAGTGGCAAAAGGTTTCCGCACAATATTAACCTAACTATGGTGTACGTCCGTCTCCATGTGGTCCGCGCCACGTACCCGAAAGAACGCACCACTATATACTGCGTGAGCGGTGATCGTCCTCCATCGCAGTCTTATGCCGGGGGCCCGGGCCGCTGCCCCTCTCCTGGCGGCATCCTTGATCATGGTAGCAATGTCAGCCTGCTTCGCCACAGCTGGCAGCATCTATTGATAGCTTATAGCTATAGGGAGGCGGGAGCGGTTGCCGGTGCTGCAGGCCGCGGGGCGGCCATCAATTAATTAATTAATTAATTAATTAATTAATTAATTAATTAATTAATTAATTAATTAATTCTATTAACCGTGGAACTCCAGGGTAACCAGACTCTTTATTAAAACAATAAGTAGAGCACATCGGGAAGTGGCCCTCAACTGGCCATCCTTACCCATGGGAACACTTTATGTCCAAAAAGGCTAGCCTTACCCCCAAACAGGCAACACACAGGGAGGGCGGGTGGGAAAACAAAAGAGACCGCCATGAGCTAGGTGAGCAAGCTTTTATCGTGTTTCAAGGCCAACGGCTCTCTACCAACGGCCAGATCCGGCAACGGCCTCTAAACAGTTTTAGCCGTCAAGTTTTACTTCAGATATTGCCTGTTGCAAACCCGTCCGCAATCACAGATCTGCTAGGAGAACCTAGACGCAAAAATCCGTCGTCAAGGTACTCAGCACACCGTCAAGGTATGGGCCGCAACAATTAGGCCATATCTTCCGTAATACTCGTACACTAGAAGCCTAATCAACCTTATTACGATCACATCACCCAGCTCTATTTCACCTAGCATCAGCGGCTCCCCTTCCGTATCACTATAAAGAAACTATGTTCAGAGAACCCCGATTCTATTAACCGTGGAACTCCAGGGTAACCAGACTCTTTATTAAAACAATAAGTAGAGCACATCGGGAAGTGGCCCTCAACTGGCCATCCTTACCCATGGGAACACTTTATGTCCAAAAAGGCTAGCCTTACCCTTACATCCCTCCCTGGCGACCCAAGCCAGGGGCAAAACAAAAACCGGTGGACGCATAAGACAAGAATGAAGGGAACTTAAGAGGAAGGCAGAGAAAAGACGCTCCGCCAAATGCGCGGGGGGCAGGCGGCGATAGCCCGAACCAGGGCGTCAGGAAGGGTGAGGGCCAAGCTCCGGTGCAATCCCACATAGTGGGCGACAGTTTTGCTGCTGCGCCAGCGACCCCGATGCTGAATATCAGCCATGCTGCGCTGCCGCAAAAAATCATAGGTAGCCCCCCCATGCCGCAGCCCGTGAATGGTAAACACCGTGTCGACCCCCAAAGCTTGCGTGGCCTGATGCCAAACCCGGCTGAACTGGGCATAATCGTAAGGGAACACCCGCTCCCAGGCCGCCTTGCCACGCATACAAGCCCGCAAGAGGGTCTCAGTCATGACATCCTCGATCACCACAGACTGCACCTCCCCCTTAGCCGTCTTAGCTGACATCAACAACAAGGCGCCCCGCTGCGAACCCCGCAACCGAACATCAGGCTGCAAGCGCACATGGCCGACCAACAGGTTGAGCGCCTCCGATACCCGCAGGTATTGTTGGAAAATAACGATGACCATCATAGCCGCACGAGGCTGCCGCTGGAGCACCATAGTACAAGCAAGCGCAAACGCAGCCTCCCATGGAATGGGGGGGGGGCACGAGGGGGTGCCAACGTGCGCCAGCCAGCCAAAACACTTCGTGCCAAGGCCCAATCCCGCACCTCCCGGGGGAAGTACAAATTCAGGCCCATAAGCGCATTGACACACAACTGGCGGCTGTAACACCGTGAGTGCGCCCAAGCGACATACTCGCAATAGTATTCCTCTATCGTCAAGCCGCGCAACAAGCTGCCAACCCGACCCCGCCGGCTCGCCCACCATGCGAAAAAGGACCTAAGACCCCGATGGTAAACCATCAAAGTAGCCGGCTTCACCTTGCCCTCAAGAAGGGTCAAGTAGCTAGCGCCAAGCCGAGGCCCGGGATTGGGATGAACACCCTCGCGAGTCAAATCGCGGACCCACCCGGCCACCGAGGCAGCCATGGAAAGCCCCCGCGAAGGCCCATCCGCAGGCTGAAGCTCACTTGGCGTCCAGACCCATTGTGAGCGGCTGCCGGTGACCAACGTAAGAGCGCACAACCGGCGGCATTGCTTGTTTAACCGGTAAGAAGAGGAACGCCCTTTAGCCAAGCAGCCCAAAGCGGCAGTGGAGTCCACTAACCTCACCACCCGCTTACCCCATGTTCCGAGGTTCCGGGCCGAGCGCTCCACCCCCTTCACAGCGGCCCGCACTTCCTTCTCGTTGATGTGCATGGTCGAATCGCGCCAGCGACTCTTGATCCCGACGCGCCATCGCCCGTGGATGATGGCTTTTTCCGCGGCCTTGGTCAAGGGTCTAGGCCCGGCATACATGGCCTCACCTGGGGTGAGGAGGGTTGGGTAACCCCGCACCTCCCGGGCCCGAGCTAATTCCGTCACCTCAGCTGGGGCCATCTCAGCGTAGACAACCCCCTGCCCAAAACTAGACGCATCCGAGGCCACCACCACCGGAGCCAGGGCAGCCCCCCGGTCCACACGGAGCATGGGGGCCAACGCCATGGCACACTCGAGCTCATCGCGCACACCTTGCCACAAAGGTCGCGTTCGCTGGCCCCACCCCTTGAGGTTGATGAACTTAAAACTCTGCTGCCATATGGACAAGCAAGTGCGGCTGAGCATCTGCAGCCACACCCACCGGCCCACGACGGCCGCCAGCGCCTCAGCGGTAGCGCGTCCCCTCTCGAGGAGTACACGAGTGTGCGCAACCACAAGGGTGAGCTGCTTAGCTGTCGGCTCCAACACCCCATCCCGCCGGTGAACAACACCCAGAGCTTCTAGCTCGTCCTCCCCCTCCGGGCTAGCCATGATCGTCTTGTCCTTGGAGGGCACAAGGTTGTTAGGCGCGTACCCGTCTTCAATAGCACTCGCGATTAAGCGATTCACCGCCTCGCACGTGCGCCCATTGCTGACCACCAGGTCATCAATAGTGATGGATACCATAGGGGCAGGGGGGTCCTCAAGGTCGATTTGCATCTCCCTCGTGCTCTCCTCCTTGTACTCGATGGCTAGGGCGGTTGGGTTACCCCATGCATTCCGAAGCACGGTCAGCTCCCCTACACTTGTGAGGCGGTTCACCTGCCGTCTAGGATCCAAAGCGCCCGTGGCATAGAGGACCATCTCATGGATGGCTTCCCCTAGCGCTACAGCGTGGGAGTGCCCCATGGCCAGCACTTTCAGCACTGGCCACACCCTCCTCCGCCGCCCCGGCAGCCCGACATCGGTGGACCACACATCAGGTAGCCCTTGATAATCCCACCACCACTCCGGCACTTGGATGGTATAGTAATACGAGACCAGATCGCTCTTGGCCGTGTAGCACCGACCCTTGATATAGACCTCCGAGTATATGCCCAGGTGGGGTAACACCGTCTTAGGGGGGTCCACCCACAGTGCGTTCCCCAACTTCTTATTCACAATGAGCCTTAACTCCCCCACTCCTTTGGCCACCCCAAAACATCCGTCTACCCACTTTGGCCGCGTCTCTCGGAACTCCACCATCCCCACGTCCGCTGCCCTCCCCATCAACTTGCCCCACTCCGCCATGGTGCACCCTCGGCTGGGGGCAGGTACATTCCAATACCTCGCACTGGCAGCCACCTCCGGCTTGATGCAGTTGGCTTCGCTCGCGTACACCTCTCGCCAACTAGGTCGTAGCGCCAGCAAATCCAGCAGCTTCGCCTTTCCTGCCACCTCGCGCTTCGGCAGACTCACCCGCTCCGCCACAAGTTGTTCATACTTATTACATTTCCCATAGATTAGATCACTTCCTTCTGCGGGGCCTGTCGCAACGCCGGTTACGCGGCGACTGTACCACTCGCAGTGCTTCTTGACCCTTTTCAGGGCCTCCGCCGTTCCTCTGGAGCACGCGCCTCCAGATTTAGGCGGAGGGTCTGCCCCCCCGTGCCATAGCCAATTCAACCACGTAATCACCTTGTGTTGTAGAGTGAAGGTCCGGCGGCGGCGAGTTGCACGCTGGCGTCTGCGTGCTGACCTCACTCTCCCCCACGTAGTGCTTAGAGGCATTGTAGGAAGAGGCAGTGGGAAGGGGGAGCGGTTTACCCTTTCGGTGTTTACTTGGTTTGCTGGGCCTTGCCCAGCTTCTCCATCATCGTGGCGCTTTGCAGGGCCATCTTCATGGCCGGGTTGCTCACCAAGGAGGCATCTTCCTTGAGAGCAAGGAGGTGGCCAGCCACCTTCCACCCTCCTGACCCCTGGCTCTCCACTAGGAGCATGGCTGCCACCACCCTCATGAGATACTCTACCCCAGCCAACTCCCCGGCTGCCGGCCCCAACTCCTTGAAGAGTGTGTCCATGGCCAGGGCGATGTTCATGACCACCTTCCTGCTTTCCTGGTTCCTCCACCCCCCTTGGCGAGTAGCCATGATCCAACTCTTTATCCCCCCTCCATTGTCGTTGGCATCCTCGAGCACCTCGGGGAGCACTCTCTCTTGCACCCTCCAATTCACCACTTGTGCTCGAGTGGGCAGCGTCACCCCTTTGGTCTTTTTCGGCTTCCTGGAAGCCCCATCTGCCCCGGCCAGCGCATCCTTCAATTTCGTCAGGAAATCCTCTTCCTCGGACTCCTCCTCCTCCTCCTCTTCTTTGCCCGCCTGCCCCTGCTTGCCAATAATAGCCGCCAGCTCCAAGAGCTGCTCCCTCACATCCCCCGCGGCCTTTCCCTTGCTCGGGGCTGGGCTTCCGACTTTTTTCGTCCCCTTTTTCGCCCCTTTCGTGGGCCGGCGTGGTGGCTGCATCTCCTCTTCGTCCGAGTCCGCCAAGTCCCGGGCGCTTTGGAGGGCTGCCACTAGCGCTTCGTTTGGGTCCGCTGCTGCCAGAATTTCAGGCCCGTCCACGTGGTCGACCAGCAGTCCAACGACGGACTCCAGCTGGGCCGCAGACCACCGGCTGACAGTAGTTACCCAGTCGGTCCCGAGGACCGCCTCAAAGGCAGCGCACACTTCAGGCAGGCCCGAGCAAGTGGAGAGCTCCTGATGGAGCCTTTTCTTCTGCGTCGGCCAGCCTAGTCGGCCCTTTCCCGTCTGTTTAGTAGCTGTCGGCACCTCGGGATTAGCTTTCGGTAATTGCTTCCCAGCACCTGTCGAACCTGGCTTCCGCCCGGGCTTCGGCATCCCAGCCGCTTTGCAGAAAGGAATTCTGGGCGTCAGCTACGCTGCCCCTGACCCCTGTCGCCGCCTTCGTTAAAACAAAAGAGACCGCCATGAGCTAGGTGAGCAAGCTTTTATCGTGTTTCAAGGCCAACGGCTCTCTACCAACGGCCAGATCCGGCAACGGCCTCTAAACAGTTTTAGCCGTCAAGTTTTACTTCAGATATTGCCTGTTGCAAACCCGTCCGCAATCACAGATCTGCTAGGAGAACCTAGACGCAAAAATCCGTCGTCAAGGTACTCAGCACACCGTCAAGGTATGGGCCGCAACAATTAGGCCATATCTTCCGTAATACTCGTACACTAGAAGCCTAATCAACCTTATTACGATCACATCACCCAGCTCTATTTCACCTAGCATCAGCGGCTCCCCTTCCGTATCACTATAAAGAAACTATGTTCAGAGAACCCCGATTAATTAATTAATTAAACCCGTGCTCCCGTTGGGGAGTCACGGAGCACCGAAGTGCTTTTAATCCCTGTGTGTGCACAACAGAAGAAAGGGCAGAGACCCCCATTCTCCTTCATGCCAAAGGCATGCCACACTGAGCTGCACTCGGACTGACACGCTAAACGATCCGGCAATCTGTGGGTGCAATAAGACCGGCCCATGTGAGCATGGCATAACCAGGAGCGTGGGCAAGTAATCTGATCATAGCCAGGACGTAGCATGGCTGTACAAGGACTATTGTAAGCTAAGGCCATGGCTGGTTGTGTACCGTGCGTTAGCGGTGCACGCGACTAGGTATGTTGGCACAGCTAGGCAAACATTCTAAGCATGGCTGCCGTAGCGGCAGTGACTACCAATGGATACAAGCTAGGGCTATTATGCAAGCTGTTATATAGCCCGCTCAGTCATCAGTGGGGGCGTCCACATCTTGTGGTTGATCATCAAGTCCCCACCCCTCCAGTGCACCTTGGGCTTCTGGGGGTCCTGCTTGTGGCGGAGGTATTCCGGCCACAGGTCGCGTTGCTGCTGCTGCTGAGCGGGGGGGCAGGTCGTCGTCCAGCGTCCAGGTGAGGTCGTGCAACCGATTGCGACGAGAGAGGAACCGCTGCTGGGGTGGCCATGGCTGCCTTCACCTCTGCCAGGCTGGTATGCAAATAATGCAATGCCGAGGTGTCGACTTCAGCAGGGTACAGTATAGACGACAAATCCTCGATCTGGGCGGCCATGGCCGCGACTGTCTTGTTGCGAGCTCTGCTGCAGGTCTGCTTTCGGGGAAGCACCAGGAGTGTTGGCGGAGCCGTGCTTGGTGTCCGGTTGTAGGCGGAAACGGAGTGCCCGGAGGCATGGGGCCTGCACGTGGCCGTCAATTGAAGACCGAAAGTCAACGATGTGGCACGGTCGACCATGTCATCCAATCTGGCCAGCAGTGGCTGCCTTGCCGCATGTTAGGAGTGAAGATCGAGCTCGTGTCCCGCACTCTTTATGTGGCGCAGGGCCCGGCCATCGCACGCTCTTCCAAATTAATTAAGCGAGCTAGAAGAAAGATTGGTCCGGCACATCCGGCCGAACCTGGCTTGCAAGAAAGGCGCAGGGCAATTAATACTGCGGCGGACGTCGTCGACAGCATCATCAGTGCATGGATTCGTCATGGGTCAACGCCGTATGTACCACTTGTATTACAGTAAGAACCGGCCGCGTGGCGGTTTGACGTGGCTTTCCGTCCATCTGCATGGTTGTCTCCGGTTGATCACATCGGCAGGGTAAACGAAGTGCTGCTTTTGACGACGCGACATTCCACAACGTCGTCTCGGGGCTACAACGTGAAGGCCGCCGCCTCTGCGGCCAGCGCATAATAATAAGGGTTGTGGGCGCATTTTCCTCCCCAGCTGTGGTGGGAGAAGATGCGGCTGACTGAGTGTCCGCCATTGATACTCTCGTAGCCAAATTATTAATAATACGAATTCTGCTGGGCCGATCGCCTCTGACGGATAGCCGACAAAATCTGCATGAGACTGCATCTATTCCAGCCGCCAATAGTATATCACCACGTGCGTCTTTAGTAGATGAAGTTAATGGCGCAAACTGCTTGTAGTTCCGAGTTTATTTGAGAAAGGTTTGAGCATTCTTGTATATTGCCCATCGCCGCCATTTTCGCGCACATCTCTCATGATCGGCATCTCACGTACGTAAGCCACGATCTCACGCGGCTCAGTCAGGTTGAAGATGATAAAAATGATGGAAGGAAAAAATATGGCCTTGGTTTTGATATGCAGCGTCAATGAGTTTTAGGCGTTTGTGAGCACACGGGAATGGTTGTCTCACTTACTGTCAGGCCGCACTTCACACTCGTGCCGGCCAGCTGACGAAGCACCCTCCGTAGTAGACATCGCATGCGGCAACACATGACACCGGCCATGCAGACATGGGCATAACACCGGTTGCATGCAGTCTCACTTGATTTATGTCGTCACGCAGAACAATGAAACACGTCGATCCTACATAATAGTCGATCAATGCCGGCACCTGCGCGTCATATAGTAGCAACGGTCAGTTTTCACTGGTGACTTCTTGTATGATGAACCGTCACGATAATATACATGACAAAGTAGTGGCGCATGTAAAACCCTCTGACAACCAATCCTCACGTCACCCCGTGCATTTCACCCCATGCATTTCGCTTTCGTTGCCCCCGCACGACGCATCACGTGGGAGGCTTGTGCAGTTCCAGTATAGTTGTGTTCTTTGTATATAACAATTAAATAAAGAATTCTTGCGTTAAATTGGCACCACACGACGGAGTACTGAACCGTTGTTATTGATGTTACACCTAGAAGGCCTGCTGATCGACCTTTATTTATGCTTCAATGGTACACGCTCTCGCAATATCAGCCATGCAGGCCACCATTTCAACATCGGTAATTTCACTAATTTGTGCATCGTCACGACCGAAGTTGATATTAAATTCGAATTTATTCACGTCAGTATCTTCCACAATCTCACCTGCCTTCTAAGAATCCTATCGAAGCAGGATCGCAAGGGAAAAGCCAACAAAGTGAAGGAACGGGGGTTCCCAGCATGCAGTCCTGAATTCGGACAACCCCATGCATTATAAATAAGGAGTCTAGCTGCCCAGGCCCGGAGCTCAGCCCGGAGCCGAGGATCACACCGGGATATAAGATAAAGCGGCCACATGCATGCATGGAACATGCTCTGACAATGGACTCGTGCACACAGCGAGCGATATAGACAGACTCCGGCTCTCGCTCAATTAGCTCTCTGCCCGCTGTCAAGGCTTGCGCACGCTCCCGGCTCCAAGTTTGATAGCCGATACATAGATACGGTTGTGACGGTATCGCAAAGGCTCCTTGTGGACAACTATGTGAATGCACTACTGTAGCTGCTATCAAAATCACTGCGCAAATTCTGCAATGCCATTTGCACGGACCTCCAGCTTGCTCCCCTTGCCATGGCCCCGGCCATGGTGTAGCGCCGCCATTGACGAATGCAATGCACGTCTCACAACGAGGCTTGTCAGATATTACCGTTAGGCTACCGGGCACTGTCGACCGCACCGCCTGGCTCAACACCAAGGATGAAGCACTTCAAGTGACTGGCGCTTCCAAGCATGCAGGACTTAATTATCACGTGTGTTGACAAGAGTGCCAACAACTTTGCCGTTTTATGAGTTTTATCTGCAAGAAGCACTACCTAGTTGCTATACTTTGCACCACGAGTTGGCGTCCATGTGCAGCACTACCGATGTAATTCAGCGTGCACAGTCCACCGCCAGTATCACTGCTGCTGATCATCGGGCTTTTCTGCACAGCCAAAACATTGTTGACCTAGCCTTCCATTAGTGGCAGTGACACGCCACCACCACTACGTTCCCATGAATGTATCTGTATCTCACACAAAACTCCTGTTGCTTTGCGCACCATTGCTGCGTCGCATTCCGCGCCCCATGCACTGATGCCTTTATCGAAACTCATCGGCCGGCATGGCCATGCTTTGAATGCTCTTGATCTCCCCGAAGCCAATGCATTATTATGGGTGGAGGTTCTGTCGAATGCCAGGTATGAATGCGCTGGTAGTTGGCTCATCATGGACTCAGCCCAAGTACGCCTGCGCCTTGCCGCCCTAAGCCGTTCTACTGAAGACAGCCGCAGAGAAGTGTATACCTCAGAATCATGCCGATAGCCACCTACTATGATTTCACCACTCTATACTCATTTCTATACATACCACACTAGATTTGCACGATTTGACAGCTCGTGTAGATAGCCTCCTTACTCGTCTGTATGCACATAGGCCTCACGTGCGAAACCGCCTAGCTATAGCTGTGCACACGTGTACGTGTGTCTCGATCTCAGACCAAGGCCACGGCGCAACGTGGCTCTCAGGTATTGCGGCAGGCCTGCGAGATGCTTATTATTATAATTTTATCATCACGATCAGGCTGACCTTGTTCATTGGAGCTTTTTTCTTGTTGATAACACCTTCATTAATTGACAGTTCGATCGTCGTGTGCCGCCAGTTGTACGTCGGAGGATACTATATACTTGCAATTACCTCGCGATCTTATTAACATAATACCCATAACAAGAAGGGCTGGCGTACGCGGCTGTCTACTATAATAAGCGCAAGGATCCTAAATACCAGCAAATTCCTTTCATTCGCTTCCCCGATATCAGTTCACAGTCTCCTTTCCCACACAGCGAAATATGGTGTTGTTCTTAGTCAGAACTTTGCATCGTTTTTCCCGTCTTTGTTCTTATCGTCTCGATTTCATCACGAATCTTGCTGAACTCTTGCATCGTTTGTTGGTCAAAGACTATGTATGACTGAGACATTATGCTCCGTCAAGTCCGGTGTCTTTCGCAACGTCACCCACATCTGTTCGGTGCTGCACGGCTTTGCACAAGCTCTACAAACAGGTCGTGGACCGGCTGGATCGCGTACGTAGTATCTCCGCGCATCTGACCCCGGGCTGTGCTGTCAGATCTCCTTAATCAATTGCGCCCGCCCGTTCCGAGCTTGGCACTAGCTAGCTGGATTCGTTGTCCACACCGTCGCGTCGCTGTATATTATCACAGTAACACGATGTTTTCTGGCATACGCGGGCAGCTTTTGGTTCCCGCCGCGCACGTTTGAAAGTGTGGTCCTCCGGATTTTCGCCTTTGCACCGTGTGCAGTTCTTGGACGTTTGGGAACATGGCATGGCTAACGTAATGACTGACTAGCCGAGACCATTTCAGTGGTTTTCCATTTGCGGGTATTTCCTCGTAAATGGTGGGAGAGCGATCGCAGCAATGCTGCTCCGTCACTAGACATGCACTCCCGGCCAGTGCCATTAAGGCTCGAAACACACGCCCTGCATGACCAAGCAAGCTGTATCCGGCCCCACCGTCTCGGTCATCTAGTCGCTCCACACGTAAGCCAGCCATAATTAATATCAATGCACAAGGCTACCCATTTCCATATCCATCCATATATTCATCATCCTGCTGAACGATCGACTCGAAAACGCGGAAAAGATAACGGCAGGCTCGAGCTATACTCTTGGTCCGGATTCTCCCGATTTAATTCTGGCCTGCGCTGGTTGTCTGCAACTGATACTACACTGGTCATTTCGTTTCCCAATCTCTTCTGCCCATGTGCGGCGTGGGTAACAACAACAACAACAACAACAACAACAACAACAACAACAACAACAACAACAACAACAACAACAACAACAACAACAACAACAACAACAACAACAACAACAACAACAACAACAACAACAACAACAACAACAACAACAACAACAACAACAACAACAACAACAACAACAACAACAACAACAACAACAACAACAACAACAACAACAACAACAACAACAACAACAACAACAACAACAACAACAACAACAACAACAACAACAACAACAACAACAACAACAACAACAACAACAACAACAACAACAACAACAACAACAACAACAACAACATGCAACAACAACATCATTTATCTTTAACAACAACAACATTACATTATCATCATCATGCCTTAATAGTGTATATCAATATTTTCTAGAAATCTTGAAATCACTAAGCATCCAACTGAAATAGCATTGCGCATTATTTCCGGGTAAAGTTATGGGTATGTTTATTAATTAACCAATGGGGAGATCATTAGATAATAAAGGTGTACCAAGTAGCGACAATTAGTCGTGGGCTGCATGTGGGTTTAAACCCTGAGTATGTGCCCCTAAAAGCCCTCAGGCTCGATCCGGGGAGATCGAGGCCTTTATGTTCTCCCAAACCGATCGACGCCTCGATAAATGTGTTCCATGCAACCAGCCTTTCTTGCTGTGGGCTCTGGACCATATGTATTAAAAATATAATTACTTACAACAGAGTGAAATCACTCAAACCAAAGCAAACCGGCCCAGCTATAAACCTATATACAGAGCCATGTCAAAGCTCTATACTACGATAAGACCAATGGAAACGCCTAACGGGAGGAACCTAATAATTAATTAATTAATTAAACTCGTGCTCCCGTTGGGGAGTCACGGAGCACCGAAGTGCTTTTAATCCCTGTGTGTGCACTACAGGAGAAAGGGCAGAGACCCCCAGTCTCCTTCCAGGAACCTAATAGCCCTGCTGCACCGCAAAATCAGCCCGCGTACGGCGGAGCATGATGTCAGCCATGGCCCGAGTCAGCGCCACCGACAAGCGCTGACGCCAATATGACGTCCAGGTCCGCGCCGACCATGGGGCCCGCTGGCCCTCCAGGTCCAGCCGGTCCTCCCGAAGCCGGCAACACTCCTTGAAGAAGGCGGAGGTCAGGGGCCCCATGGCCCCAAACTCCTCCAGGACAAAGGGCACCACACGATGGTGCCCGACGTCGCCGTAGGCCAGGAGCTTGGCCCGCTCCGCCCGGTCCGCCGTGTAACCTGCCGTGAGGGAGGCCCCAGCCACGTGGCTAAGAGCCAAGGGCCGCGCCACCGAAACGTCAATAAGCAGATGCCGGCCACCCCCCTCAAAGTCCAGCACCACGATGTCAGGCCGGTGGTTGGGGGAATAGAAGGCAGCGCCATCCGCATCCTCGGACCGGATGTTCGCGTGGGGGAAGACCGACCGAATCATGGCGAGCACCACCGTCAGGAGGACATGCAGTGTGCAAATACAAATACCAATTCTGATTCTGTTGGCCCCCCATGCAGGCAAGGTAGTGAGTCCCCGTGGGATCCAGCGGCTGCCCACAGCTACCACAAGGCCGCCCGGCCGGAACAAGAGGCTGCGGGGCAAATAGCTGGTGCCGGAGCGCCACCGAGTAGTGGCTGGGAGCCAAGGCGAATGGGGGGCCATGGGAAGAGCACGAAGGTACGCCGAGCCCACACTCCGCAAGGAAAGCGAGAACAGCCACGCACGTCCCTGGGCGTTGAGGTCCGCGAAAAGAGCAATCCAATCAGCCGTGTGCAGAATACCCGCGTAGGTTTTCTGGTGTTTATCGATGACGCGAGCAGGGAATGCGGCGGGAGATTGAACGGAGGCGACCGAGGGAGTGCCGCGAGGGAGGTGGACCATATGTATATGGGGCAGCCTTACTGCATCGGCTATGAGTCAGCCATTAATTAATTAGTTAGGAACATAACTCGATCCGTTGTGGAACATATCCTATAGAGAAGGGGCATATGGCTTTTAATACATTCTAGGCTACTAGCTTCCTGCAAGGGTGGGAATGTAAACAACACTTGCTCTAGGGGCACCAAGGGCACCGGCACCGGCACCAGAGTCTGCGAGCTCAATTAAGGCCTGTCATGGGGTGGAAGATCATCATGGCTGTACAAAGGCTAGGGCATGGCTTCTAGCTCATCAGAGAGTGACTCTCTGTATAGGCAGGGCTGAGCTAAATTCTTAATGCATCATCCATGGGGGGTCCCATCATAGGCAGGGCGTGGCTAAATTATTAATGCATCAGAGGGATTCGACATGCCCGCCATCAAGATACTGGACACCGCTTCTTGTTCTGACGAAAATGGCTGACGGCGGTATGGCTGACGGCGGAGTTCAGATCTTTTGCGTCTGAGCCCCAAGTTCGGTCAGACCACTTGCATTCGATGCGCTTTTTTCAGACGCACACGCCAGTATCATCGGGTACGGCTGAAACGCAGTATATTGCCAAAGTTACTCACGTGACAAGCAGCTATGACGACCCCAAAAGCAAAACGGGGTTTGGAAAAGGAGCTTTCCGGCTCCCTGGCAGCCCAACCCACTCGCCATCGTCCTTGCCCAGCCGCCTGGGCTCGCCAACCCATCGCCAGCAGACCCGTCGATCGCCAAGCGCCTCGCCCATGAGCCTAGTAAGAAACCATGCCACGACCGCCACAAATGGAGCAAATTCCTGCCCGGCGACAGAGCGTCCTCCCTCCTCAAGTGGCAGGGGCTGTCGCCGCAGGAAGACGTCGAGGTCCTCCAGTTCCTCGCACAGGAACGGAAGCTCTTCGTGCCCCAGAAGGGGGGGCCGGGCGGCTATTGACTACTACCGCGACACGTCCTAAGTGGCTCTACACCTTTGACGAACCAAGCCAACGCCTGTTTATCTTGACCAGCCACTACCAGCTCAGCCTCGGCGACATCGGCCGAGCGCTCCGCACCCCAGCCCCCGAGCAGCCGGCAGCCACATCGGCTCCCTCCCTTTGCAAGGATGACATCCGCGCAGTGCTGGAGGAGCACGTACGTGACCTGGCCGGCCACTGGCCGAGAAGCTGACATCGCTGAACACGACGCTCGGCAACACGGTGGAGGCCCGGGTCTCCAATGTGGAAACCAAGGTCGTCCACAAGCTCCAGCCCCAGTTCACGACGCTGCACACCGCGGCGCAAGCTTCGGCAACGCATGCATGCTGCACTAGCTTGTCTCTCGCCTTCCAGGTGATCGAGGGCAAGTGCGGCGTGCTCATGAAGAAGCCTCAGGCCATCACCGCCCACACCGAGGCCCTGGCCACACAGGTCCCCAAGATAGCGGAGCAGACGGCCACCATTTGCAACCCAGCCACCCCGCAGGATGCTGGTGACCTCCCGCCGCTCTCCTACGCGGACCTGCTGCGGTCATGCAGCGACTGCCTCCACCACCGACGCCAATGATCGCCACGAAGCTCCAGGAGCTGGAGGACCACTGCCAGGCCCGGCCAGCAACGGGAGGTCACCGACCGCGCTCGCGCCGCGAGTGCCGAGTGGTGCTACGTCGCTTGATCCCCCAGAAGGGCAGGTGAGATCGACGTCAACCTCCCTTGCTGACGAGCTCAAGAACCAGCTTCTTCTTACGCTCATGGGCTTGGTAGGTGAGGTAGAACTGCGTGGGTGCCACCGCCTTCCCCACTCACGGGACAAGGCGGCTCCCCCACCAGTCCTGCTCACCTTCCCCTCCCCTGAGGATAAGCAGCGGTTCCTCTCTCGTCGCAAGAGGTTGCACGACCTCACCTGGACTCTGGATGATGACCTTACCCCCGCTCAGCAACAGCAGCGCGACGCGACCCGAGTGTGGCCGGAATACCTCCGCCATATAAGCAGGACCCCCAGAAGCCCAAGGTGTACTGGAGGGGCGGGGACCTGATGATCAACCACAAGATGTGGACGCCCGGCCCAGCGGGCTAGTAGCAATAGCCCTAGCTTGTATCCATTGGAGTCACTGCCGCTACTAAGGCAGCCATGCTTAGACTGTTTGCCTAGCTGTGCCAACATACCTAGTCACGTGCCGCCAACGCACGGTACACAACCAGCCATAGCCTTAGCCTAGTCCTAGTACAGCCATGCTACGCCCTGGCTATGTTCAGATTACTTGCCCACGCTACTTGTTATGCCACGCTCACATGGGTCTTATGTATTGCACCCACAGTTTGCCGGATCGGTAGCATGTCCTTTTAGCTAGCGCGCCCGAATGCAGCTGTGGCATGCCTTTGCATGATGGCATGAAGGAGACTGGGGGTCTCTGCCGTTTCTCCTGTTGTGCACACACAACAGGGATTAAAAGCACTTCGGTGCTCCGTGACTCCCCAACGGGAGCACGTGTTTAATCAATTAATTAATTAATGCACTCATCCATGGCCATTAGGGGCGCACATGCGCGTGGGCCGCGTGGTAGGCTAAGCCTTACTAATCGACACCAGAGTCAGCCGCCATGCTTTGCCCATATATGCAGAGAGCCACTCTCCGCTGAGGAGACGCCATCATGCCCTACTAGTAGCCATGATCATCTTCCACCCCATGTCCGCAACTTTGCAAAGCTGCTGGAATACATGGTGGTGCAGGTGCACCTCGCTCAGTACTTAGTGCACCCCGAGTAGGTGGCCGGCAGTTCAGTACACCCACCATCTGCAGGTTGTCGCCTAGAATGTATTGAAAACCATATGCCCCTTCTCAGGGATATGTGTTACATATCCTCCCCACGAAGGTATGTTTTTAACCCGTAGTTGATCCGTTGACTACTATACCCCACCTGTCGGGTACAGCTGTATAATAGTTTGACAAACTAACGGTCAAATTTCGCGCCACGCCGCGAGCGCTTCGCCACTTGTGACGGATGTCAGTGGTCCGGTGGGTCCATAAACACTAATGAGGGGCGAAGGTGAATAGGTGATGCATGGAGGTTTGGGGGTAGTATTCACCATATAGCCTGGTATTAAATTACAACGTGCATTGAGAATGTATCACGTCATTCACGTGACTTTGGCGGGAAACTTTCACTCCGCCTTTAGCGCGCGCGTAATAAACCCAAATTAATTAGACTCGTGCTCCCGTTGGGGAGTCACGGAGCATTAACCCCGATGGATGGATGGATGGGTGCAAACAGTCCTACCGGTCTAATCTATCTACAACATCTATCTACAACATCTATCTACAAAATCTATCAACATCAACTCTAGTACCCTCAACAGCTACCCTAGGGGACCTGTCTGGCGTGCTTCCCGTAATGCGCGCGTAATGAGATATGGCTGCCAACGTGCCTCTGTCACGAAAATTTTTGCGTCTCGCGGCTTGAAACGGTTCACTATGTATGTTGCTCAGAATGACGATGCATGATTTTTGTAGGTCATGTTATAATTTAATTGAATTTAATTTTAACTGACGCATACTGTAATCATATGTACAGCAGGGTATGCCTCGTATTTCGGACGAGATTAGGCAGCGTAGGATAGCATTTGTAGGACATCTTGCTGCTCGCACCAGCCACTGAGGTCGACACCGCCCGTGGTCTGGCCGGCCCCCAGCGGCTTGGCCAACTTGGGCGGCATATTTTGACCTGGCCTGGCCCCAAGGACATTCCCAGGATGCTAGGTAAACCTGCCATGAACTACACCCAGATGTTGCTGGCCGACCTAGTGGTCCCAGCTCAGTTTGAACACCGCATCCACTCCCTCTCCCTTCTTTGAACTGCCATGCAGAACAAGAAGCGGTGGCAGAAGATTGTCCAGGCTCACACGCCAGCCCCTGTGGGCAAGCCACCTCCCCCCAAGCGGAAGGGCGTTTTGCTGAGTAGTGTAGTTAGGATTTTATAGACTAGATAGCTTAGAGTTAGGTTCGTTCGATTACGCGGATTCCCCCACCTCCACCCCCCATCCAGGAATATGTGCTACATGATCTCACCACGGAGGCATGTTATAATTTAATTTAATTTTTTTAAATATGTACAGCGAATCGCCCTCGTGCACGCCCCCCCCAAACCCTCCTTCCGGCCTCGTACGTACAACCCAAGAGATCTCCTTCAGTCTTCAGATGGTCAATATACATATTCATTTCACTCTGATGTAAGTTATTATAATGATTTTTAATACATATTAGGCCCCCCCACAGGGTCCACCTGTAGTGGTAGAGGACCCTCAAGTTTATACCCTGACAATATATACCTACATACTTTATCATTAATTAATTAATTAATAGACACGTGACTTTATCATTCTCAATGAATATATACTTACGATCAGGTACGTATTATAAAAAAAGTCCCCAAAGTTTACGTCTGACACGTAACAAAAATTCCAAAAAACTCTTTCGTACGATAAGAGACACAATCATAATGATGTATGAGTTGAGTTTAGTTGAGTTTATTCCCGCGCCGGTGGTCCGACAGGGTTAGTTATGCATTAGGGCCACTACGGTAGAATGGCGCCCAAAGGGCATCTGTCATGGCGAAAGTGCTGGTCCCTTGGTCAGCTGACTGCAGTGTCCAGCTGACTGCACAATGTCCAGCGAACACAGAGACTGCACTGTAATTTATAATCGGCTCATGATTATCTGCTCATGACAAATTCTATCGTTGTCATGACGATTTGTGTTGGCTATAGCTACAGAGTAGCTACTTCCACCGGCTGCGCAGTTCGCACCGGCTGCATTTCCTTTTATCCCGACGGCCGCTGAGAGGTGTCGGACTGTCGGTCACGTGCGCGAACGCGGTGGTCGACATACTCACAACCGCTGCGTTTCAACGGAAGCGACCGCTCTCCTACGACCACTTCTGTGCACCCTACTGGTCTCGGTACTATGGGCTCAAAAAACAGCTCGATTCTCAACTCGTCTAACAGCCCATGTGCTTATTAAGCTGTAATGTTGCTGTTTGAGGTAGGTGCACATTAGGTCAGGCACCTTTTCGTCATATCATGGGGCAGGACATGCCAATTGACCCGGCCAGCGGCTCGGCTGGGGAGCCAGTTCTTGTCATCCCACGGAACGACAAAAAGGAATACCATGTATTCCATCTAGAGAATGGCATGAAGGCTCTCGTGATAAGCGATCCCGAAACTGACAAGGTACCGTCTTTTGCCGACCCCGATCTGGGCGGCGTGAGTTTGCATTTTCTGCGCCTTTGAGTTTTGACCAGTAATGCGTATCGCGGCCCCCTCGACCTCTTTGCTTCCTGTGCATGAAGTTTTGCACCTCATGGAAATCTTGTTGCATGCAGCTTGGCAGCCGCAGAGATTTTGCGCATAGTGGGGTTATCTGCGAGAGAATGGCAGGTGCTGCTGCTGTATTTTGGGGCCTTGCGTGCCACGGCACTTCGTGACGATTCACAATCGTGATGCTTGCTACATGTACACGGCGCGACGGTGCACGTGACATGTGCTACTGTGCACTCTTTGGATTTACCCATGGCCATGACGTGACAGGCGGCGGCAGCGATGGACGTGGCGGTGGGCTACTACTCGGATCCCCATGACATCCCCGGCATCGCCCACTTCCTCGGTGCGCTGCTAACTATAGCATGCATAGCAGCTCTGTGCCTCCTCCTGAAAATGGCCTTTTGCTCGGCGCGCGGGTGTCTGCAGTCTGTATGCACCTTAGGATGCCACGCACGCCCTGCGCGGATGGCAGTAGCTAGGGCATGCATGTTCGATGCCATGCATGCGCCCCATGCTGGCAACTGTACTCGAATTCTTCTGCAGACTGGCCTTGGAGCATGGGAGCTGGTCCCCTTCCCTGAGGGGTGGCACTAGCGGAGCCCAGCCTGCAAGGCGCACGTTGGACCCACAGTGTGGCGCCCATGGCCATGCCTACCGTGATCCAGCTCGGGTGGCAGGAGCAGGGGATTGGATGACCACGTGCGTCGGTGGTCACTCCCTAGCCCGGGGGGGCGCCGCGGGGTACCCAGGTAGCACCCTTGCCACTCTCTGGTTCGCTGGATGGTTTGGGTTTTAATGCGTTGCCGCGCGTCATTCGATCCCGTTGCCACCCTTAGCGTGATGGTTGGTGCATGCCTATCGCGGTACACACGGTGGTGCATGCCCATGCAGTTTGACCCTCTGGCAGGCCACTGGTCCGGCCCCCGAGTTATTTCTCACCAATTACCACGCATGCTTGGGCATTGTAGGGACCTGTTTGTGGGAAGGTACCCAAACCCACCTGGTGGCCCCGTCTCTGTACCGGCCTCCTTATCTTGGCTGTTGATCAAGCCTCCCGCCTCTTTGGTTGTTATTAAAACCCCTACACCTCCTGGCTCTCTCGTTACCAACATGCCCATCTCGTCTCTGGCTACACCGGTGTTTTTGAGCACGACTGTGCTGCCTGGCTCTTGTCCGCTTGCCCTGCTCGTCCCACCACCCCCACCCAAGCACCCCAGTGTTTACGCCCGCACGGAAATCATGCCGGGGTGAGCTTTCATGTTGGGGGTGAACATACGTGCGTGAGGTTAAGGGTTTGAAGGTTTAGGGTGTAGGGCTAAGGGCTAAGGCGCGGACCCTAGTCCCTGTCATCAATGGTGACGTGCGCCAGGGCTGGGAAGGAACGCACGTGGCTAGCCAGCGCCCCGTCACGCACCAGACAGGTTTTGAACCGGCAGCCCGTGTGGGCTCCTTCCCTGATTCAGCTGCCACGGGAGATGAGCCTGGGAGCCCTGGCCACGCCAGGCAGGGTGTGCAGGCCTGTGCAGCATGCAGGGAACCACGGGCTTTATCCTTTTTCCTGTCACTTTTTTCCTTTCAATCTCCTGCCTCCCGCCACTCTGCCCTTTTGTGGTATCTTTGGTCTCAGTATTGACGGCCTGTCCCTTCTCTTCTCTTCTCTTGCCTTGACCATGGAGGCTATCGTACCTCGCTTGTGGTCCACTTCACAGCCCCTTTGACTGCCAGTGGTTTAGTAATCAGCCATCAGTTGGCTCGTTCTTCCCGCGTCACTCTGTTTGCGCGGCGTGTGCGTGCGTGGTGTGTGCAGAGCACGTGCTGTCTTGGTACTGACCCCTTTCTTCCCTTTCCTCCCTTTGTTGTTTCGCGCCCGTGTTGGGCATTGTCAGAGCACATGCTCTTCTTCTCTAGCGAAAAGTACCCGCAGGAGGACCAGTACTCCAAGTGGCTGTCGGAGGTATGCTTGCGCCCGCAGGCAGGCCCTCCACATGTGCATGTGGCATGCACGCGTGCTTGGGTGCATGTGGGCGCACCAGGGACCTACGAGGCGCTAGCTGGCGTTGCGGCATGGGCATGTGCATGGGCTATTGCTCTGCCAGTGCAGGGTTGACCGAGAGGAGCTCAACAAGGCCGTGAAGAGAGCATTATACTTATCACCATGGAGCAATAGAGTTTGCCTTGTGTGAAGTCGTAGTGTAGCCTTGCTCAGCCTTATTGCGCTTGCTGCGTGCGGCCAGGGTGCTGTTTGCCAGTGTTCCCCGCAACATGTTCGCTCGCTGCGTGTCTCTCTGTGCATCCCAACCGGCGTCATCCACATACCAAGTCATACCCAGGAGACATACCACCAGATACAGCCACACACATCGGGTGTTTGCAATGGGCTGCCTGCCTGGATGACACATCGTTGCATGCAACCATGCCGTAGTGTTCAATGCACAGTTGCAGCCTTGCCACTTTTTGCACACCATCAACAAGTAAAGATTCGCTTGCAAGCTCTGGGTAGTGCGCGACGGCTCCTGTCTATTGTCCCAAACTATGTCCCATCCACATCTGGTTCTACATCCACATCTGTGTCACTGGCGGATTGCCGGGTCGCCATGCCTTCAAGTCATCATGTCGCCATGTCATCATGTCAACATGTCGTCATTGCCATGTGTCCTCTTGCGCAGCACGGCGGCCACTCGAACGCGTACACGAGCTGCGAGAACACCAACTACCACTTTGACGTCAACCAGGAGCATCTGGAGGGGGCCCTGGACAGGTGAGGGGGCAAGGCTGGGTGGGAGGGGACGTGGTGGGCATGGCGCGTCTTCCCTGGCCCGCGGGGCAAGCAGAGACGGGGATGATTCGTGAGACTGGGTGACCAGGTGGCGTCATGGGGAGTTGGGAGGCACGCGGATGCGTGAGCTGGGTTGTACACACGCTGATGCGTTCTGTGGTGAGGGGGCGGTAGGGGAACCGTTGGCGAGGGTGGGGGGTGATGGGTTGTACACACGCTGATGCGTTCTGTGGTGAGGGGGCGGTAGGGGAACCGTTGGCGAGGGTGGGGGGTGATGGGTTGTACACACGCTGATGCGTTCTGTGGTGAGGGGGCGGTAGGGGAACCGTTGGCGAGGGTGGGGGGTGATGGGGATGATGGGGGCTATCTCCCGGTCGTCGCAGCCAAAATGTGACACGGCGGCTTGAAGCAGGTGTATGTTGGGTCAGAAACGGGTAGCGGCTCCCACCTCTGGCATCATCTGGCGGCAAGTTTTGCCATTACGTGCTTGCATGTGCGGTATTGTGTTCTGGGAGGTGATGCACAAGGTCGCATGCGTTTCTTCCAGTCGTGTTGCTGGCATGAAAAGGGGGCCTGGGGATGTCTTTGTATTCGAACACTGTAATCGGATCTTGGGTCACTCAACAGAAGTCGAGTTCTCTATGGAGCCAGGAGGCAAGGATGATGGTGTGGAGGGTGTTGTGGATGGTTCTACTATGCCAGGCACTTTTTGACAGCAAACGGCGCGATCTTGTCTGCTCAGGGTCCCCCCTTGTGATCCCACTAGTCTCCCCGGCTTGAGATTTTGCCCCAAACACATTGACAGCGACGGTGCGTGGAGGCCTTGTGGGAAGGGGGCGAGGGGGAGGGGGGGGGGAAGGGGCAGTCCTGCGTGGAAAGGGGAGTGCCGACGTTGATGATCTTGTACTGGGGTGTATTATCCATGGGTATTGGTACCCATCTAGTGATGGTTCATGACATAGGCACTGATCTATAGTGATCTTGGTGGCCTGGTAGTATTTGGGGAGAGAGTATGGCCGGGGATGAGCACGGATGGATCTAAGGCTGGCACCTGAGCCGCGGTTTCAGTTGGTGCTGCCGTGGAAATGCCAGCGAGGATAGGGCACGGACATTACATCGCTTGCGGAAGGCGGGTCACATCCTTGGAGACAACAGGAGTTGCTACCCATGCATCCTTTTGTGCACGATGACTTGGTGACGTTTGGGCAACACCCCCTGAGGCCCTGACCATCTTCCCCCCACCCCCCCAACCCCCGGGTTTCCTGTTCCCTGGGTCCCCTGCCCCCTCGGCAGGTTTGCGCAGTTCTTCACATGCCCCTAAACCCTAAACCCTAAACGCTAAACCCTAAACCCTAGACCCTAACCCCCTCGGCCCTAAACCCCCTCGGCAGGTTTGCGCAGTTCTTCACATGTCCCGTGTTTGCGCGCGACGCGACGGCGAGGGAGGTGAACGCGGTGGACTCTGGTACGCCCATTTCAGGCCAAGTGTATGCCAGAATAACACCTATTACTTGTCCCTTGCCGCTGGGCGCGCTACCAGTCTTCCTGCATCGCATGCCACACCGCCCCTCATCCCTCCTCCTATGCCACCTCATAATGAACCAGTTGCCACCACTGGACACCCACACGCGGCTACAGTCGTCGCGAGTCCCATGCCATTGCACCCCCCAATCCCATGGCTTGTCACTACACATCACTTGTACCAGTCAGCGGTCATCCCACGCCTCGCACCCCTCATCCCTCATCCATGCCACGCACCCCTGATCCCATGCCGCATGATGACAGTTGCGAGAGAGGGGAACAGCACGCACCTCCACACCCACTCCATCAGTCACCCTTCACCCCTTGCCTGGTCCCAAGCTGGCAGGTGGCAGCGGAGCGCTGTGGATGAAAACGAGCTGTTGGATTATCAATCAAAGCTTGACGCATAGTCCACCGATTTCTGGCCTGCGCTGGTTGTCTCCTTGATAGTCCACGGTGGGGACCAGGGTACCAGATGCCGTTGTGATTGTTCTGCTTGCACTTGTCTAGTGAACGACCGGCCGGCCAGTGTACGGCTGCCAGTGGGGAAAAAAGGACAGACTAGGCTGGGAGGACGGTGAACGTGGTTTTGTCATGATGTTGAGAGCGGCTCATTTGCCCTTATTTGCCTCCCTTCCAGCGATTCTAGTTGTAGCTACAATGCCCACTGTACTCAATTGAGACAGGGGTACGATGAACCATAGTCTTGGCGTCACAATTAGTCCTAACGGTCACTTGGCGTACCCGCGTGAAAGTACGTGAGTGGACCGCTGCGCTGCCCTACCGGGGTCGACCCGGGTCGACCCGGTCCAAACATTATCGGACGTTGAAAAGTACCTACTTCGGCGATTTTTTTCACGATGTGTTTCACAATGTGAAGTGCTTCGTGAGGTCGGCTATGAGTGGCGCAGTGCCAAGGCTCATGTGAGCGTGTTAGTGCATCATTTTGCGTCGAATCAATTTGGGCTTTTAGTTCAACATGTAAGCATTTGGGTTATGCCATGCAACGATGGGCAAGTGCGCTTCATGTGGGGAAAATGTTTTCTTTAATGAAAATTTTACGGTTCCGCTGATGGCGGATTCCGGTTTACAAGGGTTTAGACTTTGTATATTGCTCGGGCGTACATGCTTCCAATCAAGCTAGGATGTAGCCCCAAGGTAGTGTGGGCCGTAACGCAAACATGGATTGAAGGATCGGGTCAAAGAGGATCTACCACCAAAAAACTGCTCCAGTTTTTTACAGCATTATCCGATCTGTCAAGCACTTCTGCGGTTTTAAAGCTCTTGCTAATTAGGACAACCATTCTAGGGATAATTCGACCTTGAATTTGGTTGTCGGAGGCAAAATTTCCAGGTTAGTTGCGCAGGGGATGCTTACCTCTGGGGATGTTCGGTTGAAATTCATGCTTAGGCACCTTGACTGAATTAATAAAAGGGTTTGGCAAGAAGGCTGCGGCTGCGGCTGCTGTTTCTGTGTCTTGGCGCTTGCTGGATCAAGAATTCCTTATGTCAAGCTGTCGGTTAGCGTCGCAGAGAACAGGTACAGCACGTTTCTTATACTAATTGAATGTTGCTGTCTGTCGATGCCTTCATACTTCTTAAACTCTAGGCATTCCACCAGTGTTTTTGCTAAGGGTTTTCGGGCTGCGGTCGCGGGCGACCTCGGCCCCCAAAATCCTGCGGTCGCGGTGACCTCGGCCACCAAAATCCCGCGGTCGCGCATGACCTTACATAGCTTTGTTGCGATCACTGTGTGTGATGTGTTGTACGCTTGAATGCCTCAGCCTAGGCTTGTGGGGGGCCCAGGGGGGTTATAGGCACTTTGGCCTTAGTCTACTTACATAACAACTTAGTGGTTTGTTCTTATGTGGAATTCTTGCATCAATAAAATTAGATTACCCTTCACCCTTGGGCCTTAAGCCTTGGGCATAAACACAGACTTGCTGACCCTAATGGCGCATTCATGATACTCAATACACATCAATGATTACACCTTTGAGTTGTGACTTGGCCACTTGGGCCATGGGGCATGGTCCAACGGCTACGGAGGTTTAAAAACTCAATCCTACCTGCTTGAATGAAAATCCTACATAAAACAATAGCATACATGAAGAATCAGACGATCTATGGCGACGCTTTCCACGCCCAGATCTCGGGCCATCGTCGGAATGTGTACGTGATTGAGACTCAGCAGACTCAGAAGAGGAGTTATTTCCACTCGCCCCAGACCTTTTCCCCCTGTTCGTCTCGTTAGATTCCAAAAGACGACTAGCTCTGACACTATTCACATTCCCAGGCGGCTGCAAGTTGCCTGACGATGGCGCCGAATCAGGCCTTGCTTCGGGCATGGAGTTGTCAGGAGGGCTGCGGCCAGCTGTGCCTGATGACTTTCGTGGAATGAGCCACAATAATAAACCTACGCCCTAAGCTCTGCCTGAGGCCGAGGCCACTCCTGAACTAGACGTTTTATATTCTTGCTGGCCATGTTCGATTTGTAGTTACCCGACATATTCGTATTGAACCTAGGGCAAGCTCAGTCCCCACCCATTATAGCATGGCGCTACCTAGACATAAAGCTAAGAGCTTGTTACCGTGTTCCGTTTTTCACAGCCATTATCGCGCTGCGGATCCCCCGCCAGTCTAGAGAACGAGCATAATGTTTTCGACGTCGCCAGCCATCAATGATTTCACGCATTTGTCAAGAACGCAGGGAATTCATTAAATCAGGTATTACGCGCAAGCCCTAAGGTCAACTCAAGTCAAGGTAGGAACGTCGCTGCTGTCTGCTTCAGAATTGAAAATTTACTAGAGCCGAATTTCTAACTGGCGTCTTTTTAGCGGTTACTTAATACCTTGTTGAGTAAACGATTCCAAAATCTGATTTTGACGAAACCTGTACAGTCGTTGTTACCTGACAGACCACTGACTGGCCGATGGACCCACTACCTGCTGCCAGACCTACGGTCACAAGACTAGACCTGTGACCGCAGCCTGCCTGTGACCGCGGTCACCAAAATCCCGCGGCCATGTGTGACCGCAGCCACCAAAATCCGGCCGTCATGTGCGACCGCGGGCTCCGAAATCCGGCGGTCAGCGGTCACACATGACCGCGCGCGGTCCGTTAGCAAAAACACTGCAATCCACGTAACCTGTTTCTGCAAAGCATTTTGTGTGAGTCCTTGTGGAGGGTGCTCAGCAACTTATAAAAACAAGCATTTTATTGCAGGTTTTGCCCTTGGAAGCTTTTGTTTGGGCTGCCTGTTTACAATGCATGGTTCTAATTTAAGCCGCATGCTCTGCATTGCTGGCTTAGCCTGAAGGATTGATGCTGGCATGGACCTGCGTGTTTGGACACGCTATGGCAAGCATGTTGTTTTCGGTGCATGTGTGCGAATTGGAGACCCGCCGATGCTGGCAAGGACGCTAGTGGTAGAATAATATAGCTCAATGTGAATGTTTTGAAGGCCAATTATTGCTGGGTATTGTCCTCTCACAGTTGTGAGAGGGCCCACTGTCAGGTTCATGTTTCGCGGGCGCTCCGTAAGGACAGAGATTTTCTTGCTGGTGCATGGACCGTGCTCAAGTGGTGTAAGTGGCATTAGACATACCTTTGCCGCTGTCAGCTGTGCTGGAATTTTCCAAGGATTCTGCTGCCTGTCCTTTGGCAATGACATGTAGTTTGATGGTTATCACAAAGTGATGTCAAGACGATCAAGGTGATGGATTATAAAAATATTTACTTGGGAGCACGTGCAGTTTTTCCATTGTAACCACCTGCAGCCCTAGTTATAACCTGACCCCGTTTTACGTGCATGCCGGGCATCCCAGGTAATGGCACTCTTACTTCATGTTTGGCAACTCTCTAAGACAGCATGCTCTGTATTTGGCATATTTTTGTTCAAGTATGTTAATAATATGGTCCAAGATGTCAAATGTATGGAGAAAACGTGAAAAATTTCGAAGCCCATAATTTAGCAGTAGTATAAATAAACGTGTCAGATGAGTCAGGTCAAGGCGTCCCCCTCGCCTACACATCTCAGTGTAGAAGGACCAATATGGGTTCTTGGAACAAGGACTATTGTTGAAACTATTAGAGTTCTGGATGATTGATTTTTTGGTACTCAATCGAGTTCAAAACATGGGCCTATAGACAACAAGCACGGAGTTGTTCACAGGAGTACGGTTGTATGATGCTATCTCCCGTGAATGTGCCGCTTTTAAATTTTAGATTTTTTTTTTGTCGGTTGATCTGTTTTTCATGTTGGTTTTTCTGCGCATGCCGGATATTCTACACTCTCAATGCTTGCCAGTGATACTACTTCACCCCCTCGGCCTTCTGCCCCCCCCCCCCCCCACGCACACGCGCAGAGAACACCAAGAACCTTCTGTCGGACCGCTGGCGCATGAACCAGCTGATGCAGCACCTGGCCAGGGAGGAGCACCCGTACCACCATTTCGGAACAGGTATGCAAGGGCAGGGATGGTCAGGGCAGCTGCCAGCACGAGAGCGCCATGTATGCTATTCATGCGTGCCCATCGCGCCATGTACGCCAATCATGTGGAATGGCCATGCCAAGTCCAGCGGTGGGGGGGTGGGGGACAAGGGGGGTCATCAACTAGACTTAACAGTAACTCTTACCTTAGCCTTGTGCGTTCGCATGTGTGGCGCTAGTGGAGCCTATTCTTGGACGTGTGTATAGTCGTTATAGTTCTTGCCAATGGAATCCTGGGGCCAGGCTGCCCTCATTGCTGCTAAGAGGCAGTTGACTCGGTGGCTTCGTGTGTCTCTTGCAGGTGGGTTTTTAACCTTGCATCGTTCTTATGTTCAGAGCGCTTTTTCCCCTCGGCACCCTTCAGAGAAAGGGTTTGTTTCCAGGGAGAACAACCTCTTTGGCCATGCACACACGTGTGGCCATGCAGATGACTTGTTGTCGGTAGCCCGTTGCTGTTGTCCTTGCTGGTGCCGCAGTGCCCAAGGCATATACGCGTGCACACGTGCGCTCACTCACAACACACACAATCCCTGCCCTTATCTTTCACCCCCACCCCACGCCACCGCAGGCAACCTGTCGACACTGGACGTGCTGCCCAGCAAGGCGGGCATCGATGTGCGGGAGAAGGTGATCGAGTTCTACCGCCAGCATTACAGCTCAAACGTGATGTGCCTCGCTGTCTACGGCAGGGGTGAGCTGCTGGTCGCTGGCACACATCTCATGGTGCACACACGGATGCATGCCTCATGCATGTTTCATGTTCGTGGACGGGCGCCCTGCAAATGTACCAGGGGAAAGATTTTCTATGAGGGACGAGTATTGCGGTACGGATGGAGGTGGACACGAGGAATAGCCCCCAACCCTCCCATCGTCCGCCCTGGATCCCTGCCAGAACATACCGTTGAAATGCTTGAAATGCACGCACCAGCTGAAGCTAGCGACATCTTCCTGGAACCCAGCGAGATGCTTGTCATGCGAACGTTTTGAAACCTTCCCAACTTCCTTTTCCCCCATTTTCCCATCTTCCCAGGCTCCTCCTACCCCCCACCCCTTCCAAACGTCATTGTGAAGTCAGCTTCGCATTGTAATCAGCCTCAAGGTTTGGAAAATGTGTTTATTGGTTGGTCGCTTCCCATGTGGATCTCAACTGGATTTGTGATGGTTTGCCTTTTGCTGCCTTCCGCTGACACGTGGAGCCACGTGGAGCGCCAGTCTCTCTGTTTGGCCGCCACCGGCTTGCGGTGAGGCGGTCCCTGGCGCTTCAAACCTCTGTTCCTTTGTGTGTGTGTGTGTGTGTGTGTGTGTGTGTGTGTGTGTGTGTGTGTGTGTGCGCGCGCGCACTCACACACGCACGCCCGTGTGTGGGTTCTGCGACACATGCCCCGTCCACTGTGGTGCGTCCATGGTGGTCATTGATCGCGCATTCTCTATTGTCGTTGTTTTAACACAGTGTGCGTGCTGGTACAAGCATGCACAAACGCGACTTCTGTACAAGCATGCGCCCGCGTCCTCCTAATGTTGCCGCTACTATTTATCCCTGCCCCCCCCCCGCCCCCCTGGTCGTACCCTCAGAGCCGGTCGAGCGGCTCAAGCAGCTCGTCAAAGAGAAGTTTGACGGCGTAGCCAACCGATCCATCCATGTGCCGCGCATCCCTGGGGACCCCTGCGGTGACAAGGTCAAGGTGGGTGCGCGTCGCCCACAAACAATGTTGTGTCAAGGTGTGCATTGTCATCATTGGAGTGCGGGCGTGTGCGTCTTGACTGCCACAATCGCCCTTCACGTCATAATCGCCCTTCACGTCATAATCGCCCTTCACGTCATAGTCGCGGTTCACGTCATAGTCGCTATTCACGTAGTGTGCACCCATTGTTTCTCTCTTCCTGGCTGCCAACCCCGCTTGCGTTCAGTCGCATCCACTCACCTCTTCCTGCCCTAGGCCCCTCCTTCCCCGCCCGTGCCGGTGCCCCTACGAACATGACACGCTGCCTCTCTCCACATCCTCCCCTACCACCCTCGTGTGCCCCTCTGCCGACTACCTCCCCCCCCTCCCCCGCCCCAGCTCCTGGCCAAGGTGGTGCCTGTCACTGAGGGTCACTCGCTGGAGCTCCAGTGGCAAACCCCGTCGGAGATCGGGTCCACCGCGTCGGGTGGCCTGGGCGAGCTGGGCTATCGCTGCGGCGCCCACCAGTTCCTGGGCCACCTGCTGGGCCATGAGGGCAAAGGGAGCATCTTTGCGCTGCTCAAGGAGCTGGGTGCGTGACATGTGGCGGTTGGCAGCATGGTCACACCTACCAATAGACTAGGGGTGGTCGGTGCATCCTGCTGGTGGCGGTTTGTGGCTTAGCCACACCAGGGTGGGTGAGGCATGCGATCACCCATGGCCTTGGTGCTGGCATGGGCATGGGAGGATGTTCAGGCACCCTGAAGCCCGTGTTGCCCAAGGTGCTTCCATATTTCTGTCATACCGTCTTCCACACACTTCTGTCATGCACTTCTGTGTTGCTTGCTGTCATACCACTCTCGCCATGACGTCCCGAGTGTGCCTCGAAGCAAGGTTATGTGCGGTCACAAAAGTCGCAGGTCGGTGTGGTACACTCGTAGACCCGGCGTTGGGATAAAGGTTCATCCAACCTGGAGCTGGTATCCCAACCCCATCACGCTGCCAGTAGTGGCGGCTGCCACAGGTCTCCTACAGGTAGAAGTAACACGAAGCCATTTGTTATATAGAGGTCAGGGCTTTTAAGAATGTGTGTAGGGGTGTATGCTGGCAATCACTCTGGCTGCCCGTGCATCTGGGATTTCTTCATCGCTGGCAGAGAAAGCTGGTGGCTGGCATTCCTACCCGAGAGTTGTGCGCCTGCCCAAGCAGATGTGGGCTGTGGACCCAAGGGCCGGGCGAGGGAATGGCGCAGTGCAGGACCTGGTCCTTGTCACCCTGTCAACGGTGAAAATAGCAGGATGCACGAGGGGGTGGCCATGCCGTCCTTTGAGAAAATCTCCCGCCATACTCGGTCGGTGTCTGAATGGCTCCCTCACGCCAGCTCGCTTCCTTGTGATTGCCTGCCTTACCCGCGCATGTTTTACGCACTAGTGCCCAGCAAAGTGTCGTCTCCTGTTCATGATGACCTCCGATGCCACCGATCGTCCTTTCTTCCCCCCCCTTTTTTTAAAAATGACCATCCCCATGCCATCAGCTGCTCACAATGCTGTCCAGTCCAGTTCTATTGACAATCGACCTATTGATATCACGTGTCACGCCGTCCATCCTTGAATGCTATCGCCTCTTGTCCCTGCTTTCTCCACTCCCCCTGTTCCACACCACCCTGCACCGATCCCCGCCCCATGCAGGGTGGGTCACGGCCCTGAGCGCGGGTACATCCTCCGAGGCATCGCACGCCTTCTACTTCTTCACCATCAGCATGGAGCTGACCGAAGAGGGCCACGGTATGTGTGCCAGTATAAAACAGCATAGCTACGTTCTTATGTGCTCGCTAGCATGCATCAAGTAATGTAGGGGAGTTGCTGGTACAACCAGTGCACCGAGGAGGGACACAGTATGGGTGTTATCATTAGTAGATGCATCGAGTCTGGCCGGGGAGTTGCTGGTATAACCCGCTGTTTTATAAGCACGCCGCCCTGCCCCGAGAGGTCGGCGCTGTCGCTGCTGGCCATCCGTTTCGTCCTTGTGATAAGCCCAGCGTTATGCTGGAGAGCCACGTGTAGGCACCCGTGGTATGGTTTCGTGCTGTGCAACCCTTAGCGACTTTTGTGTTGAGCATCGGACCTAATGGCCTTTGGGGTGGTGTCCATGATTGGAGGCTCAGCGCGTTTCATCCATTTTGCTGTGCCTTGTTGTACCACTATGACGACGACTACTACTACTGCCACCACCACCACCACCACCACCACCATCACCACCACCACCACCACCACCACCACTCCTCCTCCTCCTCCTTCTCCTCCTCCTCCTCCTCCTCCTCCTCCTCCTCCTCCTCCTCCTCCTCCTCCTCCTCCTCCTCCTCCTCCTCCTCCTCCTCCTCCTCCTCCTCCTCCTCCTCCTCCTCCTCCTCCTCCTCCTCCTCCTCCTCCTCCTCCTCCTCCTCCTCCTCCTCCTCCTCCTCCTCCTCCTCCTCCTCCTCCTCCTGTTATGCTACGATGTATTCCTACTCATACCCCACTACTATGACGACTTTCCACTACTATTGTTGATGTCGTGTGAGAGTGTTGTCCGCCTATCTCTGCTTGTCACACATCACCTTCACATTTATCACAACGGGCTGCCCAGCATGCCACCGTGCTCGTCGCCATGATCCGTCCCTGCATTCCCTGCGTGGTCTGATCCTGGTTGCCGTTCCTGCCACTCGCTGTTGCAACTGGCATCTGCATTCTGCGGCTGAGTTCTGCAACCGCCCACATGCTGGGCATGTTGGTGGATGCTGCTGGATGGCATGCTGATGTTGGGCATGCTGGTGGATGCTGTCCTCCAGATGGCTGGCAGCTGCAGGTGGGAGGGGTTCTACTGTGGACCGGCGTTTGTGTGTTTGCGTGGGAATTCACGTGCTTTCATCGTGCGGCCTTTTTGCTTTCATGATGGCGCGTCCGTGTGCCCTTATGTGCACAAACCTGCGTGCGCGCAGAGCACATGGAGGAGGTGGTGTCTACCCCTGACCTGCATGCTGCGTGTGTGCGTGCTTGCGGCTGCCCCTGTGTCCATGGGAGCAGTGCACATGGAGGAGGTCGTGTCCTTTGTCTTCCAGTACATCGCCATCGTGAAGAGAGCAGGCGTGCAGCAGTGGCTGTTTGACGAGGTGCGTGGGGGGGAAGAGGAGAAGAAGGGGAGTGGGAAGGGAGGAGGCGCGGTGCGTGGGGGGAAGAGGAGAAGAAGGGGAGTGGGAAGGGAGGAGGCGCGCCAATGCGGTGTTCATACCTGGGTGTTCAACCACCATGTTCATGTGTCCGCAGTGTCCGCAGTGTACTTCTGCCATGTCTTAGGAGTATCCCGTGTAGATAGTTGCCCTCAATATTGGCCTATCAGTCCTTGCGTCCTGCGACTCTATGTGGGCCATGGCATGTGGAGGCGGCACGCAGTATACGGGAACAAGCATTCAGACAGGTGGCGTGTGAAGTGGGTGCATCTGGGGGGAAAGCCCTGTGGCTCCGCTGTCACATGTGGTGGCTCAATCGCTTGGCTGGTTTCAACGCCATGCGCGCTGTGCTTATGCTAACGCATGCCACGTGGCCATCAACAACCCATGTAGCGTTAGCGATGCCCTTGGGGTTTGTGCTGTGGGTTTTGCCACAGCATGCACGGCTTGCTCATTGTGTTATGTCTACGCTTGCTGATTGCATTGATGTTTTCGTCCTCGCTGGGTGCTCAGGGCACTGCGCTCATTTCCTGTGGCATTTATGCTCTCAAGTTTCATCCCATTGCTGCGTGTGTCGGCGTGTCCTGTCCAGGTCAAAGAAGTGAGCGAGATGAAGTTCCATTTTCGGGACAAAATTCCTCCCTTCACCTACGTGGGCACGCTGGCGCGCGCCATGCAGGTGGGCTGTCATTTCACATTTGTCCGTGGCAACGCTGGCCATGGGTCTGGTGGACTTTGACACATCCCCTGCCCCTTCGATTTGAAGTGGGAACTAAAGGCCGTGAGCCTTGTAAGAAGATTTGTGAAGGGTGGAGTTTGGGGGGGAAGGGGGGTCGGAAAAACAGCCCTGATTGGTTCCAGCTCCTGCCATGGCTCTTTTTTGTCCCTCTTGTTCATGTTCACAACAGGCAGAGTTTGTCTGTCTGTCTGATCGCGCTAACAATTGCTCAAGTAGTTAAGGAAGAGTTTGTCTGTCTGTCTGATCGCGCTAACAAGTGCTCAAGTAGTTAAGGAAGAGTTTGTCTGTCTGTCTGATCGCGCTAACAAGTGCTCAAGTAATTAACCAAGTTCATTTGTGGCTCATAACCGACGGTTCCTCCAACAGTAGTGCAGCAGCAACCTCTGCAGAACCGGGTGGCGCGGTTGCACGTAAGGCTGTACCCTGCCGCCTTAGGCTGTGCCCCTGATGAGGCAAGCATGACTGCAGCGGGTCCTGTATTTTCCTGTGGCCATTATTAATTTTGCCCTCTCATTATTAATTTTGCCCTCCCTTTTTGTAGTTTCCCCTCCAAGGAAATTGATGGGCGATGCTGATGTTGGCCGCTGTCACCCCCCCTTTGGGATTTGCGCATGTCACCCCCCCTTCCCTCCCCATCCCCCCCCCCCTCCCCCCCCTTTGCGCCCCCTTCCATCCCTCGTCCCCCACCAACCCTCCTGCCCGTGGCTATCTATGGCAGCTCTTCCACCCGTCCGACTACGTGTCAGGCTCGCGCCTACCGCAGGTGTACGACCCGGCGGCAATCCATGCAGTGCTCGACTGCCTCACGGTGGACCGCGTACGGTGTGTGGTGGCGTTAGGGTGGACCCTGTCAGGTGGGTGATGATACAAGGGTGGGTGAGGGTGGACCTGCGTACAGTGGGGTGAAAGAAGAGTGGTAGGGGTGGACCGTTTACAGTGGGTGGGGATGGAGCGCGCACGGTGGGTAATGATGTCAGCGCGGGTACTTGATTGGCGGGTGAAGACAATTTAGGTGGGTGTGGGTGGGCCGCATCAGGTGATTAAGAGGGGATACTGTTATCTGGGCGATTGCACAAGGGCGGGTGGGGGTGGATCGCGTACAGTGGGCGTGGCGCGAGGGTGTGCGATGGCCGCAGGTTTGCTACCGCAGTTTGTTGCGGCGACGCCACCCAGGGCCGCAAGCAGCATGGTTTCGCCTCGCCTCCTTTGGTGTGGTAGTGTGCGGTGTGGTTGCCAGCGGGTGGGCTCGGCTGTGCAAAGGGCTTGCCGGTAGAGTGCCGGTTGCCGCCGCGTCATCCTCACCGCATGTGTGCGAGAGGGAGGAGCCCTTGAGGAAGGGGGGGGGGGAGGAGAGGGGGGGGAGCTGGACGTGGCGGCACGGATACAGGTCAGTCTAGTCGCCGTACGCGGAATGAGCAACAAGCTACTGTGTACGCTTTCTGACAGCACACATGGCGCGGGTCCTGTAGCTACCAACGGCCCAAGGAGGCGTGCAGGCCCTGTTTTGTTGGCCATGGGGATGGACAGCTGTCGGGTTGGCCCCGCCGCCCTCGGTGTGCGAGTAGCGCCCACACATCAGCCGGGGCCCTCGCAGGATCTTGTGGCTGCGGAATGTGTGGGTATGGTGCGTGCTTGTTACGCGGGGACATGCTGGTCCCTGCAGGATATTGTTGATGTTATTCGGGCCCCCGAAGAGTTTTTTGGGTGTCCAAGGCCCCAACCAATTCATTCTGTTTCGTGTGTGTGTATGACCATGTGACGGCCCACCGCACGTATTCATGTATTCATGTATTCACGTATATGCATGTATCCATGTTTTCACCGGTCGCATGTGTTTGGCATGCCGCAGCATCTTCTGGCTGTCCAAGGCGTTTGATGGCATGGTGGCGGAGCGTGAGCCCTGGTACCAGACCTCGTATGAGTGGAGCCCGCTGCCTGAGGAGATGGTCAAGGTGAGGTCGAGCTCTCGAGGTGGGGGGATGGAGACCCGTGAGGAGGGTCAAAGTGGGGGCTGCCCAAGCAGATGGCCAAGGTGAGGCGCGCGCATGGGGGTGGGGTGAGCAGAGGACCAAGTTGAGGGCGAACGGTCAAGGTGAGGGAAGTAAGCTTGGGGTGATAAAGAAATGGTCAAGGTGAGGCGCAGGGGAACGAAGAGAGGGTCAAGGTGAGGGAAATGGGGGTGGTGTGAAGCGAGGGTCAAGGTCGGGCCAGGTAGGGAAGACAGCGAGAGGGTCTATGTGGGGGGCACAACGTCTTTGAGATGGTCTGGGTGGGGGGCAAGTGAGTGTGGCTCTACGTTGGCTCTCTCCACCCTGAGGCAACGAATGGGGAAGCACTGCATCGCTCCCAGGGGCCATCTGTCTCTTTCCTCTGTGTTGGCACGGTGGTATACCCCTTGAGGCCTGGTCTAGTGCAAGCATCTGGCGGTAGTATCTCTCATGCGAATATAATCGGGGTTATCTGAATACTGCTGTAGTGTAGTTTATTATTAGTGAGATGGAAGGGTAGCCGCCGTAGCTACGTTGTACGGTTGACGTGATGAACCTTTTGAGGCCGCTGCGGCCTGAAACGGATCTGCGCTGGCAAAGATTTGGCCAGTTTTCTGCCCAGGTGTGTGAGGGCTGCCATGTGTTTCAATCTTGCCACTGCCTAGGTTTCTTTGTTAGTTTTGTTTTATGGTGTGGTGATTACCTAGATCTAAGGTCGATATATGGTTTTCTCCCATGCATTATTTGACCTCAGAGACATGGCATTCGTACTTAAGACACCTGCAAACAGAACGCCAATTCGCGTCATTGTTTAGCCGCAAAACATGTGTGGTGAGAAAACGCTGTCTGGGGCAAGGGCGCGTGCCACGAAAGGAGACAAAAGCAAATCTACCTAGCTAAGATCGCCCTCTTCTCTTTTCCCGCCCACCCTCCCTGCGTCTTTCTGTAAGGGGCTAAGGCTAGCATTTCGACAAGCATCGAGTGTTCCCAAGAGCGACAGCGGCCGGGATGTGGCCTGCCTTTTGTATGTGCTCCCCTCATCGTTTCAGTAAAGAGTCAGGTTACCCTGGACTTCCACGGATAACAGAAATAGTATCCATAGATCCATTATCGTCTCAAGTCATCTTGAAGCAGAATTCACCGACAGTGTGTGGCCCTGTACTGGTCATGGCACACCATGCCCCTCGGCTACTGCTGGGCAAATGCTTTTGCGTTGAAATTGGGCCGCTGTCTGCTGCCACGTGCGGCCACGTGGTGTTGCTCTTTGTGCCGGCTTCCATTTGGCTGTCTCTTCTTTCTTCTACTGGCATTGCAGATGTGGACGGGGACTCCCCCCGACTGCCGGCTGAGCCTGCCACCTCCCAACGCGTTCATCCCGACCGACTTTGAGCTCAAGAAGCACCCCATGCCGGTACGCGCGCGATGGATGGATGAGGCATGGTGGATGGATGAGGCAAGATGGATGGATGAGGCCAGATGGATAGAAGAGGCCAGATGGATGGATGAGGCTTGGTGGATGGATGAGGCAAGATGGATGGATGAGGCCAGATGGATAGAAGAGGCCAGATGGATGGATGAGGCTTGGTGGATGGATGAGGCAAGATGGATGGATGAGGCTTGGTGGATGGATGAGGCAAGATGGATGGATGGATGAGGCACGCCTGGTGGGTTGTTGGACTTATGCCAGTACGTGTTTTGCGAGGGTGGCTGCGTGCTCGCATGGCACGATCAGTGTGTGCTGGGTGGGCGGACGAGCTATGCCGGTCGGGCTAGCGGAGCATGCCTACTTCATCAATGTTGCACGCTTAGTGGGTTCGGATGAGGCGCTGTGTATGTCGCACATACACCGCCAAACGGTGACGATGTTTACTGCAGGTGATGGCCGTGACAAGGACGTGACAAGGACGTGACAAGGACGTGACAAGGACGTGACGATAGCAACGCCCAGGCAGCCGTGGACGACGCAAGTAGGCATGGTCGGTAGGAAGAGAAAGACTCTGTGTTGCAGACATGGCCTGTGTGGGTGGCCCTGGGTCCATTCTCGTATGGCCTTTTGGAGCGGCCGCCGTGCTCTCGCCACTGCAACAGGGACATCTATCCTCCTCTGCACCCACATCACAGGTTCATACGTGTCGAACCTCCCCCGTGTGCATGCGGTTTACCCAGCTCACCCGCTCACACCTGTTTGCCGCTTCATTGTGCCACCGGCTGCACCCTGCCCCATGAGCTTCCCCGTCCCAAACACGCTCTTTAGAGGTCGATGCTAAGGGTTAAGGGCACGCCGCATCCCTTGGCTGCTTTGCCCCCCCTGCCTTTTCACTCCCCTGCCAGCACATGCTTGCCGCCCCCCACCCCCCTCCCCCCCGCCCCCCAACCCACTTCTGTCTTTCTTGCCCCCCAACTTGCCCCCCATCCTGCCCCCCATCTTGCTTCCCATCTTGCCCCCCATCTTGCCTCCCATCTTGCCCCCCAATCTCGCCCCCCATCTCGCCCCCCATCCCACCCCCCATCTCGCCCCCCATCCCGCCCCCCATCTGGCCCCCCATCGTCCCACGAGTGCGTGCTCCCCGTGCGTCACTCCCCTGGCCCCCATCTCCCCATGCGTGCCCCCACGCCCCCCCATGCTTCGTGCCCCCACGGCGTGGCCCCACAGCTCGAGTACCCCGTCCTCTTCCGCATGTCCCCTCTCTCGCGCCTCTGGTACAAGCCGGACACCAAGTTTGCCACCCCCAAGGCATTCCTGTGGATGGACTTTGTGGCCCCGGACGCGGTGGCCAGCCCCGAGGCCAGCGTGTTGTCGCGCCTCTTCACCAAACTGGTGGTGGACTACCTCAACGAGACGGGTGCGTAAGGGGCCGTCCTATAAACATGCTATGAAATGAGGTTGCCGGTAGGAGGGCAGGGGGTGGACCACCTGAACGAGACGGGGGGTTGGGGGGGTATGTTTATACCGTCTAGAAGAGGGAAAAGGTAGGGCAGGTGGTGGACTACATTACTGATAGATGCGTGTGGGGGCAATGCTGAAATTAAGAACATGGTTGTCTTGAGCCGTCTACAACGATCCGTGGGCATCACCAATATGGACAATGGCCATAGAGTAGGGGGGAGGACTGGGCGGCTGCCCTGACGCCTTGTGCTCATGCTGGGCGATGGCAATCGTCTGTCGGTACTTCACATGTTCACTGGCCTTTGCGTGACCACGATGTTAAGGCCCGCGCCACAATGAAATACCAGAGCAAGAGTCCCAGCAAGCACGGGTGTCCACGCATCCAGGGTGCCAGTGGCCGTAGTCTCTGCCATGATTTTTATCGCGGTAATCGGGTTGCTCAAGGCGTGTTTTTGTCATAATCATGCCAGAAAACATGATTGTGCTGTGCAAGGGATTGGTGGTTGGGATCGACAGAAAGTGGTATAGTTCATAAACCTGGGTTGATATGGCATAGACCTGGGTTGATATGGCATAGACCTGGGTTGATGCGGCATAGACCTTTCCGGTCCTGGGTCTCCCCCTGGTTTTGTTACGGTATGCGGACGTGTCACCATGGGTGTGCCGCTCACCATCTCCCCCATGCTTGGCAAGGTGATAGTGCCCGTGTTGTCCAGCGGCTAGCAGTGCATGTGTTGTCTGGCCGCTAGCACACAGCGGGGCGGGTCCAGTGGTGGAAGTCCGGTGGTCCCAATTGCGCCCGATCGTGCCCGCACGTGTGATGACGCGATAGCGGTGTTGACGGAACAGCCGCTCCCACAGCCAAGGGTGCCACCGCGGTGGGATGCGGTGCACAGCAGGCATCATCCTTCAATATTGTGGGCCCACACCTCGGCCGCGCATGCCTGGAGAAAAATAAATCGGCACTCAGCTGTACACCAGCTACCTGCTGAGCACCCTTACCGCAAACATCATGTATATCGCTCCAGCTGCGATTTTGTCAACATGTTGCCCAGCCTCAAACTTCCCAAACGCATATGTCTCTCCTGCACTGATGTGATGGGCTGACCCATCATGAATGTGGGCTGACAGAACTGTTGCTGGGCTGACGCGCTACCCATGTTGTGCCGCTTGTCCCCTGGGGTTTTGCTCCTGTGCGCGCTGCAACGTGGCGGATGGCAGCCTACAGCGCAGAGATTGCAGGTCTGGGCTACCAGGTGCACGGCACCAATGCCGGCTACCAGGTGAGGAAGGAGGGGAGGGGGGGGGGGGGGGAAGGGGGAAGGGGGGTGAGAAGGGGCCAGGGGCAGGGGGCAGGGGGCAGGGGGCAGGGGGCAGGGGGCAGGGGGCAGGGGGCAGGGGGCAGGGGGCAGGGGGCAGGGGGCAGGGGGCAGGGGGCAGGGGGCAGGGGGCAGGGGGCAGGGGGCAGGGGGCAGGGGGCCAGGGGCAGGGGGCAGGGGGCCGGGGGCCGGGGGGCAGGGGGCAGGGGGCAGGGGGCAGGGGGCAGGGGGCAGGGGCCAGGGGGAGAAGGGAAATCAAGAAGAAGTCTGACTTTCTCATCTGAGGTTGGCAGTCACGCATGCGTGGCATGTGGCCGTGCAACTTTGTGGAGTTTGAATCAGATTTGTTTGCATGATGTGCCGTGCGCGGACGCCCGCTGGCCCGGGGATAGCCAAGCAGTGGACCCACGATGTGCCGCATGAGGTGTGCACACCGTTGGTGGTGTCCAACGACCTGTGTTCTTTTTTCAGCCTCAGTACGTGTTGGCTTTTTCCTTCATCCCCACGCACCACACTTGAGCGTGCGGCGCTGCCAGGAAACCAGCACCAGCAGGAAGCACAGCACCACCTTCACAGGAGATGGCACATCATGGTTCCCCCACGTCTGCCCCTCAACCCACCCCCCAGACCCAGGTTACCACAGCTGGTCACTTGTCTTAGATGTACCACCAAAATCGACACCAACACTAATACCATTAACAGCAACGACACTAACACCGAGACTGCCGACATCTGATCAAGCGTCGTGTGGCTTCTCCTGGCTCCTTGGTTTGCGGTCTTTATCCCACCGAGCTGGCTCTTTACTCGTTCCCTTCCCCTCCTGCGACCGCTGCTCTTGTTCCTTCACTCACACCCACACCAACACCCACACCAACACCCACACCAACACCCACACCAACACCCACACCAACACCCACACCAACACCCACACCAACACCCACACCAACACCCACACCAACACCCACACCAACACCCACACCAACACCCACACCAACACCCACACCAACACCCACACCAACACCCACACCAACACCCACACCAACACCCACACCAACACCCACACCAACACCCACACCAACACCCACACCAACACCCACACCAACACCCACACCAACACCCACACCAACACCCACACCAACACCCACACCAACACCCACACCAACACCCACACCAACACCCACACCAACACCCACACCAACACCCACACCAACACCCACACCAACACCCACACCAACACCCACACCAACACCCACACCAACACCCACACCAACACCCACACCAACACCCACACCAACACCCACACCAACACCCACACCAACACCCACACCAACACCCACACCAACACCCACACCAACACCCACACCAACACCCACACCAACACCCACACCAAGGCTGCCAACAGTTGATCCCTTACTGTGTGCTTTTTCCTGGCCCCTCACCTTGTGGCCCCCTTCCAACCGTGCTGCCTGTCATCCCGTCACGCCCATCCCATCCCTCCCAGGTGCTTGTCTACGGCTACAGCCACAAACTCTTCACGCTCGTGCGCGCCATCATGGACACCATCATAAACTTCAAGGTCGACCCCGTGCGCTTCCAGATCGTGCAGGTACTACGGGTTGGCTTGCGATCATGTCGCATCGTTACAAGCTTGTGCTTGTTTTCGATCTCCTCAGGGCTGCAGGAGTGCATGGCCAAGTTGTTGTTGCCTCTTCAAGTCCACAAGGTCCATGTGTCGTGGCCATCTTGGGGCTGCTTTCCGTCGCCTCAAGGCTGCAAGGCCCATGGTACGTGTTCCAACTTGTCATTGCCTCCAGTAACGAAAGGGCAAGAGCAACTGCCCGGTACCAAGGCCAGATGGTATGGGCGCGGCGGTCAGCCCCCAGTGCAGCTGACATGGTTACGTGTTCACCCCGCATGTGGGCTGGCGCTCGTTGCTGCTCCTGACGATGAATAGAGATTAGTTCCTGCGGGATCAGCGGCCAGGGGCCCATGGCACACACCGCCCCGCGCGACCAGACATGAGTTGATTGGTCCAAGAATCATGTATAGGTCCCGGAACGGTATCCTCCGATCCTTGCTGTCTCCAAGTGCGGGGAATCCTTTACTTCTTACTGTCGTATTTGCGGGGGATGGATCCTTTCTGTTATCGCGTATGCTGAAGGGATCTTCATGGACTAATCGGCGCGGCTTCTGCCTTCCTGGCTCTTGTCCTACCCTGGGCAGGATAAGCTGAAGAAGGACTACCAGAACTTCCGCTTCCAGCAGCCGTACCAGCACGCGATGTACACCACCAGCGTGCTGCTGGAGCAGGGCCGGTGGCACGTGAACGAGTACCTGCAGGTGATCGACCGGCTCAAGGCGGCGGACCTGGGGTCGCTGTACGCGCGCATGATGGGCCGCTTGTTCTTCGATTGCTTCATCAACGGGAACGTCACGGGGGAGGAGGCGGCGGGGCTGGTGGCGGCGGTGGAGGAGATGTTCATGGTGCGTGTAAACGTACATAATTATACCACTACGTGGTATGCAGTTGTGTGCGTGTGTTTAGTTGAATGTGCATGCGTATTATAGTTTGTTCTTTTGTGTATTATTTTGTCTGTGTGTGTGTGCATGTGCGTATAGCTGCGCGTCTGCGTGTGGGCTTTTTATATGCTTGTGTATGCACTACTATGTAGTGCTTTACTATGTGGTACTATACTGTGCACTATATTGATCAGTGTTGATCACGACAGGCTGTCTCGTCGCACCAGCACTTGATTTGCGTTGCGGTTCGACTCGGCTTCGCAGAACAGCTGGTGTTTCTATTTTTAGAGCATTTATGGTCGACCTGCTCATGTCCCTTCTTCATCCCGCTGCTCCACCCTCTTGCTCATCGCTGCGCCTCATGTCACTTGTTTGAGTGCGGCAGTGTGCAAGGAACGTGCCTGTGGTTGCTGCTTTGGGGAGCCCACCAGTGTAGCTCTGCGGGCATAGCTTGTAGCCACACGAGGTGCGCCCAACACTGGCATCCACCATGGCACTTGTCCCCACCGGCTGCAGCACAATGAGCACGGATGACAGCAACCACATCCCATGGCTGACGAGAGTCAAGGGGTTTGACTTTGTGGTCTGTGCGGCAGCACAAGCCAGCGCGGTGGACGCCAAGAACCCCTCATGCGTCATGTGCGCACAGTGTCGCCCTAATCCCAGAGCTTCCCCGTTGCCTTGGATTCCCCCACGCGCTCCCCCCCATCCATAAGTAAGTACTGCCCCTTGGCTACCACGCTACCACGATTCACCCCGCGTCTGCTCCCCCTCTGCTTCCACCTTTCCTTGCTGCCCTCTCTGTTCGCTCCCACCCCCACCCACCCACGCACCCACCCACCCACCCACCCACCCACCCACCCACCACCCACCCACCCACCCACCCACCCACCCACCCACCCACCCACCCACCCACCCACCCACCCACCCACCCACCCACCCACCCACCCACCCACCCACCCCACCCACCCACCCACCCACCCACCCATCCACCCACCCACCCACCCGCCCACCAACCCACCCACCCACCCACCTACCCACCAGTCCAAGCACAGGTCCCTGCCCCTCTTCGCCTCGCAGCTCAAGGAGCCCCGCATCCTCCGCCTGCCCTCGGGGGCGGAGCTGCGTCGGCGCGACAAGGGGCCCAGCCCTGAGGACGACAACTCAGCGCTGGTGGGCTACCTGCAGGTGGGAGCGGACGAGTCGCGGTTAAACGTGATGGTGTCACTGCTGGTCCAGATGGCGCAGCGCGACGCCTACTACCAGCTGCGCACCGTGGAACAGCTGGGGTATATCGTCTTCCTGCTACCACGGTGAGGCACTAGGAGTTTTCCTCGAGTCCTTAATTTTCTTCTTCAGGCTCTAAAGCCTTGGTGACGCCGTGGTGAGGCACCGGAATTATTCTCTGGCGATAAATCCTCCGCCTCAACGCTTCGTTCTTTCTCATGCACCAGATTCTTCCTCCCGCCACGGTGAGGCACGGGAGGATATATTCTCAAGTCCTCGAAGTCTTCCTGTAATCCCTGGATGGCAAGACAGGGAACCGTTCTGGCTTTGTTGCGGATGCACATGTACTGGAGTGATGCCATGTTGCCGCTGGCGTTCCAGCCGGGCGAGTTGCTGCTGTGAGCACCATGTTCCGTGCGCATCGCAGGTGTGGGTGCTGCCACCGTCCAATAACACCTGTCCGGAAATGCTGTGCAGGCGGTGTCCCCCCCTGTCACTGTGCTGTGCCCCTACGTTCGTGCATGGGAGAAAGGGGAGAAAGGGGGGAAAAAGGGGAGAAAGGGGAGAAAGGGGAGGAAGGGGAGAAAGGGGAGAAAGGGGAGAAAGGGGAGAAAGGGGAGAAAGGGGAGAAAGGGGAGAAAGGGGAGAAAGGGGAGAAAGGGGAGAAAGGGGAGAAAGGGGAGAAAGGGGAGAAAGGGGAGAAATGGTACTCCCACCTTAACAGAACCAAATGCTCTCCCGCCTATGGGGCGGCTGGGCACAGCTGAAGTGGCTCACGATCGGTCGATTGCGTTTTGCGCAAAGCAGGTCATCATGCCAGGTCTCTAGACTCTAGTACCATGTTGCGGATGGCTTCTCATCCCTTGCATTTTGCATGGAGCAGGGCATCAGGACTTGTTTTGGGTTGATATAATTCATGACCTGCCTTGAGCACAAAACAGGACGGCGTCGCTTCTCGGTGATCAAGGTCTGCGTGCTTCTGGTGGTGATCCGTCCCTGTGCTGCCAGCTGTAACTCTTATCGACACTTACCGATGGTCTGCCCCTTGGTGTTGGTTGCCCCTTGGCATGCGGTTGGCATCCCATCCACCGGCGTGCAAACCCGCTATGCTTCCTCTCCGCAGGCTGGACTTTGGGATCAGCGGGATCCAGTTCATCATCCAGAGCAGTGTGCAGGTGCGGGGGTGACAGGTGCCAGATGTAGCATAGGTCCACTGGCGGTTGGGGCAGGTGCGTGGTTGACAGGTGCCGTAGGTAAGGGCAGTGAAGCCATGCCAAGGACAGGTGCGTGGGCGTTGGTGCACAAGCCTGGTGAAGCCGTGCCACATGAGTGTAAAGGGGTCTAGGTATGGAATGGAGGCAGGCCGTTTTTGGAGCACCAGAAGTTGGAAGCCGATCGTGTAATAAGTTTACTTCAACCGTCGGCGTCCTAGGTAAGGGTAGTGGTGGCCTCCCAGCTCGTGGCCATTTGTACCACTGGTGGGTGGTCGCGATCCCATCTTCGTTAGCCTCCTAGCGCCCAATCTGCCGAATGGCTTCCACGTCCCAGGCTGTTGATCCCCAGCCAAGCCCTCGAGTATTCGTGCAGCCACCGTTGATAAGAAAACGTTCATCAGTCACCGTTGGTAAGAAAGTGTTCATCAGTCACCGTTGGTAAGAAAGTGTTCATCAGTCACCGTTGGTAAGAAAGTGTTCATCAGTCACCGTTGGTAAGAAAGTGTTCATCAGTCACCGTTGGTAAGAAAGTGTTCATCAGTCACCGTTGATAAGAAAGTGTTCATCAGTCACCGTTGGTAAGAAAGTGTTCATCAGTCACCGTTGATAAGAAAGTGTTCATCAGTCACCGTTGATAAGAAAGTGTTCATCAGTCACCGTTGGTAAGAAAGTGTTCATCAGTCACCGTTGGTAAGAAAGTGTTCATCAGTCACCGTTGGTAAGAAAGTGTTCATCAGTCACCGTTGATAAGAAAGTGTTCATCAGTCACCGTTGATAAGAAAGTGTTCATCAGTCACCGTTGGTAAGAAAGTGTTCATCAGTCACCGTTGGTAAGAAAGTGTTCATCAGTCACCGTTGGTAAGAAAGTGTTCATCAGTCACCGTTGATAAGAAAGTGTTCATCAGTCACCGTTGGTAAGAAAGTGTTCATCAGTCACCGTTGATAAGAAAGTGTTCATCAGTCACCGTTGATAAGAAAGTGTTCATCAGTCACCGTTGATAAGAAAGTGTTCATCAGTCACCGTTGATAAGAAAGTGTTCATCAGTCACCGTTGGTAAGAAAGTGTTCATCAGTCACCGTTGGTAAGAAAGTGTTCATCAGTCACCGTTGGTAAGAAAGTGTTCATCAGTCACCGTTGATAAGAAAGTGTTCATCAGTCACCGTTGGTAAGAAAGTGTTCATCAGTCACCGTTGGTAAGAAAGTGTTCATCAGTCACCGTTGGTAAGAAAGTGTTCATCAGTCACCGTTGATAAGAAAGTGTTCATCAGTCACCGTTGGTAAGAAAGTGTTCATCAGTCACCGTTGGTAAGAAAGTGTTCATCAGTCACCGTTGGTAAGAAAGTGTTCATCAGTCACCGTTGATAAGAAAGTGTTCATCAGTCACCGTTGGTAAGAAAGTGTTCATCAGTCACCGTTGATAAGAAAGTGTTCATCAGTCACCGTTGGTAAGAAAGTGTTCATCAGTCACCGTTGATAAGAAAGTGTTCATCAGTCACCGTTGATAAGAAAGTGTTCATCAGTCACCGTTGGTAAGAAAGTGTTCATCAGTCACCGTTGGTAAGAAAGTGTTCATCAGTCACCGTTGGTAAGAAAGTGTTCATCAGTCACCGTTGATAAGAAAGTGTTCATCAGTCACCGTTGGTAAGAAAGTGTTCATCAGTCACCGTTGGTAAGAAAGTGTTCATCAGTCACCGTTGGTAAGAAAGTGTTCATCAGTCACCGTTGATAAGAAAGTGTTCATCAGTCACCGTTGGTAAGAAAGTGTTCATCAGTCACCGTTGGTAAGAAAGTGTTCATCAGTCACCGTTGGTAAGAAAGTGTTCATCAGTCACCGTTGATAAGAAAGTGTTCATCAGTCACCGTTGGTAAGAAAGTGTTCATCAGTCACCGTTGATAAGAAAGTGTTCATCAGTCACCGTTGATAAGAAAGTGTTCATCAGTCACCGTTGATAAGAAAGTGTTCATCAGTCACCGTTGATAAGAAAGTGTTCATCAGTCACCGTTGATAAGAAAGTGTTCATCAGTCACCGTTGGTAAGAAAGTGTTCATCAGTCACCGTTGGTAAGAAAGTGTTCATCAGTCACCGTTGGTAAGAAAGTGTTCATCAGTCACCGTTGATAAGAAAGTGTTCATCAGTCACCGTTGGTAAGAAAGTGTTCATCAGTCACCGTTGATAAGAAAGTGTTCATCAGTCACCGTTGATAAGAAAGTGTTCATCAGTCACCGTTGGTAAGAAAGTGTTCATCAGTCACCGTTGATAAGAAAGTGTTCATCAGTCACCGTTGGTAAGAAAGTGTTCATCAGTCACCGTTGATAAGAAAGTGTTCATCAGTCACCGTTGATAAGAAAGTGTTCATCAGTCACCGTTGATAAGAAAGTGTTCATCAGTCACCGTTGATAAGAAAGTGTTCATCAGTCACCGTTGGTAAGAAAGTGTTCATCAGTCACCGTTGGTAAGAAAGTGTTCATCAGTCACCGTTGATAAGAAAGTGTTCATCAGTCACCGTTGATAAGAAAGTGTTCATCAGTCACCGTTGGTAAGAAAGTGTTCATCAGTCACCGTTGATAAGAAAGTGTTCATCAGTCACCGTTGATAAGAAAGTGTTCATCAGTCACCGTTGGTAAGAAAGTGTTCATCAGTCACCGTTGGTAAGAAAGTGTTCATCAGTCACCGTTGGTAAGAAAGTGTTCATCAGTCACCGTTGATAAGAAAGTGTTCATCAGTCACCGTTGGTAAGAAAGTGTTCATCAGTCACCGTTGGTAAGAAAGTGTTCATCAGTCACCGTTGGTAAGAAAGTGTTCATCAGTCACCGTTGATAAGAAAGTGTTCATCAGTCACCGTTGGTAAGAAAGTGTTCATCAGTCACCGTTGGTAAGAAAGTGTTCATCAGTCACCGTTGGTAAGAAAGTGTTCATCAGTCACCGTTGATAAGAAAGTGTTCATCAGTCACCGTTGGTAAGAAAGTGTTCATCAGTCACCGTTGATAAGAAAGTGTTCATCAGTCACCGTTGGTAAGAAAGTGTTCATCAGTCACCGTTGATAAGAAAGTGTTCATCAGTCACCGTTGATAAGAAAGTGTTCATCAGTCACCGTTGGTAAGAAAGTGTTCATCAGTCACCGTTGGTAAGAAAGTGTTCATCAGTCACCGTTGGTAAGAAAGTGTTCATCAGTCACCGTTGATAAGAAAGTGTTCATCAGTCACCGTTGGTAAGAAAGTGTTCATCAGTCACCGTTGGTAAGAAAGTGTTCATCAGTCACCGTTGGTAAGAAAGTGTTCATCAGTCACCGTTGATAAGAAAGTGTTCATCAGTCACCGTTGGTAAGAAAGTGTTCATCAGTCACCGTTGGTAAGAAAGTGTTCATCAGTCACCGTTGGTAAGAAAGTGTTCATCAGTCACCGTTGATAAGAAAGTGTTCATCAGTCACCGTTGGTAAGAAAGTGTTCATCAGTCACCGTTGGTAAGAAAGTGTTCATCAGTCACCGTTGGTAAGAAAGTGTTCATCAGTCACCGTTGATAAGAAAGTGTTCATCAGTCACCGTTGGTAAGAAAGTGTTCATCAGTCACCGTTGATAAGAAAGTGTTCATCAGTCACCGTTGGTAAGAAAGTGTTCATCAGTCACCGTTGATAAGAAAGTGTTCATCAGTCACCGTTGATAAGAAAGTGTTCATCAGTCACCGTTGGTAAGAAAGTGTTCATCAGTCACCGTTGATAAGAAAGTGTTCATCAGTCACCGTTGGTAAGAAAGTGTTCATCAGTCACCGTTGGTAAGAAAGTGTTCATCAGTCACCGTTGATAAGAAAGTGTTCATCAGTCACCGTTGATAAGAAAGTGTTCATCAGTCACCGTTGGTAAGAAAGTGTTCATCAGTCACCGTTGATAAGAAAGTGTTCATCAGTCACCGTTGGTAAGAAAGTGTTCATCAGTCACCGTTGATAAGAAAGTGTTCATCAGTCACCGTTGGTAAGAAAGTGTTCATCAGTCACCGTTGATAAGAAAGTGTTCATCAGTCACCGTTGGTAAGAAAGTGTTCATCAGTCACCGTTGGTAAGAAAGTGTTCATCAGTCACCGTTGATAAGAAAGTGTTCATCAGTCACCGTTGGTAAGAAAGTGTTCATCAGTCACCGTTGGTAAGAAAGTGTTCATCAGTCACCGTTGATAAGAAAGTGTTCATCAGTCACCGTTGGTAAGAAAGTGTTCATCAGTCACCGTTGGTAAGAAAGTGTTCATCAGTCACCGTTGGTAAGAAAGTGTTCATCAGTCACCGTTGGTAAGAAAGTGTTCATCAGTCACCGTTGGTAAGAAAGTGTTCATCAGTCACCGTTGATAAGAAAGTGTTCATCAGTCACCGTTGGTAAGAAAGTGTTCATCAGTCACCGTTGATAAGAAAGTGTTCATCAGTCACCGTTGGTAAGAAAGTGTTCATCAGTCACCGTTGGTAAGAAAGTGTTCATCAGTCACCGTTGGTAAGAAAGTGTTCATCAGTCACCGTTGGTAAGAAAGTGTTCATCAGTCACCGTTGGTAAGAAAGTGTTCATCAGTCACCGTTGGTAAGAAAGTGTTCATCAGTCACCGTTGGTAAGAAAGTGTTCATCAGTCACCGTTGGTAAGAAAGTGTTCATCAGTCACCGTTGATAAGAAAGTGTTCATCAGTCACCGTTGGTAAGAAAGTGTTCATCAGTCACCGTTGGTAAGAAAGTGTTCATCAGTCACCGTTGGTAAGAAAGTGTTCATCAGTCACCGTTGGTAAGAAAGTGTTCATCAGTCACCGTTGGTAAGAAAGTGTTCATCAGTCACCGTTGGTAAGAAAGTGTTCATCAGTCACCGTTGATAAGAAAGTGTTCATCAGTCACCGTTGGTAAGAAAGTGTTCATCAGTCACCGTTGATAAGAAAGTGTTCATCAGTCACCGTTGGTAAGAAAGTGTTCATCAGTCACCGTTGGTAAGAAAGTGTTCATCAGTCACCGTTGATAAGAAAGTGTTCATCAGTCACCGTTGATAAGAAAGTGTTCATCAGTCACCGTTGGTAAGAAAGTGTTCATCAGTCACCGTTGATAAGAAAGTGTTCATCAGTCACCGTTGGTAAGAAAGTGTTCATCAGTCACCGTTGATAAGAAAGTGTTCATCAGTCACCGTTGATAAGAAAGTGTTCATCAGTCACCGTTGGTAAGAAAGTGTTCATCAGTCACCGTTGGTAAGAAAGTGTTCATCAGTCACCGTTGGTAAGAAAGTGTTCATCAGTCACCGTTGGTAAGAAAGTGTTCATCAGTCACCGTTGGTAAGAAAGTGTTCATCAGTCACCGTTGATAAGAAAGTGTTCATCAGTCACCGTTGGTAAGAAAGTGTTCATCAGTCACCGTTGATAAGAAAGTGTTCATCAGTCACCGTTGATAAGAAAGTGTTCATCAGTCACCGTTGATAAGAAAGTGTTCATCAGTCACCGTTGGTAAGAAAGTGTTCATCAGTCACCGTTGGTAAGAAAGTGTTCATCAGTCACCGTTGGTAAGAAAGTGTTCATCAGTCACCGTTGGTAAGAAAGTGTTCATCAGTCACCGTTGGTAAGAAAGTGTTCATCAGTCACCGTTGGTAAGAAAGTGTTCATCAGTCACCGTTGGTAAGAAAGTGTTCATCAGTCACCGTTGGTAAGAAAGTGTTCATCAGTCACCGTTGGTAAGAAAGTGTTCATCAGTCACCGTTGGTAAGAAAGTGTTCATCAGTCACCGTTGGTAAGAAAGTGTTCATCAGTCACCGTTGGTAAGAAAGTGTTCATCAGTCACCGTTGGTAAGAAAGTGTTCATCAGTCACCGTTGGTAAGAAAGTGTTCATCAGTCACCGTTGGTAAGAAAGTGTTCATCAGTCACCGTTGGTAAGAAAGTGTTCATCAGTCACCGTTGATAAGAAAGTGTTCATCAGTCACCGTTGGTAAGAAAGTGTTCATCAGTCACCGTTGGTAAGAAAGTGTTCATCAGTCACCGTTGGTAAGAAAGTGTTCATCAGTCACCGTTGGTAAGAAAGTGTTCATCAGTCACCGTTGGTAAGAAAGTGTTCATCAGTCACCGTTGGTAAGAAAGTGTTCATCAGTCACCGTTGGTAAGAAAGTGTTCATCAGTCACCGTTGGTAAGAAAGTGTTCATCAGTCACCGTTGGTAAGAAAGTGTTCATCAGTCACCGTTGGTAAGAAAGTGTTCATCAGTCACCGTTGGTAAGAAAGTGTTCATCAGTCACCGTTGGTAAGAAAGTGTTCATCAGTCACCGTTGGTAAGAAAGTGTTCATCAGTCACCGTTGATAAGAAAGTGTTCATCAGTCACCGTTGGTAAGAAAGTGTTCATCAGTCACCGTTGGTAAGAAAGTGTTCATCAGTCACCGTTGGTAAGAAAGTGTTCATCAGTCACCGTTGATAAGAAAGTGTTCATCAGTCACCGTTGGTAAGAAAGTGTTCATCAGTCACCGTTGATAAGAAAGTGTTCATCAGTCACCGTTGATAAGAAAGTGTTCATCAGTCACCGTTGATAAGAAAGTGTTCATCAGTCACCGTTGATAAGAAAGTGTTCATCAGTCACCGTTGGTAAGAAAGTGTTCATCAGTCACCGTTGATAAGAAAGTGTTCATCAGTCACCGTTGATAAGAAAGTGTTCATCAGTCACCGTTGGTAAGAAAGTGTTCATCAGTCACCGTTGATAAGAAAGTGTTCATCAGTCACCGTTGGTAAGAAAGTGTTCATCAGTCACCGTTGATAAGAAAGTGTTCATCAGTCACCGTTGGTAAGAAAGTGTTCATCAGTCACCGTTGGTAAGAAAGTGTTCATCAGTCACCGTTGGTAAGAAAGTGTTCATCAGTCACCGTTGGTAAGAAAGTGTTCATCAGTCACCGTTGATAAGAAAGTGTTCATCAGTCACCGTTGGTAAGAAAGTGTTCATCAGTCACCGTTGGTAAGAAAGTGTTCATCAGTCACCGTTGGTAAGAAAGTGTTCATCAGTCACCGTTGGTAAGAAAGTGTTCATCAGTCACCGTTGATAAGAAAGTGTTCATCAGTCACCGTTGATAAGAAAGTGTTCATCAGTCACCGTTGGTAAGAAAGTGTTCATCAGTCACCGTTGATAAGAAAGTGTTCATCAGTCACCGTTGGTAAGAAAGTGTTCATCAGTCACCGTTGGTAAGAAAGTGTTCATCAGTCACCGTTGGTAAGAAAGTGTTCATCAGTCACCGTTGGTAAGAAAGTGTTCATCAGTCACCGTTGGTAAGAAAGTGTTCATCAGTCACCGTTGATAAGAAAGTGTTCATCAGTCACCGTTGGTAAGAAAGTGTTCATCAGTCACCGTTGGTAAGAAAGTGTTCATCAGTCACCGTTGATAAGAAAGTGTTCATCAGTCACCGTTGGTAAGAAAGTGTTCATCAGTCACCGTTGGTAAGAAAGTGTTCATCAGTCACCGTTGGTAAGAAAGTGTTCATCAGTCACCGTTGGTAAGAAAGTGTTCATCAGTCACCGTTGATAAGAAAGTGTTCATCAGTCACCGTTGATAAGAAAGTGTTCATCAGTCACCGTTGGTAAGAAAGTGTTCATCAGTCACCGTTGATAAGAAAGTGTTCATCAGTCACCGTTGGTAAGAAAGTGTTCATCAGTCACCGTTGGTAAGAAAGTGTTCATCAGTCACCGTTGGTAAGAAAGTGTTCATCAGTCACCGTTGATAAGAAAGTGTTCATCAGTCACCGTTGGTAAGAAAGTGTTCATCAGTCACCGTTGATAAGAAAGTGTTCATCAGTCACCGTTGGTAAGAAAGTGTTCATCAGTCACCGTTGATAAGAAAGTGTTCATCAGTCACCGTTGATAAGAAAGTGTTCATCAGTCACCGTTGGTAAGAAAGTGTTCATCAGTCACCGTTGGTAAGAAAGTGTTCATCAGTCACCGTTGGTAAGAAAGTGTTCATCAGTCACCGTTGGTAAGAAAGTGTTCATCAGTCACCGTTGATAAGAAAGTGTTCATCAGTCACCGTTGGTAAGAAAGTGTTCATCAGTCACCGTTGGTAAGAAAGTGTTCATCAGTCACCGTTGATAAGAAAGTGTTCATCAGTCACCGTTGGTAAGAAAGTGTTCATCAGTCACCGTTGGTAAGAAAGTGTTCATCAGTCACCGTTGGTAAGAAAGTGTTCATCAGTCACCGTTGGTAAGAAAGTGTTCATCAGTCACCGTTGGTAAGAAAGTGTTCATCAGTCACCGTTGATAAGAAAGTGTTCATCAGTCACCGTTGGTAAGAAAGTGTTCATCAGTCACCGTTGATAAGAAAGTGTTCATCAGTCACCGTTGGTAAGAAAGTGTTCATCAGTCACCGTTGATAAGAAAGTGTTCATCAGTCACCGTTGGTAAGAAAGTGTTCATCAGTCACCGTTGGTAAGAAAGTGTTCATCAGCCACCGTTGATAAGAAAGTGTTCATCAGTCACCGTTGATAAGAAAGTGTTCATCAGTCACCGTTGGTAAGAAAGTGTTCATCAGTCACCGTTGGTAAGAAAGTGTTCATCAGTCACCGTTGGTAAGAAAGTGTTCATCAGTCACCGTTGGTAAGAAAGTGTTCATCAGTCACCGTTGGTAAGAAAGTGTTCATCAGTCACCGTTGGTAAGAAAGTGTTCATCAGTCACCGTTGATAAGAAAGTGTTCATCAGTCACCGTTGGTAAGAAAGTGTTCATCAGTCACCGTTGGTAAGAAAGTGTTCATCAGTCACCGTTGGTAAGAAAGTGTTCATCAGTCACCGTTGATAAGTGCAGCTGTTAGTCCCTGCCCGTGTCCTCTCTCCTTGGATGTCCTTCCCTGCCGCTGCTTGGCTACCCAGCGGCCACGCGCAGCAACACTATGCATGGTGGCATTGGCATGCAGCGAACCGTAAAGATGTCGCAAGCTGCCTACCGTCTGATGCTGATGCTCGGAAAAATGTTAAGCTGTTGTTGTTAGAAAACGCGATATCCGGTGGGTCGGCCACCTTCAGACGGCGGTGTCTTGCCCTGCATGGTGCTCACCCAGTAACCCGTGCCGTGAGGCAGCATGCGTGACGCCCGCATGGATGATTCTCCACCCCATGACGCCCGCGTGGATGATGCTCCGCCCTGGGGAGGACCCCCCAATCCTTTAAGTGCTTAGTAGTATAATAATTAACAGGCACCGTTTGCCGCTTGGGTGATGGCACTTCATTACCGGCGCATGCGTGTGTGTCAGATTGTGTCTACGCGTGTGTCCATGTGTGCGAATCTGCGTGTGGTGTGTGGGCGCACATCTTTCCAGGATCCGGATTACCTTGATGGAAGGGTGGAGTCGTTTTTGGCATCCTTCACCGACCAGTTGGACAACATGACGGACGAGGCGTTTAAGGTGCGCGCACGCCGGCAAGCCCTGAGTAACGCTGGCAAAGTGCCTTGATGTTACATGACATAGCGCGCGAACAAAGTCGGACGCATGTAGACCTGTTGAGGCAAGAGCGGATGCAGGGCCGCTGTTAAGCTTTGTAAATTAGTGCTTTTTTCTGCCTCGGAAAAATTCCAAGTCCATATCTGTGGGAGTGCACTATTGCTGACTGACGTCTAGGCAGATGCTCACCCGCATGTGTGCACGGTCGCGCCCTGCGTCTCCTGGTTTTCGTCAACACCAAGCCGGTGATGCCTAGGAAACTGCCGATGTCATGTGGGATGCACTTGCTGCTGTGTGCACATGGTCGAACTAAGCCCAAAATGTGTAGGAAGCAAACTTACTTTCCCTTCTCAGTTACCATCAGTTATTATGAGCGAGTCGCAGCATCCCTCTTTGTCCCACTATCCCCGCACCACCTCACCCTCACCCTCACGGTCGACTCCCTCCTACGACAGCACTTGTTTCCGATCCTGGCCGCCCTCTGCCCCGCCCTTGTCCTGCTCTTTTGGCCCTCCCCTTCTTGCTTCCTTTGACCCTCCCCTCCTTGCTTCCTTAGGTCCTGCCCGGGTCCTGCCCCGGTCCCGCCCTCTTTTGCCCCTCTGCTGCCCCTTGCCCCTTGTGCTGCTCTTTCATCCACCCCCCTTAGTCCCTTGCCCCCCCCTTCCCCACCCTTAATACGCTGCCCCTTGTCCCGCACTTTTGCCCCCCACCCTTGCCCCCCCCTTGCCCTGCCCTTGTGCCCCCCCCCCCCCCATGTCCGCTGCCCCTTGTGTTTCCTTCCGCATCGACGCAGGAGCACGTGGACACACTGGTGGCGGTGAAGCTGGAGAAGCACAAGAACCTATCGGAGGAGAGTGTCAAGATGTGGCAGGAGATTGAGTCGGGGCAGCTGAAATTCGACCGCGTGCCGCTCGAGGTGAGGTTTTGCTTGAAGTCACAACAGCAGGTGTGTTAGTAATGGTTGAACCGTGTGCCGCTCGAAGTGAGGTTGTGGTTATCGTCACAACAGTAGTATTAGGTCTGTGAGGAATGGCTCGACCACGTGCCGCCTTCGGTTGATGGAATCAAGAACTAACATAGTAATAGCCACAATAACAGGTGGGCTGGCCCTGGCTTGACCACGTGCCGCTCGAGGTGGGTGGGTGGCGTCAGAGCCATCGAGATACTAGGCGTGTTAGTCATGACACTAGTAATTAGGATGGGTGAGTAGTCATGACACAAGGATGGGCATGTTGGTCATGGCACTAGTAATTAGGATGGGTGGGTTAGTCATGGCACTAGTAATAATGATGGGTGGGTTAGTCATGGTTCGGTCGCATGCCGCTTAAGGCACAACCACGGTTTGCATCGGTGGCTGGTAGGATACGGGTACCAGCAGTTTGCTAGGCTTGGGGGAAAGCTTTTAATTGTGCCCAACATCCTATCATGCATCCCTCCCTCCCTCCCTCCCTCCCTCCCTCCCTCCCTCCCTCCCTCCCTCCCTCCCTCCCTCCCTCCCTCCCTCCCTCCCTCCTCCCTCCCTCCCTCCCTCCCTCCCTCCTCCCTCCCTCCCTCCCTCCTCTCCCTCCCTCCCTCCCTCCTCCTCCCTCCCTCCCTCCCTCCCTCCCTCCCTCCCTCCCTCCTCCCTCCCTCCCTCCCTCCCTCCCTCCCTCCCTCCCTCCCTCCCTCCCTCCCTCCTCCCTCCTCCCTCCCTCCCTCCCTCCCTCCCTCCTCTCCCTCCCTCCTCCCCCTCCCTCCCTCCCTCCTCCCTCCCTCCTCCCTCCCTCCTCCCTCCCTCCCTCCCTCCCTCCCTCCCTCCCTCCCTCCTCCCTCCCTCCCTCCCTCCCTCCCTCCCTCCCTCCCTCCCTCCCTCCTCCCTCCCTCCCTCCCTCCCTCCCTCCCTCCCTCCCTCCCTCCTCCCTCCTCCCTCCCTCCCTCCTCCCTCCCTCCCTCCTCCCTCCCTCCCTCCCTCCCTCCCTCCCTCCCTCCTCCCTCCCTCCCTCCCTCCCTCCTCCCTCCCTCCCTCCCTCCCTCCCTCCTCCCTCCCTCCCTCCCTCCCTCCCTCCCTCCCTCCTCCCTCCCTCCCTCCCTCCCTCCCTCCCTCCTCCTCCCTCCCTCCCTCCTCCCTCCCTCCCTCCCTCCCTCCCTCCCTCCTCCCTCCTCCCTCCCTCCCTCCCTCCTCCCTCCCTCCCTCCCTCCCTCCCTCCCTCCCTCCTCTCCTCCCTCCCTCCCTCCCTCCCTCCCTCCCTCCCTCCCTCCCTCCCTCCCTCCCTCCCTCCCTCCCTCCCTCCCTCCCTCCCTCCCTCCCTCCCTCCCTCCCTCCCTCCCTCCGCCCGCCCCTCCCTCCCTCCCTCCCTCCCTCCCTCCGCCCGCCCCTCCCTCCCGCCCGCCCGCCCACCCGCCCGCCCCGCCCGCCCGCCCGCCTGCCCGCCCGCCTTTCCGCCCGTCCGTCCCTCCGTCCCTCCATCCCTCCATCCCTCCCCGTCCGTCCGTCCGTCCGTCCGTCCGTCCGTCCGTCCGTCCGTCCGTCCGTCCGTCCGTCCGTCCGTCCGTCCGTCCGTCCGTCCGTCCGTCCGTCCGTCCGTCCGTCCGTCCGTCCGTCCGTCCGTCCGTCCGTCCGTCCGTCCGTCCGTCCGTCCGTCCGTCCATCCATCCATCCATCCATCCATCCATCCATCCATCCATCCATCCATTAACTTTTCTAAAAAACTCGCAGGCATTCAGCTAAGGCCTAAGCCTTCCGAAATTTGCTTTGCCGCCTGTGTGCAAACAAGATGTGGCCCCCTCACGGCTTACTTGAGGTTACTTTCTTTTTCTTCTCCCCGTTTCTGCTGGTGGCTCTGAGGGACAGGGGCCTCCCTGTGCATCCTCTGCTGCTGAGAAGTTGCTTTGCATTCTTTTTGTAATCACGCCTTCCACCCGGCTCCAGTGTCTGGCGCTGGCATGCCCCTCAATGCTTGACGGTAACACTTGACGCTTGACGCATAGCCCTCAATGGTTGACATGCAACACTCATCAAATTAACATGCAGCACTTTACCCTTGACTTGTAATGCAGGTGGCAGCGCTGCAGGAGCTCACGCTGGATGACATGCGCGAGTTCTTCAAGCACTACGTGCAGCGCTTGGGGAAGGACCGCCGCAAGCTGTGCGTGCAGGTATGGGGGCGCAAGCACGTCGCGGACATGCCGGGCCCCATCTGCCTGCCCCCAGGCACGCCCCACGTCGCCGCCATGACCCCCACCATATTTGGGCTTCAGGGGGCCCCCAGGGTTCCGCCCGCTCCCACCCCCATGGATGATCTGGCTGGCACCAAGGGGTCGACGGGTAGCAACACGAGCGGAGACGGGCCGTCGTCGTCAGAGACCGGCATGACGTCGCCGAGAGAGACGGCCGGGCCCGAGGTGGTGGACATTGTGGATCTGTATGCGTTCAAGCGCTCGTGTGAGATCTTCCCGTCTGGCAACTGCCACTGCTTTGCCAACATTCTCTTCCAGTGAAAAGTTCTCCCCGGGGGAGGAGCATACTGGGGTGTGCCCAGGTGGGCTCACTTTTTAAAGAAGCAGCTTGCTGGCTGCCCTTCTTGAAGCATTCCGGTGCATTAGTCCAGACTGTTCAGGGAATTCTCAATAAAGTCGCCCAGATTGAAGGCACTGATAGGTGCACCATCATTGATGACTTTTCTACGCACAAACTATATTGGACAGGAGCCTGGGGGGGATGTTTCATCATGAGGTCATGATATGTTTATGGTACTACAAAGCTAGAGTGCGTGAACATGATTGATATCTTCTAAAACATGTCCTTGCCGCAAAGGCATGCAGGAGCGTGCAACGTCTAGTCAATGGTCAACGATTTTTAGATTTGCAACTTATCTAGAGCTAGATATTGACGAAAGACATGAATTAATTAGTTAATTAATTGACACGTAACTGCGTCACGTGAGCAGAAGTCCTCAGTGGGAGGGGAACATGGGATGGAATGTATGATGAATGATGCTAGCTATCTAGTACCTAGTTTCAGGGTTGTGGGCACCACGGCCCGAATCGCTATGAATGCCAAACTGGGTCACACGCGGAGCCCCCACTGACTTGGGGGTGGTCTCTTTCATCACTACTTGCCACCTATCCTTGCGAGCCATCTGCCTCCGTATTACAGACAAACCAGGAGGCTGCCCGGGCGTGAGCCCGTCCCATCTAGGGAAGCCCGACTGGGGTGGATGGATGGAGCTATCTAGTTCCTAGTTACATGCAGCTAGGTTTGCGGGCACCACGGCCCGAATCGCTAGCTAGCTATGCATGCATGCCAAATTACTTGGTCACACGCGCAACCCCCACCGACTGGAGGGTGGTGTAATTCATTACTTACTGTCTGCCACCTATCTGTACGTGTCATCTGCGCCTCCATATTACAGACAAACCAGGGGGCTCCCTGGGCGTTAACCCGCATCGTTGTAACGTGCCAAGCCTATCGGCCAGACACGTTGGGAAAGATCGTTTCTATTACGGGACTATCGTCCCGGGTTTAATGCCTGCCTGAGATTAATTCATTAATTAATAGACACGTGACTGCGTCACGTGAGCAGAAGTCCTCAGTGGGAGGGGAACATGGGATGGAATGGATGGTGTAAGCTATCTAGGTCCTAGTTACAGGGGTGTGGGCACCGCGGCCCGAATCGCTATGAATGCCATACTTGGTCACACGCGGAGCCCCCACAGGCTTGGGGGTGGTCTCCTTCATCACTATGAGCCATCTATCCTTGCGCACCATCTGCCTCCATATTACGGACAGACCAGGAGGCTGCCCGGGCGTGAGCCCGTCACGTCTAGTGTAGCACATGTCCATGCCGAGTCGATCACGAAAAGTCCACGGGTGGCGGCCCTGCCGCACGCGGCCGGGGGCACGCCAGGTGAGGACATATCGCCCAGGCTGGGCGGGCTTGGTGCCAGCTAGTCCATCTGATGTATCTACCTGATCTGTGCGGGCCAGGTGCCCGGCTAGGCCCAGGCGCCTGTGCCGAATAATGTGGGAAACATAGGGCAAATCAGCGTACAAATCCTCATTACTAATGTGCAAACCAAAGGGGATGTTAAGGGCCTTGCGCAGCATCTTGGTGACGGCGCCGTCGAGTTGTTGCTCCAGCTCCTGCGTCAGTGTCCAGGTCTCGGCGCCGTAGGTCAGGATCGTCAGAATGCCTGAGATGAAAAGGGGAATCACTAAGCTATATGGGCTACTTGCTGCTTTCACAGCGTAGGCCCTGGGGCATTATAATTTACCTTCTTGAGTTCTTCGCATGTGTCCATACACAAAGGGTTATGACAGACATGGATTCATTGATTCATTTAGAATACGTTGAGGTTACGTCGAGTGATTTACAACGTCCGAACCTGTCATTCGACCTCCATCCTGGCTGCCTTTATGCCAAGCAGTGCCACTAGGTCGGCATGCACCAGCTGGCTGATCCACTCGTGTGGCCCAAATTCACCCGTCACTAAGTTACGGCCTGAAGTTCATTGTAGTGTGCCGAACTACGGGTCGAACATAGGGCTGATCCGGCCACTGTCCATGTCCTTGGCAACAATCGTTGCACTATGCCTCGGACATACATGCATCTGTCGATATATATCTTACAATATCGCCAGTATTACCTCTAGATATCAGTCACCGACCCACACATAACCATGTATGTCCGAAGGTGCTGGTCAACTTCAAATCACTCTAGGCAACACTTGACGATACTATAGCTACTCTTTTGCTCGTATCTTTTTATCTATTTATCCTTTTGCCAAACTTCCAAGTGCTCGCTAGGCTCGACCCTAGTCGGCACGCTACACTCCTCCCCCCTTATAGGGGAAGGGAGCCCACTCCCTTCGAGCGAAGGTTCAAATTGTTTGGCTCATACTCTATCCAGACCTTGGCCTCGTTACCTTCTCCCTAGGCTTCCCTTAGTCACGCATCAAGCCGGGTATCCGCTGGATCAGCCCACCCTATATAGTGATTCGAGGCGGGCGCACATGATCGGGGGCACGATCGGACGGCGGGCGCGCACGATGCTTGCCACAGCGATCGGGGGCACGATCCTGGGCACTAGCGATCGGAGGGGGGCCGCGCTCGAATAGGGACGTACTCTCCCCACGGATAGAAGCTGCCCCGGCAGGATTTGTTTCCTTAGGTCGCCCAATTGTCCAGCTCTAATAAGACCTTGGCCACTATCTACCGGGCCGAAAAACCCGGTCAGGCGTAAGGCCCTCAGCTAATCTATCGAGAAGTCCCTCGATCGGGTGGGCCTAGAGCCCTCAGGTGGAACACAGAGCTATAGGAGCGTTCATGAGCTGGTCCCGCCAGGCCTTAACCTAGCTTAACCTAGCTTTACCTACCTTAACTTAGCTTCAGCCTATATGATTTCAGGCATCCGCCCTGGCCGGGTTACACCAGTTTCATGAACATTCCTATACCCGTTCCTTGAGAGCAGCTTATATCCGCTCAACGTGTGTATAGGGTGGATCCGGCAAGCCTATAATAATAGCTATTGATCGTGCCGGTCCATTTGCATGGTGGATTGAAGACATCCATCCATGGGGATGCCAGGCAAAGTGTGAGGCTGCCAGGTAGTCCGGACCTCTGCTGGGATGTCTTGCCATATGCGCCAGACTAGCTTGATGATGATCAGTTACTTGACGTACATGGTAAAATCGTGACGATACGTATCAAAGTTGCTTGGGGTTGTTGACGTCTGTATTGTCGACTGAATCAGGAGAAGCCGTAGTAACGTGAACCGGTGGCTGACGGTGTTGCTAGCGCAGCTCGGTCATATCGGAGAACGGAACCGCATGTGGATGGTGCAGTCAGACTGTGCACCGCTGAATTGATGACTTGATGTAGCCGGTCCCGACGGTGTTCAGCGACGGGGAAACCAGCGTTCAGCGACGGAGAGTGCACTGATGGGCGCCGCTCAAACCTGCAAGATTGTGTGCACAGGTTGTTGGCTGCACTTGTGTGTGGTCTTGCAGAAGCATGGCATCCAAACAAAAGTCAGGCTGACTCTCGGGGTGGCAAGAAGCCAGCCCCAAGAGAAAGAAGGGAGACAACAACTGCATGACATAACAACCATGCACAGCTGAAAAAGACAATAAGACTCCACGTATAGTATCCTCTTGAATGATGCCAACTGCTGAGGGCAGCCATCGAGTGGCCAGCAGCCCGGTGCAGGGAAAAGGAAAAGACAACTACTAAGTACCAGACAGATCTGTCAAGTACTATATTCTGACACCTGATTTGGCCCTTCACTTGCTGTCGTTTCATCATAACTCTTGTCAGACTTCTTTCCCCCCTAAATGGATCTGGAGACAGTACTATGCTGTCGACAGATTTGTCGCGCCCACGCGACACACGAGGCATTATTAGTCAGTGTGTCAATGCGATGGTGGTATAGACAATATAGGCAGCAATACCTAAGTTGCGGCATTGAGCCGGCATTACGCATGTCACAAGAAGGATCCTCGTCTTCACGGGCCACGGCCAAACACAACATTGAGCAGAGGCTGCAACGGCTATGAAAAGGAAACGGGGGTTTCAGTTGGTCGACACTGAGCAATTCACTAGGACTAGGACTAGGACTAGGACTAGGACTAGGACTAGGACTAGGACTAGGACTAGGACTAGGACTAGGACTAGGACTAGGACTAGGACTAGGACTAGGACTACCTAGGACTAGGACTAGGACTAGGACTAGGACTAGGACTAGGACTAGGACTAGGCATGCAAGCGCAGCCTTAACGTCATAGTCAAGCACTTCAACCAGCTGCAGGACGAGACCTAGCTCCGAGACCCTTGCCCCAGGGCGTTTGAGAACAAAATCCTTGTCCCCATGGCTCTCACTGGTAAGGGCAAGCCGCGGGGGATTACCCGCCTTCCCCGCTCGCGGGGTAAGGCCGGCCCCTCCCCCTTGCTCCTCACCTTTGACACCATGGCGGATAAGATGGAGTTCCTCAAGCGTCGCAAGCAGCTTGGGGGAACCTCCTACACGCTGGACGACGACTTGACCTTGACGCAGCAACAACGGCGACGGGAGCTAGATGGCCGACCTACCTCCAGCTCCGGCAGACGGCGGGGCAGAAGCCGGTCTACTGGAAGGGGGCGGACATCTACATACGTCGCCCACAAGCCCTGGCATGCAGGCGCGACCCCTGCCGCCCCAGCCACCCCAGCCACCCCAGCCTAGGGAATATATAGCAGTAGTGTAGACTAGAAAGCTTAGTGACGTGGCCATGTACGCCGGAGACGTCCGTCCTATAGTCAGCAAAATTGGTGCGAGAGGTCCCCAGTTCGATTCCGGTCAGATTCATTTGCAGATCGCGTTTTTCCGCGTTTTCCGCGGCCCGGCACTGACCGCACATGGTTTTCACCTTTGCGGAGTGTCTGATCAGAATGTACGCCTACGTGATGGGCCCACACCAGCCCTTGCAATAGCTGTAGCAATTTTGAGTCATGCTTTGCCCATGCAGGGAGTTACTCTCTGCTGAGATGCCATGTACCAGCTATAGCCTAGCCATATATATCTTCCACCCCATATGTCATGCCGGCCTTCTAGACCAGTTCCCCACGCCGCCCCGTGTGTGCCTGATCGGGATGCATGGCCCATCATGGTGGTGCAGGTGCACCTTGTGCACCCAGAGCAGGTGATAGTTTACATCCTACGCCTGCAGGTTGTAGCCCAGACTGTATCTAAAACCCATATATGCCCCTTTCTCAGGGCTATGTGTTACATATGCTCCCCACGGAGCTATGTTCACTCGAGTTACTTAATTAATTAATATCTCAGTGTATAAATTCTTTTTTTTAAAATCAATGATTCTTATACATGAATCCGTGCCATCAGTTTCTTCTTATGCAATTGTAAAGAAAGAGCCGTGATATATTACCTAGGCTCACTTGCAAGCTGCTGGTGGCGCGTTAATTGAGCTCACGCACCCAGTGCTAGCCCATATGCATTTATGAATCATGCAGGTGCTCCGGTCTCATACTACTATGAAATCAGTACTTTATACGAACATGCCCAGCGTACGTTCGTACTCATATACGCACAGCCCAAATGGCCAGCTAGTTCCTCAGTTCAGCGATAATGCAGCATGTCACTTAGCAGCTATTCAGCAAATATATAGGGCACTGAAATTATAAGTATGGCATGCAAATGTTACAGCATTCCTAGGCAATTTGTGGGGTGCACATTAAATGAAGGTCCGAGAAACGAGTACCTCTGCAGATCCGCATATATTACGCTAGCATGATTCGATCTTAGTGCACCCACAGTAGACGCCAGCTGTCTCTCGCTTCGTGAGGAAGTGTTGATTGCAGCTGTGGCCTGCCTTCGAGCGAGAGGGAAGACGGGTGACAGTCTCTGCCCCCTTCCATGTCGTTGTGCAACACACAGGGATGGCAGAAACTTGTCCATGCTCCGCAATTCCCCCACAGGTCCGCGTTTATATTGACTCAAAGCCCCCGATGTCTAACAAGATATTGTCTCAAGAGCCCCAGGATCAATCCTTCCCCGCGGGTGAGACCTGTTGATGCCCCAATACTGGTGAGTACAGCGAGTTTTATCTGTAGGCCTGGGGGCCAGTTTGCGCCTTCAGCGCTGGTTCATTGATCATCGCCGACCCTGCAAGCACGCAGCAGTAACCCTACACAAACCAACGGTGGCCAAGGTGGACGGCCACCAGCTAGAGCGTAAGCACAGGATGCAGGCCCCCTTGATCTGCCGCAACCCATGTGTCATCTATAGTTGCACACAGGTGCCCCGGTGGACGCGTGCGGCAGACACCTGTCCTGATGCTGCCATCCTACACGCCTGCCCTATCCCCGGCAGGGAATCCTGTGTCAGCGGGAAGAATGCCCATCGGCATCAGCAGCACACCATGCTCTGGCAACTGAGGCACATTTCAACAGCCCTGACACAGGCGGCCGTGCAAGCTATGAGAGACGTGCATGTGGGGTATGCTGGCCACCAAGGCAGCAACCGTGGATGTTGATGTCTGCAAGTGACATGCCATCAGACGGTGCTCGTGTCCTGGAAATGGCCGCCCGCATGCCAAAATAGGGCGCTCGCTCAAAGTGGGAATTGTTTGTTTTGGAGGGGGATGACCAGTTTCCCATCCATGTGATTGGAGGCACCTACCAGCCACCTCACCTCACCCACTGCTTACATGTCACCAATGATCCTCCAAGTAGACAAAAGGGCAGTTATAACTCGGTTCTATCCTCTGGCTCGCCGCTATGACAGCTCCCATCGACCTCCTCCTCATCCGGTTCACTCCCCTCCTCCTCCTCGGGAAAGTCCTTCTCGGTGCACGCTTTGGCGATGCCAGAGCAAAAGTGCACGCCGCGCGAGAACGACGAGGAACCTGGGGACACGAACAAGCCCACGATCTCATCCTCGTAGTCGTTGGTCAGCGCGTCACAGTGACGTTCCAATGCCTTGGTGGGCTGCTCGTGGCGCATGGGCATCTCCACGCACATGCTCTCGAGCACGTTCCAGACGTCCTCTCGAGGGAGGGAGCCCGTGGATGTGCTCGTGGGGTACTTTCTCTGCAGCAGTGCCTCCATGCTGTTGATAATGGTGACGCAGCTCCGGCATTTTTCGGCGGCGGTGGGTGTGGTTACGGCCGGGTCGAGCTTGGGGCACGCACGCAGCCCATCGATGCATACGGCTTTCTTGACCAGGAAGGCGTGCTTCATGTCAGGTGATCTCCCAAGGAACGCGTCGATAAATGCGGCGCGGCTTTTTTCCTTCTCTGTCAGTAAACGGCAAGCTCGAACAGCGTCCATAGGGTACTCATCCCAACGCTGGTCGTCACACAATTTGTCGATCATGACTTCCATAGGAAGCCGTACCTTTTCCGCGGTACCGTGCCGGATTCTGCGAGCTTCGGCTTGCAGAAAAGACATTGTATCTACCGTCAACATCTCACTGATAATCTCACATGCCGTACAAATCGAAGCCATGGAAGGGTTCCGGGCGCAGACCATGGGAATAAGTAGAGCCAGGAATAAAAATGTCTTAGAGTAACATGCAGGCCCCATGAGGTGCGGTCACAAAAAAAAACTAGTCAAACGTCAAGATATTGAACCAAAAAAGAATATGTGCTAGCCCAAACTGTAAACTGGCTTTGTAATCAGTCGTCAGCGGTTTCTGCTCCTCGTTGAGAATGTTGAGAGCCTAAAAGTAATAAGGCAGCCATGCCAGTGTTTCTGCCCTGATCGAATAACCTAGCAAGACTACATGATTGTGTACAAAGAGAAGGGGCTTCGTTGATCCTTCGTGTCAGAGATGCCTCACGGCTCTACACCCCAGGTAGCGCCACGTCGAGGTCGCCCGTATATATGCGGTAGGAGTCCAGGTCAGCCACAGTAAATGCGTGTGCAGTCCCGAATATGTAGCCGTAAGAAACCTATGCGCCCAGTGCGCCCACCAAGCACCAAGTATGACGCCGACCTAGTCAGCCTATCTAGTGGCGATGCGACTTCAATTACATTCATTACGTTTGTACAACTTACAAGGCACTTTTATAACAATCTCTTTTCCCACCCTGTTCCCACTTGGCTTTCGGTTTTAATTGTGATTGTTTGCTCAGAACCCTGTTGCGTTCCACAGTTCAGTAATTTATTGGAGTCGCTCCCTGATATATCCATATACGAGGCTTGAGAAGAACGGAGGTATAGATTCCTTGTGTCTGTCGCATTGATTTTTTCTTATGGGTAGTAATCCAGGGTTAATTGCCCGGTGGTATGATGATTCACGCATTTGAAAATTGAAAGCCTTTCTGCCTGCGGACGAAGAGAGGAATACCTGACAACTTACCCGTTTCGTAACCAGCACGTTAGAGTCCGTTAGATATGAAGGCATCCATAGCATCCAGCTCATATGGCCCAGCTGCCTCGCTACCGTCATCCAAGCGGTGCCAATGTGCGCCTGCTCACGGGGTCCAGGTTCCGAGTCACCGTGTCAAGTTCCTTGGGAATTTGGCGACTGCTTCCGCTCGACAGCCCAAGAAGCATCCACCTGCCCGTCCGTTCCTATGTAGAGCGTCGCTTTCTCCCACACCCTCCCGGGAAAGCACCCCGACGCTTTACTTCCCCGGCGGCGGCATGTTCTTCTACTGGCAGATCGGCTGCATCCGCTGGCTGTGTAGATCCTATGACCTTACGGACACCCGCATGGTTGGAGCCAGCGCGGGAGCGCTTGCGGCCACCCTGGCGGCTTGCCAGGTGGACGTGGACGCAGCCGCCGCGCTCGCTCTTGAGCTTGCCAAGCGGGCGGGCGTGTGGGACCGGCCCACAGGCCTGGGCGGCGTCTGGGGTCCCATGATCAAAGAATGGCTCCACGTGCTGCTCCCTGAGGACGCCGCCCGCACCTGTGGCAGCGGCCGCGTCCACTTGGTCGTCCTGCAGTTGCCCTCGCTGACCCGCCGCCAGCTGTCGTTCCGCCACCAATGCGTGAGTGATTTCGCCAGCAAGGTGGATCTCGTCGACACCTGCCTGGCCTCTGTGCACATCCCTTTCTTTATTGATGGCCGGCCCTACTACAAGCTGGCTGGGCGGCGCGTCATTGACGGGTCCATCTTTGCCGACAAACGGCAGCTGTGGCAGCTGGTGCAGGCGGCCACCGTGCTACCGGCTGGCTCCTCGCCGCCAGGGTCTGCCTGGCCCCGTCGCATACCAGATGGGGCAGCATCCGCAGCGAATGACCTGGAAGGAAACCGCCAAGCCGAAGCTCCCTCCCTGCTGATGGGAGCAGTGTGCTGCAGTCCCACCCAGGCTAAGGGCGAAGCCTTTGGTGAGTTTCCTGACGAGCGCAGCATCTTCTTTGACTACTTCGATGACGAGCGCATGAAGCAGCGGCGGACCGACTTCCTGAGCCTGGCGTCGAAGGGCGAGGGCGCGCAGGGCACATGGCGGTGGATGATGAGCATGATGGATGCAGGGGAGGAGCATGCACGCCAGATGGCGGCCAGCGGCGCGCTGGACGCCCTAGCCGCTCACCGGCGTTGATGATGCGGTGATCATGACTTCCGGGGTGATCGCTTTGAGGCAATGGTGATGAATGACTCTCTGGCCGCAACTATCCCGGCTGAGTTTGCTGGATCGACTGTTTAGGTACCATTGACAATGTCTTGCATGGCCAGCTTAGCTCTTGTGGACCGGCCAATAAGTGCTCATTATTTTACTACTATTTATATATTTATGTGTCAATTGGACAAGGAATGTACATTACAGGCTGGTGCTTACACATGTTTTTGTGTGTTCATGAGTGTGGGCACGTCGTGCGCAGTATGCTAATTACTTGCGTGTATTAGTAAATCGGCCAAAGAAGGAAATTTCCAATTGTACTACGCTAATAAATAACTAATATTTTACATACTAGTACATGTTTGAACTTAATAACTATACAGAGCGCACGCATACCTGCTAGCTATTGCCGCATCACCACCACAACAAGAATTAGCAAATAGCTGCTTCGATTACACTTGGTTATCCTGTGGCACGCGGATGACCGCGCCATTGATGAGCCGGACACGTGACGCCGCCGCGTCAAGAGGGTCATCCAAGCCTATGTCTCGCAGAAATGGAATGCGCACAACCCTTGACTTGTGCAGGCTGTACACGACCGCAGCAACCACCCAGAAGAATGCACAGGCCCACCAGTAGTCCGACACACCCTCAAGCAGATCCCACCCGATGGCAAGCCCGACCACAATGCCGCACAGATGGCCCAGGAAGCTGGCCTGGGGGACCAGCAGGGAGGTGAGCACCAGGGACCCAAACGGGGCCAGGCTGAACGGGACAGAAGCACCCAGGATGTTCAGCGAATAGGAGGGCCGCTTGAGGGAGAGCACGGTCATCCACCCAAAGACGACCGCTGAGTAGCCCACCGCAGTGACGTGGCGGTGCTGCTCCTGGCCCAGCTTGTTGATGAGGAGCCAGTAGATGCCGACCAGCAGCAGCATCGACAGCACCATGATGACAACGGAGTACTTGAGGTAATACCTGCGCGGCGGCGCGGCCCGTACGACGGGGTGATGGCACGGACGGAACATCATCATCAAACCATGTTGTTAGTGCATACGCGTACATGAGGTGACCATGCATGGGAGCAAGCCCCGTGGAATACGATCAAGGTGGAAAACATAGACAGTATGTCTGCACCCTTACTGATGGGAAGGTTTACGAGACCAGCATTCTGGCATGCGTACTGGCATTCAGCTGCGTGATTCCCTGTCAGACAAAAGAATAGCGGGTCTGCATACAGCCCCCCCCGTTCCCCCCTCTGCCTCCCAATCAAAACACAGACACACACACACGCACACACGCGCCCGCGCGTGCGCGCGCATACACACACGCACACACGCATGGACGCACACGCAGGCATGCACCCCCACCCCCACCCCCACATGCACACACACACTCGCACACACGCACACACACATACGCACACAAACACGCGCATACGCACATACGCACACGCGCACATACGCACATACTAGATTCGGCCCATCCGACCCCCTGTCAGCCGGCATTCGACCTATTTGTCAAACTCTAACAGTCAGCCCAGCCCCGTTTTCAGCCCCTCTTGGTTTGCTGGCCGACAGCGGGCCGAATCGGGCCGAGCCGACCCCGCACTGGCAGATTTCTGCTAGTCCCACGGGCATCTGTCACCATTCTGTCACCAGGTACAGGTACCGGCGCGGCGCTTGGCAGTCCAGTCACCAGTGCTGACGTGGCTCGAGATCTTTTTGCCAGGCGACAAGCAGATCTAGCGCGTCCCCTCCCCCCCCCCCCACACACACACCACACCACCACCACTGTCTCCACATCTCCTCCACTGCCCTTCACCAAGGGCCACTGCCCCGCACAAAGCGCCGATACCCTCCACTACACTCCCACACTCCATGAAGTTCCCTTCTCTCTCACAGCGTCCTGCACTCCCGCTAAATGTAGAGGGGTGACTCCCGCGAAGCCTAACACACACGCCCACGCCCACGCCCACGCCCACGCCCACGCCCACGCCCACGCCCACGCCCACGCCCACGCCCACGCCCACGCCCACGCCCACGCCCACGCCCACGCCCACGCCCACGCCCACGCCCACGCCCACGCCCACGCCCACGCCCACGCCCACGCCCACGCCCACGCGCACGCGCACGCGCACGCGCACGCCCACGCGCACGCGCACGCGCACGCCCACGCCCACGCCCACGCCCACGCCCACGCCCACGCGCACGCCCACGGCCCACGCACACACAGAAACGGGCCACCCAATATGGCAGGACCAAGCAACGGAGCGCGGTGCAACCATCTATGCTGACACGGCTACTAAACACGGTGGCAGTGGGTGGCATTCATTAAACATGGGTGGCGAAGTCTACACACTGCTCATCCAGGCGCTGGTCCTCGAACACCTCGACCATAGACCACACATATGCCACCAACAAAGGCATGAAAAGGTGTGGGGGGGAGGTGTGTCATTCATGATGGGCGCAGTCTTTTGCCAACAACCCTTTGGATTTGTCCCCCATCTGCGGCACAGCACGCACCGATAGCGATTCCTGGACGTAGCATCGGGGTTAGGGGTATAAGGCCGTTCCTACCGAGCTGTTCCTATCAGCCATTGCTCGGATACCTTAAGAAGAGTCAGGCAAGATCACAATGAGACGTCAGGCGCTGCTGCCACGCATGCAGCAACGGACACACCAGCACGCATCGCCCATGCTTGTCTCCGTTTGCACCTTTTCGTCGTGCAGGTGACGGATGCTACCGAACCCACACCGTGCTTGTCGACTCAAGCGGTTAACCCTGAGGGTACCGGGCGGTCAGATTGCTACTGCGGCTAATGTTGCACGCCGCACGGGATGTCCATCAAGCACTGTGTTAGAGCCAATAGAGGGTACGTGACACGAAAGATTTGCAGGCCGCAAAGTAGGTAAATCCTTGACACGTAACTCCCATACACATGCCCTCCGTTGCTGAGCATGCACGCAGCCTTGCTGTCCACCCGGCATTGCTGTCCACCAGACCTCGATCCACCCTACTCCCTTTCCCTTTATCCCATGCAAGCAGGCTGAGAGTGCAACGTGCCCATCACTTGCTGTGATCCATACTTCCATACAGTCCAACAGGACCCAACCCAACCAATACCACGCACTAGCACTAACTACACACTTGCAAACAGTGTCTACGCAGCCGCCATGCTTCGTAACATGCCTAGCTGGCCAACGAGCCCTCGATTGCATTCCTGAGAACGCCATCCATCCTCGGGCTAGGCCGGTTGACAGCATCCACAGACGTGCGACATCACGTACCCATGCCACTATATATGCATGCAGTGCTCTGGTTGGTGCATGGGCTGGCCAGGGGGAGACGGCGCGTGTTGGTTAACGGACAGGCATCAAGTCCTTACCAAGACCCCATGGCAAACATGGTGCCCGCAGTCTCGATCACGCCCAGGCCCCACAGGGAGGACATGTTGAACAGCAAGTGCAGCAGGCTGATGTGTGACAACGAGGCCGTCACGGCGCGCCAGTACTGGCCGTCCGTCACGAACCGCTCGTAGCTGAGGCCCACATCGGCGTAGCTGTCCACACGGAGAGTACATTAACAAGCAAAACGAGAAATCACGCTATCTACGCGAGTTACCAACCGCACGAATTGAGTGCCCTAATCGACTGGCAAAAAGCTGCGACGAGCAGGAAAACTACCACGGCAAATTAGGGCAAACACGTAAGGATTACCAGGGAAATGGACCCACCCGATGTTGCCTTTCTTCAGGAAATAAAGATGGATCCCGCAACACAGAGCGATGATGCAGGTTGTCACCGGCTTCGATGCCGCTTCGTAAAATATCGGCTTTCCCATGGCTCCCTCCGACCAATGGCTATTATGACAAGTATAAATAACCACAACACAAGGCGGTCCTTGCGCGCACCTTGTTTCAACTACTCACGTCATGGCTATCACCGAAATCATACTGGATTACTGGCACAATCTGAATGTGTTAAGGATCTGGATTATCACCCCAGATGGCTGGAAAAAAAAATTCTGGCAGGTTACTACGCAAGCTTTCCCACAAGGAAGTCCCAAGCCATCCTGGTGTCACAAAACAAGCCGCGCATTGTGCATAGGCGACCTACGGAAAAAGAGGGCGTTCACTAGCCGAGCCTCGATATCCTATCCAGATGTCAAGTCGAGCAAGCCTCGGTTTAGATCAGAAACAGATACGTCCAACGTTCTAACCTCCATGACTCGATGCTAATAAATTGCGTGCTTGCGCGCAACGTGTTCATTGGTGACATAGTAACACGCATAATGCTGCCCCTGGCAACCCCTTCCCGCCAATTCTCGTCCCTTGCGAAACAGGTACATACCCTGGCCGGAGGTGGCAGCCCGCGCCGCGCCAACGGGTGCGGTTCGTGGGTACAAGGCGCGACCGGCCGACGACGATGCGAACGTGGGCAGCAAACAACAACACACGAATTTTGTATTATGCGCGGTGGCGGAATGCGCGAGCATGCGCTGTCGGGGGTTCGGCCCATGCGTATATATGCATGCGGTGCTAACTCCACCACCGGCATGTTGCTTTATCTCCATGGAGGCTGGAGGTGGCTATCATTCGAGCCCATTTTTACATTGGCGTTGATGACATTGATGCCCGGTGACGTTTCCCTAGGGTGTCATGCTTTTTTCGCTGATGGATATAGTTAGCAACGTGAAACGTTTTAGGAAACGTGCGGCGAAATCCTCGTACGCTCCACGGCTAGAGCCTTACGACCACGCAGAGAACACGTTGAACTGCAAGTTACAATCATTTAGGCTGTGAGCAATATCTGGTTTCAGAATGGCTGCTATGGAAACTGGCGAAGGCAGAGGGGGGCTTCGGGGCCGTGGTCGTTATCGAGCAGGAGGGAGAACAAGGGGGGTGGCGGGCAGGGTGCAGGGAGGGTTTGCGGATGGTCCTGCGCCTGTGGAGTTGGGGGCTGGGTCGAACAGAAAGCTTCCTCCAGGAGAGGTTCCTTGCGTTTTTTTCCAAGAAGGTCGCTGCAAGTATGGCAACGATTGCAGATATTCCCACACAAGCGTCATGGCCACCACTTCGACATCCGGCGTAGGTTCAAATGGCCACGCAGGCCCCGCGGGGAAACGGACGTGGGGGCGACAAATTACAACGGGGACTTCAAAACCTTCGAGCAAAAAAATACGGCCCCCCGCTGGAAGAGAAATCAAGCAAGCCCTGTGTTTTCATTGGGCGAAGGGCAGCTGCACGAAAGGAGACACGTGCCAATACCAGCATACTTTCAGTACGGCGCCGGACGTTCAGAAAGTTGCTGACCTTGTCGGCCACGAGCAGGTAGGACACCCTGCGAGTAGCAAGGTTGCAGATGCTGGTGCCAAGGCCGTGGGGCAGCGGGCTCCTCGCCCCCTTTAAATCTTTTATCAGCGACCCAAATCTCCCCGTGTAGATCCAGCTCTCACGGTGCCCGACTGCCAGGGACACGCTGCACTACTCTAGGAACATAACTGCTGGGTTGAGGGGAGTGAAGATGCTTGTAGCATGCGCACGCTTGGCGTTGTGGAGGGCGGCACACGCAAGCGTGTTGTGATGTGACGGATGTGGGCTGCGCATATATAATTATTTCTCTAATAATTAGTATACCCCACGCATGTATGGATGAGATTGGGCCATTAGTGGGCCGTTAGTGGGCCATGAGTGGGCCGTGATGGGCCATGATGGGCCATGACGGGCCTTGATGGCCCATGATGGCCCATGATGGGCCGTGATGGGCCGTGATGGGCCGTGATGGCCCATGATGGGCCGTGATGGGCCGTGATGGGCCGTGATGGGCCGTGATGGGCCGTGATGGGCCGTGATGGGCCGTGATGGGCCGTGATGGGCCGTGATGGGCCATGATGGCCCATGGCATGATGGCTCACGATGGGTCATGTTGGACTATGATGGGTCATGATGGGCCATGATGGGTCATGATGGGCCATGATGGGCCATGACGGGCCATGATGGGCCATGATGGGCCGTGATGGGCGGTGATGGGCCGTGACGGGCCTTGATGGCCCATGATGGCCCATGATGGGCCGTGATGGGCCGTGATGGGCCGTGATGGCCCATGATGGGCCGTGATGGGCCGTGATGGGCCGTGATGGGCCGTGATGGGCCGTGATGGGCTGTGATGGGCCGTGATGGGCCGTGATGGGCCATGATGGCCCATGGCATGATGGCTCACGATGGGTCATGTTGGACTATGATGGGTCATGATGGGCCATGATGGGTCATGATGGGCCATGATGGGCCATGACGGGCCATGATGGGCCATGATGGGCCCTGATGGGCCCTGATGGGCCATGATGGGCCATGATTGGCTATGATGGGCCATGATGGGCTGTGATGGGCTGTGATGGGCCGTGATGGGCCATGATGGGTCATGATGGGCCATGATGGGCCATGACGGGCCATGATGGGCCATGACGGGCCATGATGGGTCATGATGGGCCATGATGGGCCATGACGGGCCATGATGGGCCATGATGGGCCCTGATGGGCCATGATGGGCCATGATGGGCCATGATGGGCCATGATGGGCCATGATGGGCCATGATGGGCGATGATGGGTCATGATGGGCCATGAGGGGCCATGAGGGGCCATGATGGGCCATGATGGGCCATGATGGGTCATGATGGGTCATGATGGGTCAGGGATTCAAAGTGACTGGGAGCGCTGGTCCTGGTCTGCCCATCTGCGCGAGACCCTCGCACCATGTTCTATTGGCATGTGCCCCGCGACTTGTGATGGCACCCTGGAGTGTCCTACAGCAAGCGCTCATAGCCGCGCTCGGACCCAACTCATCAGCACAACCTAAGCAGCCTCAAGCCCTTGTGTCATCACAACATCGCACAAAATCGCACGCTTTTAATCCACGTTAGGAAATTTTTGTGCATTGCACAAATCAGGCGTAAATTGAAGCATGCCGGACTTAAAGGATTGGGGGGCTTGGCAGACGAGACAGGGAGGGTTTTAGTGGCATACAGATGTTGGGGGTGGGGGGAGCGTTTTTCGCGCTCCCTCTGCCTTGGCTGCCACTGAGACTTAAGATTTTTAGAGGATGCAGTAGAGCTGGCAGCCATCGCATGCTGCCCCTGCCCGTGTCCCTTGTCCCTGCCCCATTTGCCCCGCATTGCACCGCCGCCACTTTTGTGCCTTCTGTGCTGCCAAACACCGGCTTTGTCCTGCCTGCTGCCAAAACAACGCCCCATGGCCACCACATGCCACCTGCCCCATCTGCGGACTCTTGCGACTAGTCCCATCATCTGACACATGTCACATCCCCTGCCCCTCCCCCTCCCCTGCCCGTGCCCCTCCCCTGCCCCTCCCCTGCCCCTCCCCTGCCCCTTCCCATCATTGATACATGTGACCTGCCCTTCCGACCCCAGGCGCTGCGCGCGGTGGTGCTGGTGGCGGGCGGCACGGGCCCCGTGACTGCCCCCCAGCTGTACACCGGCTCGCAGGACGGCACCGTGCGCGTGTGGGACTGCAACAGCGGGCAGGTGGGTGGCATCGCGCATGCGTGTGTGGTCCCACGTTGATCGCACTGAGAATGGGCTGCGCCCACAAGATGATGCACGCAGTAGGCTCGCAGAGGGGGGTGCGGTTCCTGTGCTCGCATCCGCCGGCCACCCCCCTGATGTGACCGTGATGCGGTCGTTGCTTGCTGGTATAGCTGCCCGGGCCAGCATCATGTTGCTACCATTGATCTAGTAATCTCTTGCAGTTCTTGGCGTGGTGTGTGTATGTGTTTCGGTGCATGTGTGCGTGTATGTGTGTGATGGCGCCCAGTGTGTCACACGTGGGGCCTGACCACCCCCTTCTTCCATCACATATGTGGCATGACAACCCCACTCTCCCGTGCATAGGGAACCCCCACCCCTCTACTGCCATCACATATGTGGCATGACAACCCCACTCTCCCGTGCTTAGGGAACCCCCACCCCTCTACTGCCATCACATATGTGGCATGACAACCCCACTCTCCCGTGCTTAGGGAACCCCCACCCCTCTACTGCGTCAGTGTTCGAGCTGCTGCTCATGGGTGTGACGTGCGCCAAGAGACTGATGAAATCCTTGCTGCATGTCCGGTTGCTTTACCCCCCCCCCTTTGACCAGTGCTCGAGCTGCGTACCCATGGGGGTGGACGTGCACTCGGTGCTGCTGGAGGGCGGCTATCTCTTTGTCGGCCTGTCGGACGTCATCAAGGTGGGGAGAGAGGATGCATTCATTGCACTAGTGGCCAGCCATCGCACACCCTTGGCTTAGCACCCTTGCACGGTGTGGGGTGTCATCCAGGTGAGGAGTGCGGATGCGTGGACCGTATATGAAGCAAGCCACCTTGTGCCCTGTTTATTGCACGCGTCACCTGATGCACTTGGTGGCGTGTGCGGCAGCCACCTCCCGTCTGGCGTTGGTAGTAACCATTTGCGTTGGTAGTAACAATTTGCGTTGGTAGTAACCATTTGCGTTGGTAGTAACCATTTGCGTTGGTAGCAACAATTTAACGAAGCGAGGGACACGCGTTGTGCATCTTTTGTTGTGCAAGTAAGCCATGCTTTGGTGTGCAGTATGGCCATGCGCGTGCGTGCAAGGAGCGTTTTTTGGAGGGTCGTTTGACCTCTGCTGCCTTGTTCTGTTTTCTCACCTGCCGCGTACCTTGGTTCTTCCCCCTCCTCCCCCCCGTCTGCATTGCGTGGTCCAGTGCTGGAACATGTCCACCAGTACACAGATGGACCTGCTCGGCCACGAGGGGGCCATCCACACCATGTGTGTCGCCAACGACATGCTGCTCTCGGGCGCGCAGGTGAGGATGGGGATGCAAGGGGGAGGGCGCGCAGGTGAGGGAGGGGGTAGGAATGGGGGGAGGTCGTGAGGGGGGGGCAGGGTGCTCTCGAGTGCGCAGGTGAGGGGATGAGGGATTGAAGGAGGGGGCGTGGGTGGGGAGGGGGGGCAGGCAGGATGTGGTGTACCGAGGAGAGGGTGGGGAATGGAGGAGACGGCGGAAGAAGGGGGGGTGGGGATGGAGATGGACAAGGGGTGCTCTTCCATGTGCGGTGATGCTATG